>KQ964261.1:495424-657753 GCA_001566295.1 Microdochium bolleyi
CCCCCCCCCCCCCCCCCCCCCCCCCCCCCGCCTGAGTCGCCTGCACCTGCGCGAGTCGCCCGACCAGCACGCGCAAAGCGCAGCCCATCCGAGCCCGGAGCCCACCAGCCCGCCGAGCACCTGCTTGCTGCTTTGCAGGCTGCGTCTGATAGGCGAGGCCGTGTCGCTGGAGCGTGTAGATCTGGCCCACGCTTGATTGTTGTGTGTGTGCGCGCGCGCACAGAGGCTTGCTCCAGCGAGCGGCTGGAGGTCTCCACGTTCGTCTTGCTCAGATCGCCCTAGCTCCTCGGCACGGAGTGCCGGCCACCCCCGTGGTGATAGCATCACCCAAGCTCAGCAGTACGTATTGTCTTCGGTTCATTCTTTGCCTCTCCCGCTTCTTTCTCTCGTCTCCATTCTCTCACCCATCGACGCTGCTCCCGGGACCTCATATCCCTCTCCCGGTCCTCCCTCAGCGTTCCTGCCTATCAATTGGGGCGCTGCTTGGGTTCCGACTCAGATGGCAATTGCGACCCTGGAAGCTACTGCCTGAGCTCCGTGCCCCTCATCTTGGGCCGTTCCCAAGCCTCGACATCGCGTCCAAAACCCACCTGTACATCTTCCACCAGCCTGGCGACATGCACTGCATGCACCCGAGTATCTCTTGCGCGTGCGCGTCCAGCTCTCTGTTGACACAATGAAGAAGGGAAACCACTCCCACCAGCGCAATCTCTCCAGCAGCCTCGGTCCTGCCTGGGAGGTCCAAGGCGGCAGTCGTCGCAGCGCGTCCTCGCAACCCGGCGGTGCTACCGGCCCTTCCAGCTCCCGCAACACGCCAGACAGCCATAACGAATCCCCCAAGCCGACCTCCAGCTCAAAGCCCCCTAACAACAAGCGACGCTCCCCCGAGCCGCCGACACCCACACCGCCCCCGCCGCCCAAAATGTCGTCGCAGCGCAATCGCCCGCGCGACAGGAAGGGCAACAACGAACCGGCCACCCATGGCGAAGAATACCTGCTATGGAACGAGATAAAAAAGGACCTGCCCGCCGTCGTCAGCTCATTCAATGAGAGCAGCAGCAATGTGCTCGCCATCAGAGACCAGGAGAAGACCATGGCCGAGAAGAAAGAGCAGGGCAGTGAGTTGCAAATCTGCCCCCCCGGGCCAATTGAGGTCGACAGACGTACTGACCCGCCGCCTGTCCCTAGCGCTCGAGGCGTCTGACTACAACAAGCTGGACAATGCGCTCCGGAAAGGTGTCAAGGCCAACGACGCTGCCGGCAACGAGCTTACCAACATCATCGACAGACTCAAGGTCATCCGAGCAGTGGTCAAGGCTAATGAGCAGAATCAAGAGCAGACCTCGTCCTCGCGCTCTTCTACACAGCGAGTGAAAGAGTCCGCAGCGACTTCTTCTGTCTACGATTTCAATGGCGCTGATGAGTCGACCGTGCCGTCTCCAAACCCAACCGTCTCGCGCCGCATGGGCGGGTCCGCAAGCAAAGGCGATCGGGACTCTGTACCCCCCAAAGTCGATCGATCTACGCCATCAGCCAAGGCTGGCAGCGTCGAGCCGCAGAACGCCTCTGCGAACAGCATAGCGCGGTCCAAAATGACATTCTCCAAAGACGACGAGGTCGCGTTCCGGCCTAAGCCGCCGGCGGGCAGTGAACAGACCGACTGGATCCTGGGAATAGTGCAGGAGGTCCGGGGCGAGGGCAAGTCGCGCAGGTATAGAGTCCTCGACGCCGATGCGGACGACTCAGGCAACCAGAAGGACTTTCGCACGAGTGCTAGCAGCATGATTCTGATCCCACCCGAAGGCTCGGTACTCGCACCCCTGGATGCTGGCAAGACGGTGCTTGCTCTCTACCCCCACACGACGACGTTCTACAAGGCCGAAGTCATTGGGATGGAGGGCGAGGACAAGGTCAACCTCAAGTTCGAAGGCGAAGAGAGCAGTAATACGATGCAGGCTGTCGGCCGACGGCACGTGGTGGAGTATCGGGGCTAGAAGGAGCCTTCAAGCGGACCACCACGAAAAGTTGGATGAATTACTTGGCTCTGCAGCATGGACAGGAGGTGCAATGCTGTCTCTTGTTCTGGAGGTTAGATTTTTCTTGTTTGGGTTTTCAGCATGGCGTACAGCAGGGTGGAATACTGCATCTTTGGGTCAGGGATGGTTATTTTCAACAGCTCACGGCAACAAGCCAACCACCAGCATCAGCTTACCTTTACCTCATGGCTGGAGTTGTTGGGTTTTATCTTTCCAGCTCAACCGCAGCCTGTCTACGGGCTCGATAATGGGGCCCAGAAGAGCCGGGGATTGTTTGAACCATCAAGGCAGCATACAGACATGGACATTCGTCGTGTGCAAATCGGCATTTCAATGAGTGGTCCGTGAAGGAGCGTGGGTGCTTACCTTGGTCATGTGATGACGATACTCTGTGCTGCCTACCAGAGTGCTTTGAGAGCCGGGCCCCTGACAATGCCGTCACGTGCGAGTACAGCGCCGTTTGTTGGCTTAAATTAGAAAGCCTTGGAGATGCGGTCGGATGTCCGCATTCGAGGCTCCATGGATGGATGTCTCCAGGGCCGTCTTGTGGTGCCTGCAGATGCCGCGCTCGGACCGGGCCCCATGGCAGTTGAACAAGACCCCTGCCTCCTTTGCGGGTGCGCCCAGATTAAACAATTCAGCCATCGGATCTTCAGCGTTTCCAGGTTTGTCGCACCCTCCAGATGCTGTGCTGATTAGCTTGTCGACAGTCTTTGGTTGCTCCTGTGGCACGTCGGACCAGCCTTCCTCACCGGCTTGGCCTGAAAGAGACCCTGCGACAGTTACAGCCGGCCACGACCTGCACGCTCATGGACGCCGTGCCCGCGTGTAATTACCGCGTGCCTCTCCCTTGCGCCTGTGCTGGCGGCTCCTTGCCGAAGAGAGCCCCACGCGACACCTGCCCGCTGCAGGTTTCCTCCCTTTGCTGCCCTCCCCTGCTGGCTTGGGGGGTTCCTCGGGCTTGATATCATCTCATGTGTCGGGCCATCCACGGATGACTGCAGAGGGGCAACAGGATACAATGGGCGTCGCGGGACGGCTCACATCCCACTTGTGTCTGGACTCATTTACCATTCTGGGAGGGCTTGAGATTGCTGTGATCTGCTCGAGGTGGTGGAGTGGTTGCGTACCTGGAGGTCAGGTATAGCCCAGCGCCGACCCCTGCCTCTGTTGTGCCTTGTGCCTGGTACCTTGCAGCAACGAACTGCACGCTAGAACGGCGCCCCCAGTTTCCCTTGGGCAGCATGTGTTTGACCGCCACGAGCCGGTGGTGCAGTGGGTTTGCGCCCCCTCCCAAAGAGGCCCGGCCAGGGTCCTCCTCTCCTTCTCCATCTCCATCTCGTTTCCTCCGCACAACCCTGTGTCTCTCTCCTTTCCGCCTTGCCCTCCGCAGCACCAAAGTCATTCCTTATCCCGCTGCAGTCCTCCTGCCTCGTGTCGCTGACTCCATTACACTGCTGCACACAAGTTGCCGGTCCTGAAAAAGACAGAGTGCCGCCGCCACTAGAGAGAGACGAGATCAACAACAAGCGCGAATCCCGGCCCGCACCATCCCCGAACCCCTTTTGTTTCCCGCCGATCTTCCCACTCCGACCCGACCACCTTCGCGGCGCAGCCTTCTCACGGCACCAAGCACACGATCCCAACCGTATCCCACTGCAGCAATCGGACTCGACCAAGCAACACGATCTCGCTGTCGGCCTAAGAACACCACTCCGCACTACCTCTCGCACGCACCACACATAACAACCAAACAACCGCCAACATGGGTGGCCAGCTGTCCAAGATGATGGGCAAGATCTTCGGATCAAAGGAGATGCGCCTGCTCATGCTGGGCCTCGACGCCGCCGGCAAGACGACCATCCTCTACAAGCTCAAGCTCGGCCAGGACGTCACCACCATCCCCACCGTCGGCTTCAACGTCGAGACCGTCACCTACAAGAATGTCAAGTTCAACGTCTGGGACGTCGGCGGCCAGGACAAGATCAGGCCTCTGTGGAGGCACTACTTCAGCGGTAAGTCTTTCTTGTCTCCTGGACAGAGTGTGGCGCACGGCTGCACTTGCATTGCCACCGCGGAAGCCGGGGAAATGGAAGACGTATTACCTAGAATTGGTGGCTAACAATCATCTCGTGCGTGCGATACAGGAACCCAAGGCCTTATCTTCGTCATCGACTCCTCCGATCGTAAGCGCATCGAGGAGGCCAAGACAGAGCTGCACCGCATCATCAACGACCGGGAAATGAAGGACAGCCTGCTGCTCGTATTCGCCAACAAGCAGGACATCACAGGAGGTACGTACATAGTCTGCCACGACAAAACTCAGAGAAACAGTGTGAACATCCTGCTGACTCTGCTCTCTTCGCAACCAAACAGCCATGAAGCCCCAAGAGGTCACCGACGCCCTGCAGCTCTCGAAACTCAAGGACAAGGTCTGGTACGTCGTGCCCAGCTGTGCGACCACGGGCGAGGGCCTGCTCGAGGGCCTCCAGTGGCTCTCGACCAACGTCAAGACGCCCGTCGCCCCCGCGGTGAAGAAGTGAGGCGGCTCTCCTTCCAGCGAGGCAAAGGAAACCAACTCTTTTTGACTGCACGCGGCAAACCCAGGCATCTTTAGTCAGAGCTCGCTTTCAGGCATGGGCAGGGGCTAGATCCGGGGCCCGCGGCGCAGAACCATTCACGACAAGATACGATATAGACAGGGTGAGATGGGGCGATCATAGGTATCATCAGAGAGGGCAAGCGCCCAGCCGAGAGTGTGTGTGATCTGGGCCCGGGCAAGGAAGAGCAGCGACTATGCGTCACCGCGGCCGTAACAACAATGCCTCCAGCGGAAGAGCAGGCGCGCCAGGAAAGGTGGGAAGGACAGATATACGGCTGCTGTGTGACGCTGCGGAAGGGGGCCTTCTTTCACGTCTTGACTTATTCTTCTACTACTTTTTTCCAGACCTTGTAATTCTTCAGACTTCTTAATGCGATACCCCCGTTTTCTGATCCAGATCCATGATCTCTCCCGCCCGAGCACCATTGTATTAGAAACCAACAAGCGATTCACGAGGACCACCAGTGTTCGATATCTCGGTATGATGAAGTAGTAATTCCTGTTTCAGCGGATTATACGTACGTAAATCGCATGCAAGCATGCCAGGCACACTTGTCCATGCCCGCTAGGAACGATGATACTGGTGGAATACGAAACACGCTTAGTGTTGCCAGATATTTACTGTTCATGCCCAAGCTTTTCCACTCACACTCCTCGCTAGGCGAGGGCGTGTGGATATCCTGATGCTCATAAGATGTGAAATGCGCTAGATGCGCTGCATCCATTCATATTCTTCTTCATCGTCGCCTGTTTGGTCGTCGTCGTCGTCGTCGTCGTCGCCTGTCTGGTCCTCATCGTCCTCGTGATCTTCAGGATCCCAAGGCTCTGGACCAGACCAGTGCTCTACACCAAGCTCCACACCGGGGGCGCGGCTAGCCTCTGCTGTGCCTTCCGCGGCATCTTCGTGTGTCGGTCTTTCGTGTGGGCCGCTGGTCCGCGGCCGAAGCCCCGTTGTGCCCAGCAGGTCTTGCGTGCCGGTCGTGAGAAGGTGCGGGTTCGCAGCCATCGCGGAGGGGCACTGCATGTCTCCCGCAAGGGCAGACTGCTTTGTGCGGAGAACCCCGAGGGGCGGTCGTGAACAGGTGAAGAACATAGGTATCTGGTCGAGCCAGGCAGCGACGGTCCGATTGAGAGCTGCCCGTTTGGGTGATGGCTCCGAACTTGACATGACCGGTCTGGGCGGCGGCTGCGGCGGTATGCCTGCCGTTTTGAATATGGGCAAGTCGCTTCTCAGAGCGAGCTGCTGCGGAGAATGAATGAAGGGCAGTCGTTTATGCGATATTGCGCGACCTTGTGGCGTGGCTCCAGACTGGAGCTGTGAACCGAGCACCGTGACCGGCTGCGTACCGGAAATTTGCTTGTTCCTGGGTTTGGCGACGTCTTCTTCTGCGACCGCCCTCGCGGCTGGTACCGATGAGCATGCCAGCTTCGGATCAGCTGTTGAGATGCCCATTTGGGAAAGCAGCGGCAGTCTCGGGTTTTGTGGCGGGGCTACTGCAAGAATCCGCGTCCTGCCGATGGCCTGCGTACTAGTCCTGGCCTCTTGCGGTGTAACTATGCCAGCTATGCGCAGACCCTGAATAGTTTCCAACAAGGACGTCGTTGGCGGCGCCAGCCCCGGATCTACTATGTTATCCATGGACGGCTGCTGCCGTATGTCCGTCAATGAAGACGCTGGCGGTGGTGATTCGATGGATCTCACGAAAGACCGCGGTGTGGCTGCCGGGACATAGCCGTGCATCGGGCGACTCGCAATTCGTTGACTCCGGCGAGGCTCTGAGGGTTTTGATTCCGCCTAGTTCTCCTTGACCCTCTTTATCGGCCGCGCAAGGCTGTCATCGGGCAGCCCCGACCGTTTCGTGCCGGGGAGGCTGCTAGTCCGGATATCGTTGTCGTCCTGGCTGACTCTGCGCGTAGGGTACGACGTGCTGAGCCCCTCGAAGCAGTTGTTGCTAAACGTCACGCCCGTGGTAAAGAATGGGTGCTGCAGCGCCTGTGCGGCCGTTAGGCGCTTCTCCGGGTCGTACTCTAGTAGTCCCGCAAGCAGTTTGTATCCCTCGACGCCAAGACTGGACAGGCTGTTGGCTCCACCAGGCGTTGACGTTGATGAGTGCTGGTTGATGGTGGCATGGTACCAGCTCTCGAGCTTGCTGGTGTTGGCTGAGTTCCTGTTCTGGCTGCTGTGGTGATGATGGTGGTGGCTGTGGTGCATCATGGGCTGAAGCTGGCCCAGGCTGCTATACTCGGGCATGCTTGAGAGAAACGGCCAGCGCTCCTTGGTGGGCAGGCCCATGATGTCCACAATTTTCTGCATCTGGTTGCGCTGGAAGGGAACCGTCTTTTTGTCCATCTTAGCCTCTTCACCCTTGAATATCGGCCGCAGAGATAGGAGCTCGGCGAAGATGCAGCCCACGGCCCACATGTCGATGGCGGGCGTGTAGTGCCGGCTGCCGAGCAATAGCTCAGGCGCGCGGTACCAGATTGTGACAACCACCTTGTCGCCGCTGAAGAGCGAATGGACGGGCTTGTAGAAAAGCCTGGCGAGGCCGAGATCGCCGATGCGGACCTGGCCCGCCGAGGTGACCATGATGTTGGCGGGCTTGAGGTCGCGATGGAGAACCCAGTTGCTGTGCAGGTATTGGCAGCCGTTGAGGAGCTGGAACATGATGCTCTTGACGGTGGCGGGCGGGATAGTGTGGCGGGGCTGCTGGGTGTGGTGGTGGATGATCTGGAGCAGGTCGTGCTCCGCGTACTCGAACACCATGAAGATGCACTTGTCCTCGAGGATGGTCTCGTGGAGGCGGATGACGTTGTCGTTGCTGAGCTCAGAGCAGAGTGCCATTTCGCGGATCGCCGACTGCGAGATGCCCGTGTACTGCACCTGCTCGCCCTCCTTATCGGGCTTGAACTTCTTGATCGCGAACTCGCCCGGGTCGCCGGCGCGGCTGACGGCCTTGTAGACGCGACCATATGTGCCACTGCTAATGAAGCCGATGACCTTGTACTTGTCGACGACACGCGTCTTGGACTGGTACTGTATGTTGCCGCCACGGTCGCCGTTGTCTGTGGGAGGTGGTCAGTCCGGGTGGAAGCGAATGGCGGAGAGGTCTCGACATTTGAGGAGAGCTAGCCAGGTACAGTGACGGCCACACACGGGAAGGAGAACAAACATGATTGATATGGAGAATAGGGCTTGCCTTCAAATGCTGCCTGGACATTCCGCTTGAGGCTGTTGTTGTATGCCTGGCTCGGGCCAGAGCCCGGCCTGCCGGAGCTGGGGAGGCTCATGATAAAGGCCAGCGGTGAGGTAGCGAAAGGGCTGTGTCGGCGGTGGTAAGAGCTCTACATGACTATTGAAAGAACGCAATCTGACCGTCTACCCTCGAGCATCCAAGAGATGTGGACGGATGGGTTGAGCCGCGTGAGCACGACGAGGTTCGGGGCGCCGCCTCCTGTGTGGATAGGAGTGCTCAGGTGGCTTGTAGTGCTGGCAAGTGCGACGTTGAGCGACCGTGGCCGGACAGTGCCAGAGACACAGTTGGAGAAATCCCCACCCACGGTGACTCACGACAACCCCACGATCAGCCGCATCATGATCATACAAAGGAAGTTCACTTTCACCTGAGTGACTCTGTTTCTTTCCCAATAGCCTCTTTTTATGCTCAAAAAGTCCAGTTATCTTGAAGAACATCACTGCTCCAAGCCATGTCGGTACTCGAGCATGTCCGTGGTCAGTCGACCCGGATTCTGGTCATCAACCCGAATTCATCCCGCGCTATGAGCAAGGGCACGAAGCATGTTATTGACTCTTTGGATCTGCCGCATGTAAGTTTGACAAATTTCACTCTTCGGAATGGAAGGTTCGGAATCGCAATTGTGTTTTCTTTTCCCATTTGTCTTTACCCTCTGGACCACATGTTCATGCAACCAAACAGAACACCCACTGACTGTTCCGATCCTCGGACCAACACCACTAGTCCACCCAGGTAGACATCTACACGGCCCCGTCCCCTGCCTCACCAGGGAGCATCGATGACGCCGAGGGCATCGAGGCGAGCAGCAAAGCCGTCCTCGGCGATTCGGCCCTGATTTCACGCCTACAGAATAACGAGTACGACGGTGTCGTTATTGCGTGTTATAGCGTCGACCCGCTCGTTCACGAGCTGGCAGATGCCGCGGCCGGTCAGGGTAGCACAGCACAGATGACGACGACAGAGAAGAAGAAGAAGCTGGTGGTGACGGGCATCTTCGAGGCCTCGATCCTCACGGCCCTCTCTCTCCTCCCACCGTCACCGCACGGAGAGCAGCCGCGGAAATGGGGCATCGTCACGACAGGCGCGTTCTGGGAGGAGCATCTCACGCATGGCGTCGCCGACTTTCTCGGGCAATCGCAGCAAAGCAGGGCCAATGCCAAGTTCGCTGGCGTCCACACTACGGGCCTCAATGCAGGGGACTTCCATGCGGGCGTCCCGCCGGAAGAAGTTGAGCGGCGGCTGAAGGTCGCGACAAAGAAGTGTCTCGATGGGGGCAGAACGCACGTGGTCATCATGGGCTGTGCTGGAATGGCTGGGCTTGAAGGGATCATACGAGCTGCAGCAGCCGAGGAGTATGGGGACGAGTTCGCGTATGGGCAGTTACATGTCCTCGATGCTGTGAGGGCTGGGGTGATGCAGATCGAGCAGATGATCAAGCATCAGAGGCTTCTGCGGTAAATGGAGGCACTGTCTCGTGCATGAGCTTTCAGGTAGGAAATTCAAGTCTAATTTATATTGTATGCATTGCTCGCAGCCTAAAAGGAAATTTCCTGAGTATCCAATATTCACCTTGTGGCATTCGCGTCCCTTGACAGACCTCGTGGTCAAACCACGAGGATCCCAGGATCCACACGCCGTCAATTGTACAGTGGCTGCCAATCCAGTCTCGTGCCATACTGAGTCGTCGCACTCATCCGGGACCATTGCAGGATGCAGTCATTCCACGGCATTGTATGCCTCTCCACAAGTACCTCTCCCGCTTAGTCGAGACGTCTCTCGCGGCCCCAGACCTCGTCGGCATCCCTCTTTCCCTTGGTCTCGGGAACCTGAGTCATGACGAAGATGCCGCTGAGCGCGGCGAGTCCGGCAAAGATGAAGTAGACCCAGCCAGCACTTCCGAAACGGAAGTTCAGCGCATCGTTAATGATAGGGAAGAACTGGACAACGAGGAAGGTCGCAATGTAGTTCGAAGCCAAGCACCACGACTGGGTGGCGCCGACTGCCTCCTGGCCGACAAGCTCAGAAGCCAGGATAAATGGCACAGGGCCAAGTCCGACGGCGAAGAAGGCTACAAAGGCAAGCACCGCAAAGGCCGAGAGCCACTTGATGTGGAAAATAATGGACACGGCAAGGATAAGTGCCGAAGATCCCTGACCGGTGATGGACAGCAAAAGACAAGCCTTCCTTCCGAGCTTGTCCGGCAGGGGCGAGCAGGCGATTGTGGTAAAGAGGTTAACAGCAGAGACCAGAATTGTCAGCAGCGCTGAGCTCATAGGCAGGAGGTTATCCAAGAGCGAGACGGAGTAGACAACAATAGAGTTGATGCCGCAGAGCTGCTGGGCGCACATGACACCAACGCAAGCGATGACGGCTGGCCGGGTGAGAGGATCGCGGGCGACCTGGAAGAAACCCATGTGGCGCGACGATCTGGCGCTGCCGTTGCTTCCGCGGCTGCTGGTAGAGGCCCTTCTAGTACGCGGGCTGGTGGGGGCAATGGCCGAAGCAGCAGCAGGAGAGCTGTTGAGCAGCGACTCGACCTCGGCCGAGATAGGCTCGCCACCCCATTTGGCAACCTCTTCACTGATGTCGTACCGCTTTCCGCGGAGACGCTGGAGGTTTTTCCTCGCAAGCAGGACATTGTCGTTGGCGGCAAGCCAGGCAGGGGATTCGGGCACCACGAGCAAACCGAGAACATGGCCGCCAGCGACGATCACACCGGTGCCGAGGATCCACCGCCAAGTCGAGCTGTAGCTGAGGAAGAAGCCGAGAGTCTGCGACAGGAGGATACCGATGTTTGTGCTGATCTGGGTCATGGCGCCAAATAGACCGCGCTCCGAAGGAGGAGCGACCTCGCTGATGTAGATGGGCACGATGACGGTCGCGGCACCAGCACCGATACCGGCGAGGACTCTGCCGAAAGCGAGGACCGGGATGGCGTTGGAGACTGCCTCGATGAAGGAGCCCACGAGGAAGAGTAGACTCGTGAGACGCATGGCGAAGACACGACCCTTGGCGGAGGAGAGGGGCCCGAAGCTGAGAGCACCGATGAAGCCACCGAGGGTGTACATGGCAGACACGAGGGCGAACTCGGCCTCGTGCATCTGGATGCAGTCGGGAAGGTAGTAGACGTGGGCGTGGTGGGAAATGCTCGTCTTGCCCGTCACGAGAGCCTTGAAGGCGTCCGTCATGGAGCTCGGGGCGGCGAGCTTAGCCGCGCAGGTAATGACATCGTGAGGAGCGTTGAGTTCGGCCTGGAAGTCGAATGGAAGCGATCAGTATGAGTCCTGAAGGGTCCGCGCTGGCAAAAGAACGGGTTGTGGAGGGCAGCTCACAAGATGAAAGCCGAATTGGAGAGGCCCAAGAGCGGCGAAGCCGACCACCATGAGGAGGTATGTCGACACCTCGCTGACGCACTGGCGGAGGGAGCGTGTGGCCGTCATGGCAGCGGTTGGCGAGTTTCAAAGGCCTGGAGGCGGCTAGAGCTCGGCGACAACAACGTTGATGATGCTGGGGGCTGGACGGTAGCGTCTCGCAGCAAGAAAATGCAGGAGGCAGCAGGGACCGGCGTCGCGAAAGTCCTGTGCTGGCAGTGGATAGCTTTTGTAGCTTTGGAGGTGGAGGTGGAGGGATTGGAGTGTGGGAGCGCGGCGCTTCGAGAGAAGGCTGCGGGGATGCTCCGCCCTCGCTGCACGAAGGGAGCTGGCGATGCTGTTTGCGGAGATTTAGCCCGGCTAGCCGCTGTGGAGAAGCTGCGTCCGGTCCCCAACACTGCGACAGCACAGAACCTTGTCCTCCGCCACCACCGCCTTCTGACAGCACGCCGTCTTGTCCAGTGTCCGTCTTTGGCATCGCGTCCTCCATCCGTCACATTGCCATCCTGAAGCCGATCTGGCGCTATGACTCGCCCACTCATCCAGACCGCTCGTCACACAACTCTATTCTCTTTGCATTCGCCCGACAATGGCCTTTGACCGGGACACAGACAAGCCCGGCCCACTTCGGACCCTCAGGAATCCGACCGTCTCAGCATGACTCTCGGGCAACATCCCGGTCTTCGATCCAGACAGTGGTAGCAACAGAGGGCCACTCGATGACGACGCCCGTGGTTTGGCCTGCACGGTCTGCACTCGAGTGTGTGCTGGACGGCAAGATGCCCTGCTTACAATGAGGACTCCATGACGGCAGCTCAACGGTTCATGATCTTTGCACCTAGGGCGAAACTCTATCGTGACTTCCATCTACCCGATCGTACATACCCGATGCTGAGGGCGCCCCACGCCGCGCCCAGACCTTGTCCCAGTCCGTCTCCCTCAGACACAACGACACCCATGGTTCCGCGGCCGTGCCTGGCAGGCCATACTCGGGAGTGCAGACGCCATGGCAGGGGATGGTGAACCTGGCTGGCAGCGTCCTCGAGAACGGGTCGACTGCCTGCTCTTTGAGGCTCAGGCACCAGATTGCAACATCTCTGGCCAGCTGCATAGGCCTCCCGTCCTCGCGCCCATGGTGTCCTGGGTCGAGGGTGAACATAAAGTCGTCCCAGTACGGGGCATCAAACGGGCTTTCGGCGGCACACGCAAGCTCTCCCAAGCGATAGTAAATAGCCGAGCTTTGCACAATCTCAGACGGTCTCAGCACCTGGTAGATCGCAAAGTCGTCGTCGGCAGAGGCGGACTCGAATGGAGCGGCTCCGTCCTTGTCTAGCGCGCATTTGATGTCCTCCATCTTCTGGGCCTTTGATGCAGTGTTTGATGATACTGGAGGACAAAGTCCTACAGCTCGCGGCTTCCGCGCAACTCTATATTGTGTCTGTCTCCGTTCCCTGGGTGAGTTTATGGTGACCGTAAGCGTCTGCAGCGAGCTGCTGCTTTGCTCTTGGACGATGGCGTCAGCCAGGGTCCTCAGGTTCCTGGACATCCATACCGCATACTCGACACTGACATGCCGGACCGACATGCAGGCTCCCAGGAACAAAGGCTCCGTGTTGGTCATGGCATCGCGATGCCACCGCCAGGTCTCGGCCCACTCGAGTACATCACACTCTGAGTGGAACGGCCGGACCAGAGGTGCCTCGCACATCTTGTCGAGACTCTCGTTGTTGTCCAGCCGCTGCCCACTGGCGACATCCCAAGGCTTCAGAGCCAGCCATTTGACAAGCTCGCGGTCGACCCGCAGGGGCTCGCGGTACTGCTTGATCAGCTCGCTCCGGGCCTCGCTGTTGACGAGGAGCACGGCGGGGATGTTGCGGCTCGGCGCGGCGGCACCTTTGTGTTGCTGCTGGCTGTCCGGCACCACGTTGTAGTGCATCCACCAGTCCAGGTTCGAGGCCCAGTTCCACGCGTCCAGGTCCTGCTTGAGCCGCACGGGGATGGTCCGTCGCGGGGCCGCGAAGCGCCAGACGCGCAGCCGGAGCTCAGCTGGGAGCCGGGCGAACTGTGGGAAGCACGCTGCAGTCGGCTGGTCTGATGTCATGATTGCGCAGTAAAGGCGGGTCTCCTTGATATTTGATCCTCGGCAAGTCGTACAAAGAGTTCACTCGAAGGTCAGCTTGTCGTGATGTTGAAGCACGGGAGGGAAGTGGGGCCCCTGGATGGCATGTCCGGCCGGCGCCGAGGTCGGTAGGGCCAACAGCGCCGGTGTTCTCCAAATCTCCACCCTAAAAACAGGAGCAGACAATCATCCTGCTTGACACTTTCCGTCGCGGTTCATTCGTAATGTGGCGACCGCGAGGAACGATGTAGCTTGACTTGGATCTCGAGATATGTACAAAACTCAACACAACGGTCAACACCGCTTAACGCCGGGAGAAGCACGCACAACGACACCTGGCTCTACTTCGCAGGCCAGCAGCAGCTTTCCGGCCGCGCCCGCGCCCTCTATGCTGCAAATTGCAACAACTCTTCCTGTCTTCTACAGTCTGGCCGATCAGATGCAAGCACAAGCCAGCTCAGTCGCTCTCGTCCCCGGCGGCAACAGTGCCCTTGTACTGCACCGCGCGCTGCGCCTCGTCCTCCTCGTCCTTGAGCGGGTCGGCAGCGAACCTGGTTGTCGCGAAGTCCGGGATGCGCCTGATCTGGCGCTGCAGGTACCCACCCGCGAGGTGCTTCTTGCGCCGCCGGGCCTCCGCGCGCTCGTCGAGCACGCGCGCCAGCTCGTCCTCCTCGTTCAGCATGGTGCCCTCAATGGAGAGGTAGCCGTGCGTCTCGGACGAGCCGACCTCGTAGTTCTTGATCCGGAAGGGGAGGGTTCCGGTGACTCGCGCGCCGCTGGCATCGACCCAGTAGCCTGTCGTGTGCAGCTGTTCCGTCTCGCCGTCTGCGCCTTCTTCTCCCTGATTGGCGTTCTCGTTGAACGGGTCTGGTGTGGAGTCGCTCGCGGTCTTGCTATTCTTACTTGACGACATGAGGTCGACCCACCGCCAGCCTTCGGGCAGTCGGCTCGCTTCTATGGAGGCGTTGAACATGTCGAAGCAGATTACACCCACGAAGCCCTCGCTCTGCAGGTTGATCTTGCCCTCCATCCAGGCGCCCCTCGTGGGCCGGAAGATGTCGACCTCGGCCGTAAACCAGCCGAAGGCTACTGCGTACTCGGCAATCGACTCGAGCAGGGCCACGTCCTCCATGCCGCTGTTCTCGGTGAGCGATTTGGCGCCAGGGCGCTCGCCGAGGCGTGGGTTCCGGTAGGCAAGCAGGATGCCCTTGAGGTCCGGCACGTATCGGTTCACGAGGAGCTTGAGGTGTTGGTCCGCATATCCCTCGAGGGGCTCTGTCATGCCTTGTGGGAAGAGCGGGAGGTAGAGTGAGACTGTCTGTGTGAAGAACGGAAACTTCCGGTCCGCTGATGATGTGTTGAGTGTCGATGTCGCTTTCGAGGTGGATGAGGACTTGGACTTGGAGCTTTTCTTGGTTTTCTTGGCGACGGGTGTCGAGTCGATGTCCATGGCATCGCCATCGGCCTCAGCCGCCTCCTTCTCCTCAATGGCAGCAGCTTCGGCCGCCGCCGCCGCTATCGTGTCGTGGTCTTTGCTCTTTCGCTCCCGCTTCTTTTTCTTCTTTGTAGGCTCTTCAACAGCAGGAGCCTCAACTGCGGGCTCCGGTTGTGACTCCGGTACGGCTGTGTTCTTGCTCTTCTTGGATTTCTTCTCCTTCTTGACAGTTGGTGCTTCGCTCTCGACCACGTCCATCGCGGCATCAGGCTCGACCACCTGCTCTGCGCCCTTCGTCCGAGACCGCTTCTTGTCCTTCTTCTTCTTGCCTTCTGTTGTCACATCGTCGACGCCATTTACTGCCGGGGCCGGGCCATCGTCGCCAACATTGTCTGCAATTTCTTGCCTGGCCTTCTTGCTCTTGCGCTCGCTGCTGTCGATGGAGGCATCGGGCTCGCGGTCCCGCTTCTTGGTCTTGTGCTCCTTCTTGGCCTTCTTGCTCTTCTTGTCGCTGCCGGGCGGCAGGACCGGTGGTGCGTCCGAAACCATGGCCGACATGCTTGTGGTTGTGACAGCCCGCTGTGGCTCAGATATCGGTCGGTGCAATGCTCCGTACTGGTCGCTAAGTCGGATGGACCAGTGTCCGGTGGAATTGGGTCGCTGTGTAGGCTGGGAGCTCTCACGTTGTGCGATCGGCGCAGCTGGTGTTGCTGCTGCGAGAACCAAAAAAATTTAGATACGGGACGGCGATAAGAGAGGCAGCTTCAATTGCAGCCGGGAAAGAGCGACGCATGCAGGCAGCCCCAGTTTTGCTGGTTGAAATTTTAGTGGGGCAGGCGGCGCGCCAATCACGATGCGGCAGACGGCCCCATCCATCCAGGAGCGGCATCATGCCCAACCAGAAGTCCAACATGGAAGACTTCAAACTTGCCGAAATACCAGGTCAGAGTTATTTCCAACATTCTTGTGCTATTTTTGGGGCTATCTACCTTGAGCACTGAACTTAGTGTGGATGGCAGTACTCATGTACATCGACTGATGTAGAAGGTTTTGCAGAAATAATTAATACTCTGTATTGTGTATTCAGATGCATTTATTCAAACTATCACTTCGTTGTCTGCTTGGAATTATCGCATTTCCTCTGGCTTTACGCAGTGTGCATTCTACTGTTGGTTCATGGAGACTGCGAGATCGACAATGGGTTGGGACCGTGCGACGCTGCCGCACACCCTCCACGCTCGGGGACGAGACAGCCACGATTCTCATTTACTTGGTACCGTTTTAATCCACGTTTGTCTCTTCTGTGGGAACCCCTTATGTCTACCACTAAACTCTAGCATATGGACTCCATATTGGGAGCTACTGCACGGTTGTGAATCATATGTTCCCATCGATCAACTCGACGATAGGTCCCAACCCCGGCCATCGAGATGATGCAGTAATGAGCTGCTGGAGTCTGAGTTGGCAGCCATGGAGCACATCACAGTCATGCTATCCCAGATTGATGTGGTAATGGTGCAACCAAATGCAAGCGAGGCGAGGACAAAGATCGTAGTGGCGGAGGCCAGTACCAATGCCGAGTTTCTGGTAGCAGATCCATGAATGCCATCCATCTGGGTCGGGTAGAAACCCGCTCGTCGGAGGAAGCAGTTCCAGGAGCACCGCGGTCAACCGGTCTGTCCCTCGCATTCGGTAATATTCCACGGGTAGGCTGGCCATCATAGACATTTTATCGGAAAACGTAGTCTTGAGACAGCTGGCGGGTATTTAGTCTGCCCCTCCTCCCTGCGTCCCGAGTCCTCTGCTCTTCCTCCAGCTCTCCTTCCCGATCACCTCGTGCTCTCGCTCACACTACCAAACCAAAGTCTCTTGCCCAGACATACGTTTGCTGCTGAGCTCACCAAGACAAAGTGCTCCCGAGTCGGACAGCTCCCACCACATTCCACACAACCTACCACCTCCCTGTCTCCGAGGTCGTCATCAAAGCTATCAAGATGCATTTCTTCAAGAAGAGCGTTGATATGCAGGACTCGGGAGGTCATTTCGAGAACAACAGACGCAAGCTCGAGTGGCTTGCAAGCCTCCCTCCTCAGGAGCTGGACGCTCAACTGCCACAAGCTCACCAGAAAACAACCGCGGCACTGTTCCCGCAACCACGCGTCAAGCAGCAGCGAGCTGGTCAACCAGAAGGCCAGACACAAACTCGCATTCGACTCACACAGATGAAGTCTGTCTCAAACAATCCACAAACACAATATGGCGACTCGGAGGGCGATGAGGACGCTGTCACAGCAAGCTATGACATCCTCGAAACAGAAGATAGCGACTACGACCTCCTCGAAGCAGAAGACAGCGGTTGTAGCTTCCGCGAAGAAGAAGATGACGAATATGACCAAGACAGCGGCTACGAGTCTTCCTCTCCACAACACAAAGACGAGACTCACGCCATGAACCCAACAAGGGACACAGCTCCACGACGCTCGACTGTCAAAAAGGTCCGGTTCATCCTACCCACTGAATCACCAATTCCACCGCCACCACAAACACGGCCACGACCTGGGCAAGGCTCGCCCAGACGTCTTCGGCCTATTCTGAAATGCTCATCTGTATCGAACATTGACGACTTCTACGGAGAAGAGATTCTCGACGCATACTACAGAGGGCAGGAGGAATGTGCCTCCACATCGAGCACTCCCAAACTTCCAAAACACGCAGAGGAGAACCAAAACTCTGTCCAGAAGGCGGCAGGCGTGCCACAAGCAGTTTCTGCAACTTCCACTCAAACAAGCCTCGACTCTGATACGGAGCCACGCAATCTAGCGGTCGAGGCTGCCAAACACGCTGTTGCTCGTCACCAAAAGAGGAAGACGGACACTGCTCACCTGCCGCAGCCAGCGGTTCATTCCAAGCAGTCTGGGCTTGCTGCCGTGGCCAAAAAGGTCCTGTCCAGAGCTGGCCGTGGCTGCCGGGCGCCTCAAGGCGGCTACAAGAACAAATACACTCTCCGCAAGGAAACCCTCGAGGACTGGTTCTACGACGAGCACGAGAGCGACGTCGACAGCGACGACGAAAACAGCAGCAAAGTATTCGTCCGACAGGAGACCAGTCAAGACGTCGGCCAGCACAAAATCGGGGCCTTGCCGGGAGCCTGGCCCAGCGACTCCAGCCTGGGTACCAACATCTAAGGGGAAGAAGAACGCGACCGTCGAATCTCACGGACAGATCTTCGGAGGACAATCCCGCGTCATCCCCGACCGCAGGCTGGATGTCGGAATGAGGGCGCGACACATGAACATAAGCGTAGCGTATCTTGTCTGTTTACAATGAGGATATCTCACCAATGCACTGCAATTCTGCGTCGTCAATCAACGTCCAACAAATGAGCCCTGCATGTGCTGTATGTTGGTGGTGTGCAGGGTTCCCCGCAGAATCCCGCCGAAGCCGATGGTTCGTTGGCGTCAGCAGCGCCTGCATGTCTTGGTGCATTGTGCGTTCTGGGTTCTGGAAGCCGGAGTCGAGGACCCTGCAAGGCGCTCCAGGTCGTGGTGCCGAACCGCGACTCGCTCCTTTCTTTCCCCGGCCCGGCGGTGCTGCTTCCCTCTCGATCCGGTACCCCCGGACTCCAACTTTCCGTCATCTACCCTCCTCCTGCCCCCTTCCGCTTTTCTGCGCTGCCGAGTTCTTCAGATCTCCCCAATCGCTTGCACAGTCCCTCCTCGCCTGTACCTCCTATCCAATCGGGCTCATCCGGATCACCTCGCCCATATTCACGCAACAAGACCCCTCGACTTGCGACAAATTTCCAGCCTCGGCCGCCCCGCCACACCTCGACACCCCGCACCTGCCATTTCGCAACACTGCCGAACCGTCGCACTTGCGCTCCGAAGCACGCACACGGCCCGCAGCGTACTGCTCAGCAGCCTGTCTGCAACCGCTGATATCATGGCCACGCCGGGCCAGACCACGCCCAGCAAGGAGTGGCCGCAGGAGACGGCTGACCTCCCGCCCTTTTACTCGCCTCAGTCACAGCCCGTTCGCGACCACGAGATCGAAACACACGCCTCCCGCCTGGCCCGCGACGAGATCTCCCTTTCAGGCCCCGCAGGCGCTCATGGCTCGCCTGCAAGTAACTCCTCACATGCGTCATCCGAGACCTCGTCAGACCATGGTGTCCAGCTACCACCACCTTCGCTTCTCTCGCCGGCTTTCACGCCACCACAAACCCCCGGAACCGCCACGCCAACGACGGAGCAGCTCCGTGCCGTGCCGGTAGACTCAAGCATCCCGTCTGGAGGATGCGGAAACAAGCGCCCGCGACTTCTTCAGACCCTGCCCGAGGTGCAATGCATCGTGCGCGCACGCATTCCTACAGTCGCTGGCACGGAGATGTTCCTCCACTTGTACACCAACAATGTCGACAACAAGGAACACCTCGCCATCGTGTTTGGCAACCACATCCGGAGCAAGTCTCTCGATGCGCCGCGCGAAGGCGAGACAGAAATGGACCGTATGATCAGAGGTGCTTACACTGGTCGTCTGTTTCCCGGACGGATGAGGAGCGGCATGATGAGTGGTGCTGCGAGTTCTGAGGACGCAGAGCCTGCCGAGACGCCGACCGGCCCGCCCCTCGTGCGCATCCACTCGGAGTGCTACACTGGAGAAACCGCATGGTCAGCTCGATGCGATTGTGGAGAGCAGCTCGACGAGGCGGCACGGCTCATGTCCTTGCCAAGCAACAAAAACGGCGGCATTGTCATCTACCTGCGACAGGAGGGACGCGGCATCGGGCTCGGCGAGAAGCTGAAGGCATACAACTTGCAAGATCTAGGCTCCGACACAGTTGAGGCGAATCTTCTGCTAAGACACCCGGCTGATGCTCGGAGCTACGGGCTGGCCACTGCGATGCTGCTCGATCTCGGCCAGGAAGAGGTGCAGCTGCTGACAAATAACCCGGATAAGATCCGCGCTGTGGAGGGACCGAACCGCGAAGTGCGTGTCACTGAGCGGGTGGCTATGGTCCCGTTAAGTTGGAAGGGCAAGGGAGGTTTCCGGAGTAAAGAGGTCGAGGGCTACCTCAAGACCAAGGTGAGTCGGCAGCCGTTCTTGGCCCGATCAGGGTATAAAATCATCACGAGCCGAACACTAATATATTCCTCTGCAGATTGAGAAGATGGGACACATGTTGGAAATGGGCGGTATGCCGTCCTAGAGATTCGGCATTTGCTTAAGCGTTTGCGGAGCACAACAAGGATATATGTCTGTCGAAGCTCTGAGGCCCGTTTGAAGACATTGTTTGGGGCATCCAGTCGTATCTGCGACCGTTGACGAGTCACACATAAACCAATGTATACACAATATACCCTTTGCATCCACTGTGGCCGCTTGTACTCGGTATGACGAAGGTTTGGCCAGTTGGGAGTAAGACTCCTTTATTCTGAGTATATTTCGGTGCGTAGGAAGGCATGCCACAGAGAGAACCCCCAACTACATTCTACACAGAGATTCTGCCGTGGTTCTCAACACGATTGAAGACCGACAGCAGTCACACTCACGGCTTGGCGGCTCGACTGGACCTGGACCCCCACCCCACATTTGATCGGTGATGCAAGGGTCCTGCGCGGGACCCACAGTGAGACACCAGCGACGCGCTTGTGACAGCGGGTTTCTTGAGTGGCCGCGCGCGCCGGGGCTCCAGGGCCCAGGTTTTCAAGATTGGACGAATTCTGCGGACGTCATTTTCAGATCCAAATCTCCTCCCCCTGCCTTTCAGACCTTCGCCCACCAGCCGGGAAACCTGTCGAGGACCAGGCGCACCTGCATCGCGAAATATCACCTTGTGAGGGAAGCACCTGCCTGTCAGGCCCAGGCAAAGTTCCAGTGCCGTCCATTCGAGCTTTCCTCAAGCCTCACGAAAAGTTCTCGACAGCACTCCTCGGATGCGCCGTAGCACCACGCCCCCCCCTCGAGGCCCATGATCGCCTGAGACGCCGCCCTTTATCAGCAGCCATGGCGGACATCACGATGCGCCTGCGTGTCGTCGTCCAGCGCAACGGCCTGCCGGAGACGAGATACATGCTGCCGGTCCCCCTCGATGGCAACCCGACCATCGCGAAGCTGCTCGAGCTCGTCAACAGCTGCACCCCGATCGAGAGCGACGACTGGGGGTTAGACGACTATACCGTCGAGCTGCCCGCGCCGGACGGCAGCAGGAACGAGTGTCTGCACTTTCACCCCATCCGGGCAGTGCTGAAGGAGGATGACCAGGTCTTGTAAGTCGGCCATTCTTTGCCCTGGTGCCAGGTAGTGTTCTCTTATGCTGACCTCGACTACTCCTGCAGCATTCGGCCTCTACAGACCGACGACATCCGACGGAGACGGATCAGCGGCCGCTACCAGATCTCCTCGGACGGCAAGCACCTCGTAGACGGCGTCGCCTTTGGAAGACCACTCCTGCGAGCTCCGACGAGTCGCCCTGCCATATTCATACCGCCCCGAAAGCGCCGCAGATTATTGCAGAACAACGAGGACGATGACGAAGCTCAAGATGGTGCCGAGAACACCCAGATGCTGCTGCTGACCAATGGAGAGGACGCAGTGGATGATCGAGACTATGTTGACGCTGGTGCCGAGCTGGAAGCAGACTTCTCCCCCTCAGGATCGGACTCGGACTCCGGCGAGGGCGATGACGAGATGGACGAGGACGAGGACCTTGATGACGAGCTCCAAGAGCTCCAAAGGGAGAACGCAGAGCTCGACGTCGACATGGACGACTCCCAGACGACACAAACAAGGCCAGATACAAGAAGAGGGCGCCCAACACAACGAGATATGAATCTAGAAGCGCTTGATGGCCTTGGAGCCCTGCGCGCTGCGTTCCCGGCAGCTCCCCTCGACCTCTGTGAGAGAGTCCTGGCTGCCAACCACAACGACCTCAAGCTCGCATACATCAACCTCAAGGAAGCTTTCGACCCAGCTTTGCCAGAGACTGCTGTTCTCTCTGGCAACTTGTTTGGCACACAATCTCGTGGCGACCCTGAATCTTCAACGGCAGCTTTACCGAACAACAAGCAAGCAGCTCCAGAAACCGTTGATGGTCAAGAGGATGCCAATGATGGTATGGACGATGACGAGAACTCTGGTTCCGGGTCCGATGATGACGTCCCGGATTTTGTGAAGCGCTACGACAGATGCGGGCTTCCGCCTGGGACTATCTCTTCGGGTCAGGGACTGGCTAGCATGGCCGCCATCACTGGCCCCTTCAACACCGCTGACGGCCAAGCGACCTCCACGACTCTGCGGCCCACAAAGATTGTCTTCCAAGATGAAGAGGATCCAGCCGACACTACGTCAAGCAGCGAGTCAAGCTCGAGCTCCGAGTCCGAAGACAGTTCCGACGACGAGGCCAGTAGTGATAGCGACTCGGAGGGCGATCAGGGCCCTCAGGGCCACGTCCGCAACCTGCCTGGTCGAGAAGAAACTGGCGACGATTCGGACAGTGACGATAGCAGCTTCCGGGGAGGAGCTGACGGCGCTAGCAGTGACGACAGCTCCTCGGCAGCATCAGATGACAATGATAGTGACAGCGATAGCGACAGTGGACCGGAGGAGACAACAACCAAGCAGGTGTTGCCCACTACCCGGCCAAAGCCCGCGACTCAAGACGCCACATCCGAAAGTTCTAGTGACAGCAGTGCGTCTGATAGCGATTCGTCATCAGACGAAAGCTCTTCAGATGAAGAGCCTAGTCCAGTGGTCGAAAACAAAAAGAAGGGGCCTGCTGCACTACCTCAGCCAACAGTCCCTCCAGGTCAAGGCAAAGCCTGCACCAAGAGCAGGAATGCTCGCCGTCGAGCAGCCCAGAGGGCGCAACGGGAACAGCAGCAATCTGGCCAAAATGTCGACATGGCCGTTGCCGGAGGCGATCCAACCTTGCAGACTGCTGACGAGAAGGCCGCTTTCGAGGCCAAGAGGCAAGCACTTCTTGATGCTCTGGCAAATGGGGGAATCGAGATCGGTCCCAGTGGCTCGACCAACCTGGAACAGCCGCTCGACTCAGGCAATACTGCCAAGCGAAAGCGCGAGGAGGAGCAGCCTGAGAAAGAGCAGGGGCAAGAGGGAGGCTCAGAGCAGACCCAAGCCGACACCTCCAAGCCCGCTGCTGTAGAGGCTTCGACTCCTGAATCTCAGCAAAAGCGCCAGCGATTCAACTTGGAAGTTGGCAAGCGACTTCTCTTCGGCGCACTGGGTCTGCGTGCACCAAAGACTAGCGACGACGCCGAGAAACTCCGCGACAAGCTCATGAAGGATGTCCGGCCTCTTGTCAACGCCAGACTTGAAGCCGACAAGCAGAAGAAGGAAGCCGAGGCGAACAAGGCCCGGACTGCGGATGACGAGGACCCTGATGCGTGGAAAGAAAAGATCAACTATCGTGCTGTTGAATGCTGCCAAGAAGGGATCGTACTCAGTGAGCCCCCATTCCCATTTGTACAGCGATGGGACCCGCAACAACAAGGGCTGTGGAACGGCAAAAAGAACAAGCGCGGCGGCCGTGGCAAGAAGGCAGATCGAAATCAGTCACACTACTACGAAGAGGACAACAGATGCGGCAAGAAGAGGAAACACGACGACTCCCAGCTGGACGAGTCTTACTATGATGACACCACGTTCAATGGTGTGGCCGACTCGCCTGACGACGATGCTGTCTTAAACTACGACGATCCCGTCGCTGAAGAATCCAATAACGGCGCGCAGGGAGAGGCTAGCCAATTTACAGATATGGATGACCTACCGTCACTTCCTGCGGATCTGAAGTCATTACCGATGCTCCAGGCGCCTAGCGCCAAGGCCGGGATGGTCATCACGTGGAAGAAGTGGTCCTGTTCAGCAGCTACGCAGTGGCAACCATTAGTGTCCGACGTCACGGCTGTGGTCATCCGGGTTGAGAACGAAGGGGCGGCATTGGAGGTCTGCCTCGCAAAGCGCGACCGCCATCTAGACGGTTCCGCCAAGCAATACGATGAGCTGACCGGCCAGCGGCTCTACGGCAAGTTCGAAGCACCCGATATCGATGACGAGGACGATGATGAGGAGCTCAACCAGGAGCAGGAGGACGACGGCTACCGTGCTCTCGACTTTACCGAATTACTCGAGCCACGCATTGTGCAGCAGCCAGCCAACGACGAACCCGATGACCAGCCGGACACTGCGCAGACAAATGGTAACGCCCACTCCAACCCAGCAATTGGTTTGACTCCCAGCATTGAGCAGTCATCAGGCCAGGCTACCAGCCCTCATGACCTGCGTGCAAGCTTAATGGCGGTAGACGACAAGGATGAGCAGGATGCCGATATTAACCAAGTTGTGCCTATGCAGAGTGGAAAGTCATCAATGCCTTTCTTCGAAAATTCATCAAGTAATCAGGCCGGCCAGGGCCACCAGGACTCCATCAACACCGGACAAGACCAGCTGCGAGAGCCGAGCCCATCGAAACCAACCGTGGATGAGCAGATGTCAAAAGGGGCTGCGGTCGACCAGCGATTTATGGAAGATCCTTCTGGGTACGAGGGCGATCTTGACACACAGATGGCGGATCATCACGACGCCATTGTGAATGAGACCCAGCCAGGTGAAGATTCCTCTGCGCATACACCGACACCTTTCCATGATGCCAAGTCCAACGCAAGCGGCCCTGCATCGGAGAACAACGACGACGATATCGCCATGTTCGAAGACGACGACGTCATCACTGGTACTCCGACTGCAGCTCGTCCCCTTCTGAAGGAGCTGTCACCCATGAGCAGCGTGGCCAGTGGGCGACAGCCAGACCCTACTACAAGCAACAATGTGCTTGAGCCAGACACGTACAAAATTGCGAGCGGTACTGGTGCTGCTGCGGAAGGCCTTACAGCCGACCTCAGAAACACAGCTTCTGGCATGGTGGACCCTGAGAACAACTCTTTCGCTAGCGACGATGTGACCTTGAGCAAAGCGTTACGAGTCCAAGCCTCAGAGGACGCTGATTATGAGGCGGCTATACGCGAGCTTGATGCTTCACCAGAACCCTCTTCTGCGGAGGATGAGCCGTCGCCAGGGGAGCCTACGACCAGAATCATCAAGACCGAGGACGGCGGGTCACAACCAGTCGACGAGCTCAGCGAGGACGACGAATTGCCGCCTATCCTCAAAGTCGCGACTCTCAAGCGAACTACCAGTATCAATGCCCCAATATCGCCGCCAGCAATCAAGAGTGGCAGACGTTCTATCGGTGCAACTCCCGCATCTGCGGCCAGAGGCACCTCTGACCGCGGCCAAGATGGCTCGACTTTCTCGGTGCCTCCTGGATCGCGGGTCATCAGTCTCCTCTCTAGCGATGCGGAGGACAATGATTCGATGGTCCTAAAACAAAGAGAGCATAGTAGCGAAGATGAGCGCGAGCCCGTGTTCACGGAGGACTACGCCGACAGTGACCGAGACGCAAGCTACGACCCAGACCACCGTATCGACGTTGATAGCTCGCTCACCCGCGGCCGGATCTCGACGCGCAAGGCCTCCGCCACGAACGGCCGCTCTCGCACAAACAACAAGAAGCGCTCGCCAGTGGTCAGATCGAGTTCCCTAGCACCGATTAAGCGTAGCACGCGGCTCTCGTCGCAGGCAGACGGCCATAGTCAAGCAAGCGTGATCGTGCTGGACTCCCAGCAGCAGTCCCCACCGGCGTCGGCGCCGGTGCAGTCTGCGTTCAGCGCGTTCAAGAAGGGCAGGAAGCTCGGTGGTAGCCAGGGCAGTAGCGGCAGCCGTGCTGCAAGTGGCAGTAACAGTAGCAGCAGTACTGCCAAGAGGAGCTGGAGCGGGACTGTCGGCGCCTCGAGGTTCTAGGGAATGCTCTCGGGCAGTGGCGGCGGTGGTTCTTCTGGTGGTAACTAAGGAAAAGCACCTTGGCAAGTGAGTGTGGCTGTGAGAGACAGTTCACATAGTAAAGCGGCATCAGAGGAACAATAATATCGCTCAACCTTGGGCGAAGACGACACCCGGGCGATTAGGGACAGAGACAGCCCGTCCCTCCATGTATGCACTAAATCCCGAGCTGACAGCAGACTGTCTGCCTCGGCACTGTAATAGTTCCATAGTATAAGCATTGATTTTTCTCTTAGAGATTGGGCGGTGGCGTAAGATCAAGACAATCACTCTACCAAGCAAATCTTGCAGTTGTTGTGAAAAGTCTTTGATGTTTTCCAGGCGATGCAGTCAAGCCTAGTATGCGATATGTACATGTACAGACAGAGCTTCCAATTCCCATCAGCAGAGCCACTGTCACCTCATTTCCTTCGTCATAGGTTAGGCCGTCGCCCTCCTGCCCCGTAAAGCCACATAGCTTCCTCCCCTGTTCCGTCTATGCGTGAAGATTCTGAAGCATGCCGTTTCCTTGATCCTGTCCCTCTTTCTTCCTTGCGTCAGGTGTGAGTGGGTTATTTAGTTGCTCCGCGCGCCGTCCTTGGCCTCCCGCAGCTCGTTCATCTTGGCCACGCGCTTCTTGAACTCGACGTACTGGCACTTTTCGTAGCTGTGGCGCTCGTCCTGTTTTTGTGTGTGTCTGGTGTCAGCGTCTCTGCACCCGTTTTCTAATTTGCAGTATAACAGCCCAGGTCGTCTCATCTCTTCCTCCTCTTTGCCGAGATACATCACGGGCGTGACCATTCCGCATCTCCCCTCATCCTTCTTTTGCCCTATAGCTCCGTCCGTCCTCCTGGACTCGTGACGGTCTCGCCCCTCCATCTTCCGCCCACGTCGTCGATTCTTGTATGCTCGAGTCTCCCGGCGGAGTAGTCCCGCGAAGAAGAATATCAAAAAGAGCCTTACCTCGCACTTCCAGGGCATGTAGTAAGTGTCCTTGCGGCACCGGTTCAGCGGGATGAGCAGGTTGGCGCAGGTGTCGCGGTAGGCGATGGGCAGGCTGGCCTCGCGCATCTCCTCGCGCGTGGCGGCTGTTAGGTCCGGCACAGTCCTGAGTCAGCGTTCCTGTTTTCCTCGTTTTGTCCCTGCACCCCAAAAAGCCTGAGCGAGCTCATCATGCGTGTCCGTGGCGTGCAGGCCTGCGCCGATAGAGGCACTGGGATAGGCGTTGCTGCTCAATGGCTCGGGTGGTAGGCGGGGGAGAAGCTCGAGGGGGGTTCATCGCGGGATGGACGTACGGGCAGGCGCGGCCGCATCAGAGCCGGAGAAGAGACCCATTGTGTGCTGTGTGGCGTCGAGGTTCGGAGGTTGAGGGTGTCGACCGTCGGGAGTCGAGGTCGGTCTCGGCGGTTGCGGGAGGGCAGTCGTCGGGGCGATTGGCGGGCGACGTCAACTGTGGTGATGGTTCGGGGCCGCGGAGCTTCACATGGGGTCAACCAACCTGCAATGCCGTCGTCGTTGAGCGTGCAGGATCCCCGCCAGCCAATGAGGTGCTTGCGGATTGCAGAGGCGAGAGAGACTCGAGGTTGTGGAGATCACAGTTGGCGACACCTGGCAGCCTCTCCAGCTTGTAACCTTGGAGCTTTGGAGCTGTCGGTGTTCAGCACCCGTAGACCTTGCTGCCAAGCCATTGAGCATCGCCTACCTAACTTCAACGTTGAGAAGCATTTCCCTACTCATTCTTGCTGCGCAACTGCCGCTTCAAGCATAAAGGTTTTCCTGAACCATTACAAGGGCAGGACAGGAAACCAGCGGTTTGCACCACCAAAACACCTGCCATGAAGCTCGTGCAGCCTGCAATGCCCTTGTGAACCCTGACGACCACGCGCAATAAACCCAAGCAAGAAGCACGACCCTTGCGATGTGAGCAAGAAACCACCGACGGCCGGTCGACCAATCTTCATGGCCATGTTGTTTTGTAGTCGTGTCGCCACTGCTCTGTTTATCTCCTCCTCGGCCTTTGGAGCACACCCTCAGTCTTGGGCCACGACCTGCACTGGCGCAGCGCGAGAGCGGTCACGATGACATTCAGAATGACACTGCCGCCTGTCCCAATGGAGCCTCGCCCGCGCCGCGAGTCCCTCTGATGACTTCTTCGAGGAAACGAAACACCAGCACACTCGAGGTACTTTGCAAGATGGCCGATCCTTGCCGGAGGGGCCACGACTGCGCGGCACACGACAGCGTCCGGGCCGCGCAAGACAAGCATTGCACCCCTGCACGCAAAAATGGGCGAGATGCACGCCTTGGCTCGCTCGGGAAGGCGTGTTGGCGATGGCGTCGTGTGCTTGACCGCAGCCATGCACGCGGCGGTGTTGTGCTCCACCGCGCCCGGCGAGGTCGGCACAGCGAGAGCCGGACGGCAGAGGCCTATCTGAGTGCCCTGGAGGAGCGCTCCATAACGGCGCGCGCGGGGAGGCTCATTGTTGGCAGGCTGGGCGGCGCTAGCAAAAGGCTTGTCTGCTCATCTGAGCACGGGGTCCGGCACTGCGACCTTCCTCTTTGCGCCGCTGATAGCCACTCTCCGCCGCCCCATTGGCTGTCCCCAGCTGCTTCTTGCGGCATAGGGACCCTTTTAGCCTGGTCCTCTCTGCCGATCCAGGCGACAGGGGTTGCGGAGGCGAGGGACCTCTCCTTGTTATCCTCTGCAGCTTCATCTCCGGGCTTCCAGATCAGGCGTGCAGGGTGTGAGCCCGCGAGTTCAAATACAATGGCCGCCGTCGGTCGTCGGGGCGGTCTTGGCCTTGCCTCCCTCTCTCCTCTCCAGGCACCTCGCTTCCAGTCAACAGCAGACGAGTCAGAGCCACGAGTTCCAAGATGCGGTCGTCTCTTCTTCACTTCGCCGTCTCGGCCGTCGTGGGCATCCAGTCTGCCCTGGCCATGGGCCCTCCCCCTCCTCTGCCGCCTCCCGACAGGCTGGACGAGTCGGGCTTCCGGGCCCTGGCCGATCCTCAGGTCGTTACCTCGGGCAAGGGCACCTTCGATCAGTACATTGATCACAAGAACCCCAAGCTCGGCACCTTCCCCCAGACCTACTGGTACAATGCCACGTACTGGAAGGGCCCCGGCTCGCCCGTCGTCGTCTTCACCCCTGGAGAGATTGCGGCCGCCGGGTATACCAACTACCTGACTGACGACCGCATGACGGGCATGCTCGCCAAGGAGGTCGGAGGTGCCGTCGTCATGGTCGAGCACCGCTACTGGGGCAACAGCACCCCCTACGCGGTGCAGACCACAAAGAACCTCCAGTTCCTCACCCTCGAGCAGGCCGTGGCCGATTTCGCACGCATCACACGCGAGCTCAAGCTGCCCTTCGACACCAACGGCTCCTCCAACTCCCCCAAGGCTCCCTGGATCTGGACCGGTGGTTCCTACTCCGGCGCCCTTGGTGCTTGGATCGAGAGCCTCGCTCCCGGCACCATGTGGGCAACACACTCGAGCAGCGGTCCCCTCGAGGCCATCTACGACTACTGGCAATATTTCGTGCCTATCCAGCAAGGTTCTCCGAAAAATTGCAGCGCCAGCTTCGCGGCCATCATTGATCATGTCGATGACGTTCTCCTGCACGGCAGCAAGAAGCAGCGGGCTGAGCTCAAGGCCATGTTCAACCTCCAGGGGCTCGAGCATGCCGACGACATCGCTACGGCTATCTCGTCCCCGATCTGGGCCTGGCAGAGCATCCAGATGTACTCGGGCTACTCGGCTTTCTACCAGATGTGCGACGCGATCCAGGGTTTCGGCCAGAATACCTCATCCGTTTCGACCACGTATCCCACGGAGCAGGGCGTCGAGCTCAAGCGTGCCTTGCCTAACTACGCCGAGTGGTACAAGAAGGCTTACCTGCCTGGCACCTGCGCCGGTTACGGTTACAAGGAGTGGTCGGACCCTAACAGCGTCGAGTGCTTCAACACGTACAACAAGACCAGCCCCATGTACACCGACATGTCCGAGTCCAACTCTTTTTACCGCACGTGGGTCTGGATGACCTGCAACGACCCCTTCTTCTACTACCAGACGTGAGTATTCTTCCCGGCGTCCCGCAAGGCCCCTTTCCCTCTTCAATAACAGTAGACTGACACTCTTTTTTCTCCCCCCCCTCAGTGGTGCCCCTCGCAACCGGCCTACAGTCTTCTCCCGCCTCGTTGGCCCCGACTACTACCAGCGACAGTGCCCACTCTTCTTTCCCCGCGAGGGCAAGTACACCTTCGGCTCCGGGGCCGGCGACACTGCGCAGCGTCTCAACGCGCAGACGGGCGGGTGGCAGTTCACCGGCAAGCAGCGCCTGTTCCACACCAACGGCGAGTTCGACCCGTGGCGCTCGGCGTCGGTCGCCAGCGAGTTCCGCCCCGGCGGGCCGTACAAGGGCAGCGCCAAGACGCCGAGCATCGTCATCAAGGGCAGCAGGCACTGCAACGACCTGAGCAAGAAGAACGGCCTGTTCAACAGCGACATTGCCGCAGCGCAGAAGACCATCGTCGAGACCATGGGCCGCTGGACGAAGGAGTTCTACGGCACCCATGGCCGGAGGCGGAGTGTCTAGATTCGCTGCCCTGTCGGTTTGGTGGGACTGTGAATCCATAGACTGAGGCTGGTGTTGATCAGGTGCGCCGGGAGACTGGCTCTTTTGTCTATATCTTGAACTTTAATCAAATACTGCTCGTCTACTCAATCTTTCACATGCTCGGGGTGGGCGTCGTCGTTGTACCTGACTGTGACTATGAATATCTATGCATGCCAATTATCTGGGTCGAAGCCCCCCAATGGGCTGTAATGGCACTGGTATTTTTGTGTGGAGTATGTATGATACGAGACATGATGAGATACCTTTGGAGGAGCGTCCTGGTAGTTGAAACACACATACATGTGCGGGAGTGCAGACCTTGGTGCACTACCACATGGGCTGTGCACGTGTTGCCTAAGTGGCCGGATCCCCGTTTTCTGCACATGCCTTCACAAGCTCTTAGGAAATCTCTAGATAGACGTATTGAGAGCTCTGCGGCAACAGGCTGAAATGTCTGGCCGGGAGTTCAGAGGTTCAGAGGTTCAGAGGTTCAGAGATTCAGAGATTCAGAGGTTTAGAGGTTCAGAGGTTCGGCGGAGCCAGATTGGCCCAGTCGTATGGTATGGCCAACTGAGCTGAAAACATACGACCAGCACTAACAAACATCCAGGATTTGAGCCTGGTAACACCTCTACGTAGAGTATTCCTTTATGGGTAGCACGTAGGAACATGTTACAAGCAACCCTGTCTATTTTCTATGCCTCGCTCTTTCACGCATGCATGTTGTCTGTGAGGGGTTTGGTCTTTATTTCCATTATTCTTCAATTTCTCGACTTTTCTTGGAGGGTTTAATTCAAGTTTGCTACAACTACCTCCGGCCAACTCGAGGGTTTATATCATAGCCATCTCCGGCCCATAAAAAACGACACCAAGCCTAGAAAATCTTACCCTGCTTCAATCTAGGCCGGATATCCATCTCTCTGCTTCGAGTGCGGTTGCACAACATGACGTTCACCCAGGGGGTGTAAAGCCTGCTCCGGCGACCGGCCGACCGACCCGGGAAGCGGCGACCAGGTGCAAAGTCCGTGTTATGTGGGGCCCCATCCTCCGGCCCTCCGCAGCTCGCATCGTTGTGCGGATAGTTACTGCTTCAGCACAGCATTACCGCCAGCCAGCCTGATGCGCAGGGATCTTGATCCCTGGAGAAAAGAGACTGAGAGCAGCTGTAGGAGAATATCAGAGGGTCTCTAGCTAATTTTCTCTCTTGGGGTCGCACATAAAACGTGGTGCTGAGGTTGGACAAGTCTTCGTGTTGGGAGTCCAGCCACGCTGAGGTGGGGGAGATCTGCGAGGCCCTTGCCCCACGGACGGACTTTGTCATACCTAGAATTGGATATTCCTCCTTCGCGTTGGACCTCGCCTTGATGATCCCACAGCCTGCTATGCATCGCTCGTCGCACGACACTTCTGCAGCTGAGGACCACGAGAACAAGAAGAAGGCGGTCAGGGATCCTGGGTGACGAGCCTTGACATCGGCACTGAGCTACTCCACTCTCCACGGCGCACAGCAGGATACGACAAGCAACTATGGAGCCACAACCGTCAAGCCCAGCAGCAGCAGCGGTGGCGGCGAGCAGCAGCAGCACCAACAACAACAGCAGCGTGGTACGGTTTGTGCGGCAGTGCCTGCAGCTCGAGCCTTTCGGCGACCTGGACTTCCCACCCGGGCAGGTTCTGCGCGAGGAGGCCGCGCAGGAGACCCTGTACAGCGCGCTGTGTGACGGTGGGCGGCCGCTGCCGCAGCGGTACCGGCTGCGCGTGCTCAAGGAGCTGGTGAAGAGGGTCGAGGAGGGGGTCGAGGACTGGGATGAACATGTAGGTTCTCTTTCAGCTTTTTTGTCCTCATATCGTTCAACTTTTGGGATATCGTGAATGATTATTGCAAGCATTAATGGTGACAAGTGGATGATATGCGGAGCAGACAAGTGTAGAAAACGATAAAGCTGACGTACCACGCAGGGCGTGTCCGACGACCTCATGACGGCGCTCACCGAGCTCATGGCGCTGCCGCTGCCCGACGAGATGGCGGCCGTGCAGCAGAAGTCGTACGTCACTTACACGCTGTCCCTGCTGGACGGCACAGAATACAGCAGCAGCAGTAGCAATATACGGCCAGGCTCTAATAACTCGCAATTGCCACCTGCGAGAACTCCTGCGCAGATCACGATGCTCGAGTCCCGCAACCTCATCGCCGCCGGCGGAACCACGGGGCTGAGGACGTGGGAAGCCGCGCTGCACCTGGGGCAGTGGCTCTGCAGGGAGAGCATCAGGGCTGGCAGTGATGGCAGGGCGTGTCACGTCATGGGCAAGAGAGTCCTCGAACTCGGCGCGGGTACCGGATACCTGTCGATCCTGTGCGCAAAGTATCTCGGCGCGGCGCAGGTCATCGCGTCTGACGGGTCAGACGACGTGGTCGCCGCGCTGCCGGACAACTTCTACCTCAATGGCCTTGAGGGCGGCGGCCACAGCATCAGCGACGACGTAGACGGACAGCAGCAACAACACACCACAATCCGCGCAATGGACCTGAAATGGGGTCACGCGCTCTTGGGCACCGAGGAGGCCGAGTGGAACGGCGGCAGGGCCATCGATGTGGTCCTCGGCGCGGACATCACGTACGACAAGAGCGTCATTCCGGCGCTCGTGAGCACCGTGGCAGAGCTGTTTGAGAAGTTCCCCGCAGTGATCGTGGTCATTGCCGCGACGGAACGGAATCGGGAGACGTACGAGGCGTTTCTGGAGGTCTGCCAGCGGCGGAAGTTTGTGGTGGACGAGGTAAGTGGGTTTGAGGTCCCGCAGAGGGAGGACCAAGGGGGGCCGTTCTACAGTGACAAGGTGCCTATCCGGATATGTAGGATATCAAAGTCTTGAACAAGCGTGATCGTGCGCCCAAGTTGTTGCGACAGTGATTCCAGGATTCGCAGTGTGGTGATCTTTGGATGGGCCCGTCCTCGCTGTCTTCCGTTCCCGGCAGTGGCATCTGTGCATGTAGATGATGGTGGACAACCGCCGAGGCCGCCTGGGCATATAGGGATCGATCGCAGACCACTCGGCAATCTCGAACGCAAGTGAGTGGGTGCGGGACACCCTTGAGATCACCAGGCTTAGTCATGATGAATGACCACTTGAGGTGTGGCTCAGGGCTCCACGCCACTTCCTCCTGTGGCTTGGGCACGCACTTTCCTAGGGTTTGCCAATTCGCTAAAGCGCCCCGGCCACTCATGTGCCTGCACGCCCCACAATAGCATCGCAATTTTCGCTTTGTGCGCACCGGCCCACCCGCTGCCAGGCTCTCGCTGTGTGGTGTGTCCCTCCTCGACCGAAGAGTCCTCTCCGCGAAAAAAGATATCGACGACTTCCGCCTCTGACAGTTCGACACTCCACGCCCATCTTCCACTCAATCCGCCCAGCGACAGCACACCGTCGACAAACGCGAAGATGGCTGACTCCGACTCCCCCGTCACCCTGCGAACTCGCAAGTTCATCCGCAACCCCCTCCTGGGCCGCAAGCAGATGGTCGTGTAGGTCTCCCTCGTCGTGCAATCCATCCCGCCGTCACCGTCGTCCTCCATGCCAGAGATCCATCAAGCCAGTCGACCGTAAAGCAACGAGCGCGCCAGCACTTCCTTTCCGACGGGAAAAACGATCAGTTGAGATGGACAGTCGTGCGCGATTGCAGGATGCTGGGATCGGCTCGCGGGCAATGTTGTGGCCAGGGCAACGACTGGCTGCGACCAGGCCCAACAACAACCCATCGCCGCAGCAGACATCGAGCAAGAGTATCTGCGCTTCCGCTCGTCCACGACACCACTGCTGCCGGGCGTTGCTGCAGGACGCGGAGCGATGGATTTACAATCACCTACTGCTGGCTTTCACGACTCCGCACGACCCGAATCTGGCACTGGAGGACTTTTACCGTTGCACACCACACCATGCTCGAGACATTTCGGGCTTCGCCGTCCAAAACTAAGAGGCTGACAATGTGCTTCCCATTCACAGTGACATCCTGCACCCCAGCCGCCCCAACATCTCCAAGGACCAGCTCCGCGAGAAGTTGGCCACCCTCTACAAGGCCTCCAAGGACCAGGTCTCCGTCTTCGGTCTCCGCACACAGTTCGGTGGTGGCAAGACCACTGGCTTTGCCCTCATCTACGACTCCCCCGAGGCCCTGAAGAAGTTCGAGCCCCAGTACAGACTCATCCGGGTGGGATTCGCCACCAAGCCCGAGAGAGCGTCGAGACAACAGCGTACGTCTACCAACATCCACATCGGAGGGTGTCATCATCTACAGCATGATGCGTCCTTCCTCAACAAGCAGAATCAATCAGCAATGCTAACATATTTCTTTCCTTCGTACAGGCAAGCAGCGCAAGAACCGCCAGAAGACCCTGCGCGGCACGGCCAAGGTCAAGGGTGCCAAGGCCAAGAAGGAGAAATAGACGATTCATATTATTGGTGTCGGCTGGTTACTGCATTTCATCTGTATTTGCATGGAGTCTTTGCATGGATGGGTCTATCACACACAGAGAGTTCATCACAATCCATGCTGGAACCGGTGGGCTTTCTTCATGAAAATGGGGATTTTACGAGGCGAGCTCGCGTAGCTATGCACCGCGTCAGGTAGTAATAGCACGCAAAACAAACAAAAATCAAAAATTCATCTGGCAACGGGCAAACACCAAGGATATGGAGCACACCAGCAGTCATGATGTACGTGACAGTGGACGAGCTGAGGGGCTTTGGCTGCTAAGATAGGCATCGCCCAAGGTATGATGGAGGGTTGATGTGGTGGCGGAAGTTCCAACGATGATCGCGGTTGACCTTCCACGAACTGCATACATTGGCAAGCCTCGTCGACTGACCAGCGACATACAGCAACACCGCAACACCTCCTCACACGACCAAGACCATACTCCTTGACGAGACCAACACCGTGTTGTGCTACATGCGGCTGCGAATAATCCACCAGAGACATGCCAGGAACTATAGGAATCAATTGCAGCGTCGAGGGAAGAACCCTGCTCCTGGCTGCCGATCTCCAGTTATGGCCACCACAAAACGACATCTTTACTGCTTCGACAAGATTCTCATAACTGGGGCGATGCCAACCTCGCTCCAGATCGCCATGTGTGCGACTGCATAAGAGCGACTGTGTGGCGATGCGTACCCGAGAACGATACGAGCGTCTGGCCAATGTCCGGAGGCAGCCAGATCACCGCCGTTCATGCTGCGCAACGTGCTTGGAGTAGTTACATGCGCTCAAATTATCGTGGCCTTCTTTTCGGCCATGCTCTCGTGGCAGATCACTGCCGTGCTGTCGTGACGATTGCACAGCCACGTCTTCGTTGACCAGCGGCATGATCTCGAGGCAGGGATGCGTTAAGACGATGCGATGACAACAGAAACGCTAAATTCATTCGCGGTAGCACAAGAGTCGCTCGCCAATCATTCCGTCCTCAGCTCGTGGCGGTCAATCACCAGGAAGACCATCGGCCTGTGAAGTCCTGCAGCTGCCTCGCAAAGTGGAAGGCTTGGATTGTTACGAACGGTGACACTGGCTAGGCAGGATCCCAGGAGACGAAAATTCACCGTCGTGGCCGCCGAGCCACGTGCCCGGAAAAGGGAACGATCCGACGTAACACCGATGATGGCGGAATATTGACCCAGGGCGCGCCGCTGCCGGTGACACGCACCCAGGCATCGAGCGTCGGTGAGTCCTGTTGGCCTCGCCCATGGGTCATGCATGTCACCACGCTGCCTTGGCGCATCCCACCCACTACTCGCGTCATTTGGAACTTACGAGGGAGCGAGCCTCAGGCATGACCATGGCGAAATCGATTCGGCATCAGCCGTGTACCATGGCCGCGAGGCATCTTTCTTACCCTGCCGGATTGCCTTAAATATGCGGACGGCGCCGTTGCCACGGCGCCCGGACGATTCCCCCTTCATGGAAGCTGCACACCAACTGCAAGGTTTGCTCACCGAAAGAAGCTTGCGTGACGATCCGAAAACCAACAGTCATTCGCTCCAGACATGATATTGCCGACTCTATGCCTCGCCTACGCGGCTCTGCTGGCAGCATCGCCTGTTGACGTCTTGCGGAGGTCGCTGTATCCACATGAGGTTCGCGATATCGGTGATGTTGGCGGGACGTTTCCGACAATGAGCTTCGAGGAGGCCCTAGAGCTAGCTACGCACGACAAGCAGTCATCCGAGCTCACAGAATCAGGAACTAGCAGCAGCGGCGTTGCTGTCGCTGACATCCCACCGCCAACAACCACGAGCACACTGTCGAGCACGGTAGAAGGGTCGTCAAGCAACAGCGAAGATGATGACGAGAGCGAGAACCGCTCTAGCACACCAGACCGCACCACCTGCCCCAACCCACGAATCCGCGTGGAGTGGCGCAACATGGCCGACGCCGACAAGCTGTCGTATGTGCGTGCCGTGCGCTGCCTGATGGACACGCCCGCCAAGGACAACCAGATCCCCAAGTCGGCGGGCACCAGCATGTACGCGCAGCTTGCATGGGTACACGTTGCGATGGCGGGAACCGCGCATGGCACCGACATGTTCTTGCCGTGGCATCGCTACTACGTGCTCGTGTTCGAGAAGCTGCTGCGCGACGAGTGTGGCTACCGAGGGCCGCTGCCGTGGTGGGATGAGACGCAGGACACGGGCAACTTTGCAGGCTCGGGGCTATTTACGGATGAGTACTTTGGTCGGCTCGCGCAGGTCAAGCAGGGAGACCTTGATCCGTGCATCATCACAGGTGTAAGTGAAGGGTGTTCGAGATCTGAAGTATCTTCACGAGACTGACAACTGCGTGCTCCACACAGGTCTTTGCCAACATGACAATGGACGGCGGCGTACTGCAGCACAGCGACAACGGCACCACAAGCGGCGAATGCATGACGCGCGGCGAGCACAAGGAGACGACGGCGCAGGCGCACTGGGGCTGGGTCGAGCTGTGCGAGGGCATGACGCGGTACTCGAACATGCGGGAGTGCGTGGAGAAGGGCCTGCACGCGGTCGGGCACAACGGGCTGGGCGCGGTCATGGCCAACGCGCTGCACTCGGTGCGGGACCCCGTCTTCTTCGTCCACCACTCCTACGTCGACTGGCAGTGGAAGCGGTGGCAGGACAAGGAGCCGGCGACGCGCAGCACGGCCGTCGACGGCTGCACGGGGCCTGGCACCGGCGGCGGCGGCGGCGCCCCGGACTGCACCGCCCCCATGGGTCTGGACACGGTGCTGTCGTCGCAGGGCCTGTACCCGGATCTGACGGTGGGCGATGTGCTCGACACGGAGAACTACCGCATCTGCTACCGGTACGATGACAGCGTGTAAGGCCGGGAGACCGGAGGGGGGAAGAAGAAGAAGAAGAAGAAGAGAAAGAAGGAAGAAAGACACTTGCCCCATTCGTGCAGAAAGGAAGGGAATCGACCAGTGGCATGACGAGACAGCCGGTCGAGCTTTCCACAGGTGGCCGGGTGGGGCGGCGACGAGCCCGAGTCCCCGGGATTGCGCTTGTGCTGCATGCTCCCGACTAACAAGGCTGTACTGTACAAGAAGTCTATCAGAGCGTTGGATTCGCTTGTCTTCTGTTAGGAACACCTTTAGATTAGATGCATAGAAAGTTGTAACTGAGGCTTTTCGGTCGCGGTCCAATGCTGCAGAGGCTGACGAGAAAGACTTTGTCTGAGCTCTTGTGTCGTCTTGTCCGCGGGCCAAAGGCTACGAACGACAATTGTTCACAAATGTAAACGTCATTGCATTATTTCAAAGATGAAGATACACCGAGGCATCTGGTGTAATAAACCAAAAACAAGCACGCTTTCGCCAGGACATGAGCGGAGGCATAAGTTCGAAAAGTGTGCTAAGGCCGCGTGGAGGTGAGGAGGGACCAGAGTGCAGCAGACGCCGATCAGGAGGGCGGGCTCGTCGTTGGGGCCGCTCGGGACCCCGAGGACATGCACTAGATGCGAGTTCTTGAGATCTAGCCCGCCGCGTAGGGGCTCGACCCCTTTGTGGGCGGAGGGGAGATGGGCGAGTTCTCCCCGCCGTAGTTGACGTGCGGGGGCTCGCAGATGAATTGTGTGAATCACAGAAATATCCCACATTGCTTCTGGACGGTGGCCAGGCATTATAGCTGTATGCACCTCCTTTGGGGAGCCGGACACGCCAATGTTGCTACTGCCTCTATGGAGAGAACGAGGAATCTCCCGCTGCCAGGCGGCCACGTATGGCGAATGCCGGCAGAGGGAACAACAGATTGACGGGCTGAAGTGGAGGTAGCGGAAACCCTTGCAGAGGTCGCCCGACCCTCTATCAGTGTTGAGCAATCACTCTCGAGTGTGTTGTGGCGGGAAACATTCTATGGATGAGGGGGCTTGTCTCAGGCTGGCCTCCCAAAGGAGCAAGCTGGAAGTGTCTTGTCTTGTGCCCGCCGCCATATGGCTTGCCTGTTTTGCCTCTCGGGCTGTACATGTGTTTCTATTTGGATCACAGCGACGAAGGTCTGGAAGGGGAAACAAGGAACTGAGGTGAAGTTGAGAAGGTCCGGCCCCCAGGCCTTGCATGGCTGCTGCCGGATTGGTCGAGGAGGGAGGAGGGACGCTGACGTGTGCCCCAGGCCGCCGCGGCTCCTTCCGCTGGTGCAGGCGGGTAGGCACTGGCCTCGACCACCTCGGAGGCTGTCCACCTGCGCAGTCTTCACTGTTCCGTGCGAGCATGAGGTCTCCTCGTCCCCCGACGACGCCCACGAGCCTCGTTGCCACCAGCCCCGTCGAGGCACCACCCTTCGATCGCCTTAGTCAGCAGACACGATCTTGCGTTGCCGGGCTGGCCCCGCCAATCTGCACCTCGAGACCACGCGGCGTCGTTGCCGTGCGAGGCGCCAATCACGATGGCGCCGCGCCGCAGCACCAAGCAACCGGGCCACGGTGACGTCGCGTCGCACAGCTGCGTTCTCAAGGCCCGAATCCCGTCGAGACGCTCCAACACGCCACGTCGCCAGGCCATCATCCTGCCTGCCTCTGCCATGACGGCGCGACCCCCGTACCGGACCCTGCTGCCGGCCGAGACGTCGTCCTCGGACCCGAGCTCCACCAGCCAGCTCTCGGACAACGCCGGCGCCGCGCCGCACCGGCACAAGCGCCGCCCCGGCGTCACCACCGCCTGCACCGAGTGCCGCGCCCGCAAGAAGAAGTGCGACGGCGCCCGTCCCGTCTGCTCAAACTGCACCGCCCGCAGCGTCGACGCCTGCCACTACAACGACCCCTCCGAGGACCCGGCCTCCGAGATCCTCAAGCTGCTCCGCTCCCTCTCCATCACCCGCGCCCGTGCCGCTCTCGCCGTCCTCCGCGCCCAGCATGACGAGGGCGCTGCCCTTTCCATCATCAAGCGTGCTGGCCTCGACCCCCAGACACTTGCCGACGGCCCCCTCTCCAAGCCGGCCTCGGTGCCCCTCGAGCTCGAGCTGTGTACAGCGTATCCCAATGCATACCTCAAGACCGACCCCGTCTCAACTGCCGCCCTGAAGAACAGCCGCCTCATTGCCTCGTCCAAGCGCCCCGCCGGCCAGCTCCTGCAGGACCGTATCGTGTTGCCTTCTCATAGTCCCTCGACTCCCGACCAGAGAACGGCGGGACCCAGTGATGGGGACTCGATTGATGATGACTCCGCCGTCAGGCAGTACCGCTTCCCGCTCTCCGCCGGCGGCAAGCCAGCAAACCACCTCGGTCTCTGCGACGATCGCCTCTATGCGCTCGACATCCGATTCTGGACTAATGTTGATGCTGCCAACGACTTCGCGGCGCGCGCCATCTCGCTGTATCTGGAGACGGACCATCCGCTGCTCGGGCTCTTCGATGCGGATCTATTCATTACGGACCTAGTGGAGCACCGCACTCGCTACTGCTCACCATTTCTCGTCAATGCCCTGTTGTACCTCAGTTGTGTACGTCTTCATGTCGATTCCGGCTGAGCAGCCCATCACCACCTTGGCAGATGAACTGACATGTGGCGTGGCAGCAAATGTATAGCGCCCTGGACAAACGGGCGTCGCACTTTATCACGCCCTTCTGGAACGAAGCAGACCGTCTTAGGGTGCAGCACACTGACCAAAATTCGATCTGCACCATGTCGGCCCTCGTGCTTATGAGCATATCACTGACAGGTCACGGCAAGGACCACGATGTCATAGAGTTTTCGAAACAAGCCAATTCCATTGGGCAGACGCTCGGTTTCTACGACCCCGGGTCGGACCTCGCCCGCAAGAACCCGATGGAAATGTCAGACGATGACCGCATGTGTTGCCACGCTGCCTGGAGCAGCTTCAACTGGAGCATGTACGTTACAGGCGCTCCCTGCTACTTCCGCTGGCCCGGCCAAGCTGACGAGTCGATAGGGTCCTCGCGCTGTTTCACCGCCAGCCCGAAGTTGTTGTGGTGGGGAGCCCGCCGGCCATCCCCATTCTCGCGCAATGGTCCGATCAGAGCTCACAGAAATCGTCGAGGGAAACATCCGCAAGTGTGGAAGATGGAATCCCCCCGAGTGCATCTGCCTTCGTTGGTGCTACTTTCACGGCTCTTTGTCAGTTCTGGAACATCATACATGCAGGATTGTGGGTGTACTACCCAGAAAAGATGCGCAGCCCGCCCGAGGACGTCAAGTGGAGATTGACAGAACACAAGTTTCGCGAGATCCTAGCTTGGACTTCGCAGCTGCCGGAGATCCTGACACGCGAGGGCATCCACGCCTCGCACGTCGACGTACTCCAGTGAGATCACTTCCCACCCTTGCTGCGTGCAGGCCGTCTAAATTACATCTATCCCAGGCGTGACTGCTGACCTCTACTTCTAGTATGTGGACGCATGCGGCGCTGATGGATCTTCTGCGCCCTTTCACCGGCCAAGGGACATCGGGAGAGGAGCGCCTGACGACGTTTGCAGCCGCGGACAACTACGCCATCACAGCGTACAAGGCTTCGGCAAACCAGCTGAAGCGGCTGATCCTAGACTACCGGACCAACCACGAAGCGTCAGCGTACTCGATCCTCTGGCACACAGGTCTGTTGTACCTGGTGAACGCGATGCTCGAGAAGCCGCGCGACTCGGACTGGCACATTTACTTCCTGCTATGTATCCACGGCTACGAGAACCTACGCAGGCCGTACCTCATCTCGGAAGCCATCGGCAAGAGCCTGCTCACCATGACGCTGCGCAAGACAGATATGCCTGCGGACGAGGCGAGACGCATCCTGTCGGAGATCGAGCAAGGGGGTCTGGAGAAGGTCGAGGAAGAGATCCGGGCGCCGTTCATGGGGGACCTGGAGCTGGCACTGAGGGACCCCGAACAGGCGAGCGTGGAGATGACGGCGAGCCTGTTCGACGTGATGGCGCTGTTCAACGAAGTGCTCGAGCAGGGCGTCATGGACATATCTGATTAAATGGAGAGTCAGGATCCTTGTCTGGCAAGTGAGTCGGGGTGGTGTGGCGGTGTCTGCAGGACACGCATCACGGATCACGTATCACACACGTCCAGGCCGACTACCAGAAGCAAACGAGCTTGGACGATTAGTTTGGACGACCTTCACCGGGCGATGCAGATTGTGACCGCGCGTGCATAGTCAGGTGCCGAGAAAGGACGTCTTGATTCACTTCGCCCTCCTCATGCGTGTAAAAAAAAAAAAAGATCGTCTCTGGCGTTCCAAAAAGATGGGTATTTTGCCCCTCGTGTATATATATATATATATCCCTTGCTAATCGCAACTGTCGCAATGCGCGACAAAACCGTGAAACACCGTGTGCGCCAGTGGTGACCCCCAAGTCTCGCCATACACGCTCGCTGTACGTCAATGCCCGCCTGCTCATATATGGGTATGCTCATACTGATGCTCCATCGCCATGCTTCGTCTTCCCGTGAAGGACAAAAAAAAGAAAAGTTTGGAAAAAACCACCAGAGCAGGGAGCGCATGTCGGAAAGATAAAAATTGGTCTGCCAAAGGAGCCTGTCCTTTAGGGCGGAGAGAAAGGATAATGCCCAAAAAAAAAAGGCCGAAAACAAAAAGAGACGCTCCCAGAAACGCCAGATCCCGCCCAAGCCCGCGCGGGATGATGCAGCCACCGACATGCGTGTATAATGTACAGTGCTTCCTCCCGGGTCGTGTGTTGATTGTAATTCCAGATGTCGTGAATGTAGGTAAATTGTTTTGTCTTTCCCGTCGTGGTTGTTTTACTTCGTCTTGAAGCCCTCAAAGTGCCGCGTGACGCCGTCGTCCAGGCACTTGATGCTGACGGGCTTCACAAAGTAGTCGTCGGCGCCGACATCCTCTGCCGCGGTGCGGTCCGCGGGCCCGTCCTGGCCGGTGACGATGAAGAGCGCGCTCCGCGGCCACTGCCTCTCCCGCTCGAGCTCGCGGATCTGCCGCGTCGCCTCGATCCCGTCGCACACGGGCATCTGCAGGTCCATCAGCACGAGGGATATGGCCTCGCCGCCGTGGCCCGCCGCGTGCAGCGTCTGGCGTTCCCGGTAGATGTCGACCGCCTGCTGGCCGTCGGACGCCGAGTAATAGGTGATCTGTCGCTTGTTGCAGTACATCTGGAGGATGCGCAGGTTGATCGAGTTGTCGTCGACCAGAAGGGCGACGGGCGCGCGCGGCGTGCTCTGCTCGGGCGGTGGGGTGTCTGGCGGTCGAGGTCTCTCTGCTGCTGCTGCTGCGGCCGCGCTCGGGTCTGTGGCACGTGCTTCTGTACTGTCGTCGTCCGTCTGCGGCGGGTGGCGGTCGCTCTGCGATCTGTCCTCTGTGAGGTTCAGGATGGCTGATTTCGGCTCGACGAGAGAAGGCGATGGCGTCGCGCTCTCCTGCTTGTCGTCCTCCGACTCGGTGCGGTCCGCAGGGCATTTCTCCGCGGCGGAAGCGTTATCGTCGATGTTATTATTGTCATCCTCGCCCTCCCGTGCCGCCTCCTCTCGCAGAGCGCCACAGATCTTGTCGGCCTCGGTCAGAGCTGCACGCAGTTTCGAGGTGGAGAAGGGTGCGGTGATGTAGACCACGTCGCCAGCAGTCTGCGTTGCTGGTGCGGTGTCCGAGTGCGGCGATGGTACAAGGCAAAAGGATATACGGCCAGACGAGGCGGCCTCGTCGCTACGTGCGGAATCAGGTTGATATTCGAAAAAGGAAAAGCCGTCGGACTGGTCTGTTGCTTCAGTGTAGCCGTGATTGGCGAGAAACTGCGAGAATTGGGCACCTAGTGATAGGTGTGTGCTGTCTATCAGAGAAGCGCTGCAGAATGTTCGCGGGAGGTGGCCAAGCGTAGAAGCCAGTGGAGGCAATGGGGACGAGGACAAGGACGAATCGATACCCTTGAAGACTGCTCGGAAGTGCGATCCACGCCCTTTCTCGGATGACACCAGCTTGACGGAGCCATGGAGGAGTGTGGCGAACTTGGACGCCAGGCTGAGGCCGAGGCCCGCGCCCACTGTCTCTGTGCCATCGGTACGTTCGTAGGGCTCAAAGATTCGTTCCTGGTCTTCCTCCAGAATGCCGCATCCAGTATCCTGCACGTCGACGAGCAGTTCTTTCGAGTCTGGTGAGATGGTGATGGTGATGACGACCGTCCCTTCAGGTGCGCTCTGGATGGCGTTCACCACGAGCGGCAGCACGCTATCGCGGAGCAGCGCGAGGTCGATCTGCAGGCTGTCGTGATCACTGCACAGGTTGTGGTGGAAGAACACCGTTGTGCGATAGCGCTTGTCGCTCGTGAATACCTGGTCGACCTCGCCTGCGAGCTCAGCCTCGACGTCGTGGATTGTGTGCAGCGCGTATTTCCGCTTGCTGGCCGCAATGTCGGCCCATCTGTTGAGCAAAATCATCGAGTTGACAATATTGATGAGGTCGCGCCCAGCAGACTTTATTGTGTCGAGGTACACCGTCGGCCCATTGTGGTTGACAGCCTTAGCCAGTTGAAGCAAGGCCGGGGTTGATCGAGTCAGCTCGCGCAGACTCTGCGTCTTCATCTCCTCCGCCAGCAGTTCCACGGAGCTGAGGATGACATGCAGCGGTGTCCGCAGCTGATGCGAGAAGCCGCGCAGGAACGTCTCCTTGGCCTTCATCGCCTCGGTCAGCAGCCTCTTCTGCCATATGCTCGTCAGCGTCGTGGCACACGAATGCAAGAACCACGAGTCGATGTCGTCAAAGACGTGGCGATAGTCCTTGGAGGCGACGCTGAGCAACAAGGAACCCGAAACACTCTCACACTGGGCGGTCAGCAGTCGCACAACCCTGTCGGTGGGCAGTTCACAATGGTTTGATTGCGTGATGAACGTGTCGAGAAAATCGACATCCTCCCAGATGCCCTCTTCGATGTCGCTGGCCGGAATCGGGTCAAGCCCGTCGATATGCACATCACCTCCCTTGTACGGCTGCAGAGCGACGTTGGCGGCCGGGTAGATGATCGAAAGGATCTCATAGATGTGCTCCTCGGAGTCTGTCTCGTCTATACGCTTCTGGGCTTTGACGAGAAGGTCAGACATCTCGCGGCGGACCCTCTGGCGCCTTGCACGAGTACATTGCACAAGGTCCGAGACGACCCAGTCGGCCAGGCGGGCGAGGGTGCTCTGCTGGGTCTTGGTCAGGGGCTCCTGGCTGGTTTTTGAAGCAACACAGAGGGAGCCGAGGCCGACAGACTGGCCAGACTCGTCCTGGAGGCGCAGAGGCACGCCGGCGTAGGCGACCAAGCCGCCGTGCTCGACGTAGGGGCTTTGTCGGAAGCGCCAGTCCTCTTTCAAATTAGGCAATAAGAAGACACTCTACACACGGAAGCACGAACCATTAGACAAGCACTTGAATCATGGGCACTGGGAGCACGAATGAAAGCTGAAAGCACGGGTGACGGGCGGGCACTCGAGGGGACAAGAGGTAAAGAGCTTACGCCTGGAGGCTGCGTGACGGTATGGGCGCACAAGGTCTCGCCGCGGGGGAGGATGCCGAGCGGGAGGCCAATGGTGGCGAGGCGGGTGTAGACGTTGATGTCGAGTAGGCCGATGACGACGCACTCCCAGCCGGTGGACTCGCGGGCCATGTCTGCCTTTTCCTGGAGGCCGAGGAGGAACTCCTTCTCGTTGAAGATTTCATGGGTGTAGTACCAGAGCATGGAGAGGCGCAGGCGCTCGTTGCGGGCGAGGTATGCGCGGAGATAGCGGTCGGCGAGGTGGGGAGGGCGGTCCGGGACGAGGGCGGGCGCGTAGGGGTCGTCGGCGGGCGGGTAGCAGAGGTCGGCGAGGGCCTCTTCGGGCCAGTGGCCGATGGGTTTTGCATAGTTGTCCGGGTCGAAGACGGGGGCGACGCTGTCGGGGTAGTCGGGGAGGGCGCCGGCCTTTGGGGAGAGGACGGGGGCGTCGGCCTTGGGGCGGAAGCCGTGCTGCCGCTGCGAGGTTGAGGCCATCGCGAGTGGTGCTAGGTGGGGTGGTTGTGCATTGGGGGCAGGCACAGGCAGAGTCGAGGGCACGCAGGGAAGAGACGGCACGAGGACAAGAGCGACGGGCCGGTGTGAAGAATGAAGAATGAAGCGAAGCATGAGAAAAAGCAGGAGAGGGGGCGTGCCGCCGACAGGCTGATCCGATCGATCGGCTCCGGGGGCAGATCAGAGGGGCTCGCGCAGCTGAAGCTCCGGGGTGCGTGGTGATCGCCGATGGCCAGGCCGGGGGGTGCCTCGTGCCTTGCTGCCCTGCGCCGCGCCTGCCCTCTGGTCCAGTCCCACGCACAGATCGACAAACCGCCTGCCTGCTCCGTCCTGCGTGCTCGGCCTGCTCCGTACACGTCCACCTCCCTGGGCAGTCCTCCAGCAACGAGCTCGGTCGATCCTGTCTTGATACTCGCGCCGCCTCAGCCCTTTGGGCGCGTCATGTGCACCACCCGTCATTCCCGTCGTCATGGCCGTGCCTCCGAGTCCCCCCGTCCAGATACCCATGGAATCTGCTGGGCCGCCTGTCCCATGCTCTACCCTGGCTGCACAAATGCCGCGCAGGGCGGACGCTGTCCTTGGCCCGGCTCGGCCGCCGTTCTTTGGGGCCAATCAGCACCAGTCACAGCCTCCAGCTCTGCAGTCGGGAATACAATACAATTATGACGTGCCAAAGGTACCTTAAGGCACGCTTACGCTGCCACTTAACACTCCTGCACACTGCCAGCCAGCGCTTTCGGCGTCCGGCCCAGGTCTAACAGCTTCCGCGTCGGACGGCTCTCTGCCCGGCCCGCGCGGTCCCTGACCAGGTCCAGCATGACCCGCTTGAAATTCCCCGGCAGCTCCTCCCATGCGAATCCCGGGTTGAGGCTCCCGGCAAACACCTGCATCGTCGACACGGGAATGGCCAGCATGCTGCACACCTGCGCTGCACTGAGCGGCTTCTGCATCGCCGCCAGGAATGTCGGCACCATCGACGACTCCAGCTCCGCAAACTCCTCCTCGACTGTCTGCGCCCTCTTCTCGACGACGCTGCTGCCCGCCCCATCCGATGGCCCGTCCTCCGCGCCCACGCCTAGGTTCACGCTTAGACTCGACCCCGCCGCGGCAGCTTCAGCCTTCTTGCCCGTCAACATCTCGAACACAAAAGCCTCCGCTGGTGGTGCTGTCTCGTCCCCGAACTGGCCCTTCTTCCCGACATGCCACGCCACCCGCTTGCCCTCCGCATCGCAAACCACCCGCTTGTACACGTCCTTGCCTGGCTCTGCAGCCTCAGCAGCGCCGCTGCCCAGCAGATCGCGGTACGCCTGCATGTTCTGCGCCGGCATCTCGTCCACGTCTAGCTGCCACACGGCGGCAACCTCGGCGTGCTTGTCCAGCAGCTCCCTGCTCGCGTGTCGCGCCGCTGCCCAGTCCCTGGCTTTGCAGGCGGCTGCGATCCTCGCCTTGAGATCCGCAAAGACGGCAGACCGCTTGGTGTACACGCCCGCCATGACCATGTCGCCGTTCTTTCGCCGCGGCTTACCATCAGCCAGCTGCTGCAGATACTCAATCATGCGACCGTAGCTCCCACTCTGGAGTGTGACGCTCAAGGGAACATGCGCCAGCAGACGGCCAGCCACGGCTGCAACATCCTGATTCCCAGCCTGGTCACCTGCCGTAAGCAGCCGCATCAGGACAGTCAGGATCGTGCGCGAGTGATCGAGCTGAATGTTGCGTAGCCGGCAGCGCTCAGCGAGCTCTTCCATGCGGCCCTGCTTCAGAGCCGACACGTCTTCGTTCTTGTGGACGACCCGGACCACCGCCTTGTCGAGCAGCTTCTCGAGGTTCTCATGGAACTGCGCCAGCGGCCAGCCAGTGTACGGGTACAGCACCGTGACCGTCTCGTACCACACCCACTCAGGATCAGTACTGGGCAGGTCGAACTGCGGGTGGAGTCCGAACAGCTGCCACACCATGCTCATTGGCTTCAGCCCGGAGCCCGCGATGGTCAGGAGGTTGCCAAACAAGCCTCGCATCAGCCTGGTGACTGTATCCTCGGCCTTGTCCACTGTCGACGGCGTCGTGGTCCGCATCGCCGCCAGCTTCGCCATGGATGCCATGAGGAGAGCACTCATCAGGGTACTTATCTCGGGGCTGGCCGACCCAAAGTTGTAATCTCGCGATATCATGGCCTCTCCTAGGGTCTCGCGGGTGAGGATGCGCACGGCGGCAATGTGGGCCTCATTGCACTTGTCCAGCCACCGCGTGGTGTAGGGGCTGTCGAGGTTGACGAACTCGTCCCAGCACGCCCAAGCTAGCATGGATCCCTCCGATGTGTGCTCCTGGTTGAGGTTGGACAAGGCCATGGTCGGGCGCGTGGAAGTGACACCCGCGGAAACACGTTGCAAGGGTCCGCTGTGCTGCAGCTGAGACTGCTCAAGCAGGATGCCGGCATCGAAGCCATCGAGATGCAGCACGCGAGGGTCCAGGCTACATGCCTCGTGGGCGTCGACGCACGGCGTCTCCCTCAGCCTGCCCAGTATCTGGCGATACCGTTCCGGCTCGATGTTGACCAGCATGACTCCCATGTCGGAGGCGTGCGTCTCCAGATACTCTGACAGGGTCTCGAACGTCATCGATGCAGTTGCCTGCACGTTGCCCTGGATTTGGGACTGGCGCAGCAGCCGCTTCAGGTCGTGTGTCCTCTTGGACGTTGTCTGTGCCGATACCATGGCCGCAAAGCTCGAGATCACCGGCGCCAGCACCACCTGCCTGTCCTTGTTCTCCTTCTTGAGGCGGCCCAACATGGCGCCCTTCTTCTGGTTCGATGCCGGGTCGTCCCTGTTGTATTCGTCCTTGACGAACTTGATGTACTCAGCTCTCAGTGACGCCAGATCATCGCCGATCTTGGTGGACAGCGTCGCGACCAGAGAAGAGCCAAGCTGCTGCAGATCCTTCTGGCTCAGGAGTAGCTGGAGCTGCTGCACCGCGGCGGCAATGTCGTCCCCGAGCTCCCGGATCCCGTCCAGCGAGGCGCCGGCAAACAGTTTCTCGAGGTCCTCGTGGTGGACTGTCTGGCCGGTGCCCGGCAAGAGGATAGGCAGCTTGTCATTCATGTTGACGATCCTGGACGCCCGCGCATCGACAAGCGACTCCCTGCCAATCAGGGGCTCTACGATCGAGGTTACGTCGTCGCCAAACGCGAGCTCGGATGTGTTGAGATGCTCCCTGCGGCCCAGGCCGCGGTAGAAGTAGTACCTGCCCGCGAGGCAGACGAGGACGAGGGACTGGGGTCCAGCGAGCGCAGTGACGGCATTGATGTTGGTGGCGTTGAGGATCTCGATGACCGCGTCCGAGTTCTTGGGGGCTTCTTTGGACTTGGCCTGCACGATGAAGAGCGCGTTGAGGCGGTACGGCCCAGCCAGGGTGCGGGCATTGTCGGTCATCCGCTCGTCGACGATCACGACAACGTCCTCGAGCTTGGCGTAGTGCTCTCGCAGGGCAGCGTCGTCTGCGAACGGGACACTGGAAGGGACTGTCCCCGTGGCGAGGAGGACAGGGCCCTCGAGTTGCGTGCCGAAAATGCAGGGCAGGATGACTTTCGACTTGGACGGGGGAGCACACTGGTCCCCCTCGGCAGGCTCAAAGGCGAGACCGGTGCCGAAGCGGATTACCCGTGTCGAGTCTGAGAGGAGGATGTGGGCTGGGATCTTGGTCGCCGTGGTCGCGATGACGGCGCGATCCAGACCCTTGACCTCCGTGTTTGCATCCCCAGGTACCTCCGCTAACGCCTCCTCATCAGCCTTCACCGGGGTCGTGTCGGCCTCACCCACGACGGCTGCTGCTGCTGCATCCACCCCGGCAGGCCCTGCCCGCGGCGAAGCCTCGAACGTCGCGCGCTGGAGCGCCTCGGCGAAGCACGGGCTCTGTAGGGTCGAGCCCGAGCACATCTTCTCCGTGTCGGTCGTGGCCTTCTCAAGGATCGAGCACAGCAGCGTGTCCCCGCGCCGCCGCACGACGAGCGGGCAGCACAGCGTCGCGTCCCCGATGGTCGCGGCGTCGAGCGGCACGGGCACAAGGTACAGCATCCTGGCGCCGTGGTCGGCGACGAGCAGCGCCGGGTGTGTGCCGAGGAACGCCGTGATGCGCGTGTACTGGAACCCGGAGATGAAGACTGCCAGGTCCCGCTCCGATGCCGATGCCGATGCCGGTGCCGGTGCCGCGTCGAGCTTGATGTGTTGCAGCAGGATGTTGCCCTGGGTGATGTCACCGCTGTGCGTCCAGCCGGGGAACGTGCGCTTCGCGGCCCCGTGGTAGCAGCTCGTTTTGCCGGCGCTGTCGGCGAGGCACAGGTCGTAGTACGTCGGCCTGCGCTCGGAGATGGCGAGGATGGCCATCTCGCCTGGCACGACGGGCACGGAGAACGTGGACCCGGGCGCCTGCATGATCTGGTACTCGGCCAGGGCCGAGAGGTGCGTCGCGAAGCCGGCCATCCGGGTCGCCAGGATGTCGCCCATCTCGCCGAGGTCGACGACGTTGTAGAAGTAGTCGTCCGGGTAGCCCGAGATGTCAATCTCGGCCATGCGGCTCTCGGTGGTCCCCTCGGCCGTCTTGCACAGCAGGATCTTCTCCGGGCTGAAGGGGTGCGCCGTGCCCGCGGGGCAGGTCCGGAGGAGGGCCCGGATCTGCGCCTTGGTGGTGGCCAGCGGGTTGAAGATGACCTTGCGGACGGTCTCCATGGCTGCGGCTGCTACGACTGCTGCGGGTGCTGCGGATGAAGCTGCCTCTGCTGCTGTTTCTGCTGCTTCTTGCTTCTGATATTCGTGCTGCTGTCGCCGTTGCAGTCGCTGTCGCTGTCGCTTGTCGTTGTCGTTCGTGCAAGTGAATGCCTTTCCAGACACACGAGTGATTTCCACGAAGAAGTGATGAGGGCAGGTAGGCGAAGTGACTGCTGACTACCGAGACACTGCAGGGCAAGATCACATATTGGTCTTGGGAATGGGGCCAGCTCAGCCCTATTTAACATGGCCCACGATGGAAATCAGGAGTAAGTTGAGATTAGAACGCCTGTCAGGTGCGTGTTGGTGCCTCAGCCGCACCCATCGCGGCCAGCCGTCCGCGGTGTGAGTCAATCGGCGCTACTGGCCGGGGCTTGGACCCCTGAAATGCCAGCAAGACTCCCTGGGCGCCCCCTCACAAGAGTTGAGCTGGGGTGCAAGAGGCAGCCAGCCAACCAGCCACGGGCAAGACTCACAGATTGTGGCGATGACACAGAGGCTCTTGGACAATGAAGTTTAATGGGCTGGAGGAGATGGGAGGTACCAAAATTGGCGACGTGGTGACGTGGTGACGGCAGTCATCGCACGCTGACTGGTCTCCGCTGGCTCTGCCTATTTTCCGAGCTTGAACGACGGCAGTTACGTCACGTGTCACTGAGCCGAGACGGGAGAGGCGGAGTGACTGTCGACCGCTGTCGACCGCTGTGGTGCCGGTGCCGCCGACCACCAAGTATGCTCCCGGCCCCGGCCCCGAGGCTGGTGGTGGTTGTGGTCACGGACTCCTCGAGGGTCGCCATCTCACACTTCACCACCGGCGGGTTTGCAGCAGCAACCCATCTTGAAAGGTAAATCCTAGACCTTCCTCGACTGTTCCCAGGGACATCGGAATAGACTGGGTATATAACAAGCATTTCGGGGCTACCGCATGAGTCCTTGGGCTTTTGTGAGGTGCCCAGGTAGCTGGTCGTCGATAGGGAAGCATGATGCATGCTGCTGATTTATTCTTCCCCCTTGACCCTTATTGCAAGCAAGTGCTTAGGACAGGCGACGAATCCGACAGTGCGATTGGCTTCCAATGCAAAAGGACTGTGTCGTGCCAGCGTTGGCACTTTGACAGAGTCTGGAGAAGATGTATACACTCGTGAGGTACCTATCGTGCTGGAAATACACGTAGTAGACTGGAGATGCCGCGACTCTGAGTCCCCGCCCGGAGTCCGGCGGCAATCCCCCCTCAGAACACTCCGCTTGCGCTGATTGTCGGAGCCCCGCAGCCGAACGGTTTCCCCACGTAATAATGGATGCTGTGGAAAGATAAACCCGTCTGTTATGTAGACGATGATACGCCCTGGGGTTTCTGGCCTGGCCTGCTGTCTTTTTCCCAGTTCCCAAGTCCGCCTTGACATTGCCGACAGCACTTTGAAGACACGAGAAGGAAAGAAAGCCGAATCAGCATGTCCGACCCCATCAAGAGCCAGGCTCTCGTCTCGCGGGGTCCCTTCTCCGAGGGGAAGTGGGCTATCGAGGACATTGTCCTGCGGGAGATCCGGGACGACGAGGTCGTCGTCGAGATGGTCGCGTCGGGCATCTGCCACACGGACCTACACTGCGGCAACACACCTGCAGACCAGGGTGTTCCGGGCGTATACTACCCAAGAGTCCTGGGACACGAAGGTGAGCTTTGGATTCAACCCCCGTCGGTCACAGGACGAGCACGTGACGGTGCCAGTGCCACATTCCGTCGACTAACACAACTTGCTCTGTCTCTAGGCTCCGGCTACATTGTCAAGGCCGGCTCTGCCATCCAGGGCTTCGACAAGGGCGACCCGGTGTTGCTCTCCTTCTCGTCCTGCGGCTCGTGCCACGTGTGCAAGGCCGGCAAGCCCTCGCACTGCACCGACTTCTTCAACATCAACTTCATCGGCGAGCCCATCGGCACCTCCCCCTCAACCCAGGAGGAGATCGGCGGCCGCTTCTTCGGCCAGTCGAGCTTCGCGCGGCACGCCATCGTCAGCGGCAAGTCCGTCGTCAACGTCAAGACCCTGGGCCTGTCGCGGGACGACCTGAAGCTGCTCGCCCCGCTGGGCTGCGGGCTGCAGACGGGCAGCGGCACGGTCATCAAGGTCGCGCAGGCCGGGCCCGAGGACGCCGTGGCCATCGTGGGCATGGGCGGCGTCGGGCTGGCGGCGGTCATCGCGGCCCGGAACCAAGGGTGCAAGACGATCATCGGCATCGACCGGCTCGGGGCGCGGCTCGAGCTCGCGAAGCAGCTCGGCGCCACGCACGTCTTCAACACGACGGGCATGTCAGCCGACTTCAAGGAGCTCGTCGACGGGGTCAAGGCTGCTGCCGACGGGCTCGGCACGACCGTGAGCATTGATACCAGCGCGCACCCGCCCCTCGTGCAGGCGCAGGTCGACTTTAGCCGGTACATGGGCAAGATCATCCAGGTCGGGACCGGCATGCCCGAGGCGTATCTCAAGATCCACATGCAGAGCTTCATGGTCAGTGCCAAGCAGTACTTTGGCGCCGTGCAGGGCCACAGCATCCCGCAGGACTTTGTGCCGCAGATTGTGCAGTGGTGGAAGGACGGCAGGTTCCCCGTGGAGAAGCTGGTCAAGTTCTTCGACATGAAGGACTTCGCGGACGCGGTCAAGGTCATGGGCAACGGGGATGTCGTGAAGCCGATATTGGTGTGGTAGATGTGGGAGAGACGAGGGCATGATCGGTGTTACTGGTGTTGGGCGTTTGGTGCGGAGTTGGGGTGAAGTGAAAAGAGGATTGATCATAAATGGGAGAAGAGGATACGTCTCCAAACGTGTGCCGATAATGACTTGCAACAGGACCATTCAGCCGATGCATGACTATTGATATTGACTCAGACCATCTCTGACCAGATATCGGAGGACCATCGCAGCTCATATGGCCCCATTGAGAACATTGTCCCAGCACCGTGACACAGAGCTGGCATTCGTACTATTTGACGTGTCCGTTGATGAACGAGCATGAGACCAACTTCGCAGCGATAATCGGCCTCTGGCTGGTGTGTGTCATCTGGGAGAACATTTCCTCTGGGTGCTGAGATGGAAAATGAATCGTATAAAAGCGAGAGGATCACCTGCTTCTCATCAATTTCTCATTGCATTCTCCTCAAGAAAACTCGAAAGCAACGACAACACCAGCAATACTTAGCCTGGCGACAAACAGACTCCCGAAAACTCAACCTATCAGCAATATTCTCTTCTCAATACTCAGCAAACTGCTACTCTCCGCGCCCTTCGACAACGCTTCTGACTTGGCATCAAGCAATCCGCCATGTTTCAAGGGTGGTTTTGGACATTTTCCTACCGCCACGGCCCTCGGTCGAATAAGTGGCATTATTGCAACAACGGTGTTGCTGCGGCCATGTGGTAAGATGGCCGTCGCTACGATTAGACCTGTTGTGCTTCGCGATGACACTTAAATTCTGCCGGGAATGGCTCCGCCAGTGCTGATCCGAAATAGTCAATCTATACAGGGTAGCTAGGCTAGCCTTCAAAGACTAGACATTATTGAAAATTTTCGTAGCTGACTTTTAGCCAACATTGAGAATGCGGATTTGGTAGCTAGGGATTGTTCCTGGTAGTTATGTCGACATTTTGTTCTCGGACTGTGCATGCTTACTTCATAAACGCTTAGCCTTGGCTGTCCCAACTTGTACAGCTCCAGTGTCGGCCGCGGTGCTTTGTGCACAGCCTTGTCTGCTCACTAAGGGGTTTCTGTTGCCCCGAAGGACGCGATTTTTGTGTCCATTGCTCCTCACTCCACATTGCGTACGCTGCTCGGAAGCTCGTGTGCTGTGGCAACTCGTTGGGCACGGTCATGTGGCATAAGTGCGACTATAATAAGGCCTTGACGCCGGCAGTAGGCTCAGTGCAATTCCCCAGCATCTCCCGACACGCTATTCTCCTCCACCACCTCCGTCGCCGCCGCCATCGCCGCCGTCCCCACCACACCAGAAGCAGCAAAACACGAGCCGCCATGACTTCCTTCGCTGACGTTCTCGCAACGGCGGACGCCGCTTCCTGCGGCGGATCGGCTCCCATGCCTTTTCGTCCTTTGATCTCTGAAGGTGATGATGTCAGCGCAAGTACGCGCGATTTGCAAGTGCGAGTCTTACGTAAAGACCGAAGCAGGCCATGCTTTGGCTTCTGGTCAGAAGAGGTCGGTCGACCTTGTTGCTGACGGACTGGCTTTCTCGCGAGAGACGCGAGTGTTGCTGCTCGTCTATTGCGGTCGTGGAAGACTATCAAAATGCCAAGCAGTGGCCAGTGATGGCACGCGGTCGTGTCCGCGCCTCAGATGTGGTGAGACCAGTGTTTCGCAGGCTCGAGGAGAAGAGTCCGATGGACTTTGATCATCGTCCGAGGCTGCTTGCTGCCTGGTGTGCCTTGATTGAGGTGTGCCACCCTCCCTTTGCTGAGGCTGAGGGCTTGGCCAACATTGTTTGTGTAGGTGCCACATGGCCTCACGGCTGGGTCGGCAGCCAAGGGGTCGCCAAGCTCAGCTGTCGAGCCAGACGGCAGTTGTTCGCTGACAAGAAAACGCTGGTCCACCTGTGATCACTGCATATGAAGTTGACGTAGGCACGCAGACTCTCTGACCTCCCATAACGAGGCCATCCAACCGAGCTGTGTAATGACTTACACGACGCTGCAGATAGTGCGTGACCAATAAATACCCTTAGGTTCCTGGGCACCACCACTCTGGACAATGGGTAGCAGTACGACGTCCGGCATGAGCTTATTTGGTGGGCCGCGTGCCTACTCCTCCAAGGTTGCTGCTCGCATCGGGGAAAGGTCCGAGACGGAGACAAGCGCGCCTCCTGACCTCGCAAAGTTAGCTATGCTTAATGCCGCATGCATCTGCGCCCGGGAACCTGGATGGAGTGCTGAGGTAATTTGAGTCAAGCAATTTGCACACGGGCGCATGTGGAGCCTCCAGAACCCCTGGATCGTGAGCCCCTGAACGGGCGGGAAGGCCGCCGCTAGTCTGGTCCCGGGCTCGCAGCCCACGATCCCTTCGTGCCAGGGCGTCGGTGTTACGCGGCCCAGCTTTCTTTCCCCTGACTCTCTGTTTTCTGGAATCCTTCGACGACGACCGCCGTGCCCACGCCGCCACGACAGGCCTCGCACACCTCCTTCCGCGGAACCACGAGACTCTGCTGTACAGATGAGACACTCGGCACCGGCCGTTGCACCCGCCACAGGCCCACCGCCCGTGTCGACTGCTCGGGCAAGCTTCGACAGCGACCCTTCCGACGACGACGGAGACGTCCGCCGGAACGGGACGGAGAGCGCCGGCGCGTCCGTCTCCCGGCCCAGAGCCGCCCAGCACACCCCGTCAAGGACATTTCTCGGTGAGCCCAGTCGACCCAAGTCCAGGAGTATGCGCCCCCTGTCTTCCCAGGCGTTGACCAGGACACCTAGGCTCTCTCTTCGGGTGGTTCTCCAATCCCGCGACGAGTCACAACTTTCAGCCACTATCCTCGGATGACACTACAGACCACGATGGGCATGATGTGGAGTCCAAGCGTGTGTCCTCTGGCAGAGACATGTCCTTCCGGGCAGTCATCCGCACCATCGCCATGACATCCAAGCTCAACGTCCTCCTCATCTTCGTCCCCGTCGGCATCACGTTCAACTTCCTCCCCTTCATGCCCGCCGTGCTCGTGTTCGCCTGCAACACCATCGCCCTGGTGCCGCTGTCGAGCCTGCTGGCGTATGCGACCGAGTGCATCGCGAGTGATCTCGGCGATACTGTCGGCGCCCTAATCAACATCAGCCTGGGCAATCTGATCGAGCTCATCACTTTGTTTGTGGCGCTCCAGGATGGCAAGGTTCACATCGTCCAGGGAGCGCTTGTCGGGTCTATCCTGGTCAATCTGCTGCTTGTTCTGGGATCTGCCATCATTGTCGGTGACTTCCTGGCTGCCGACTTTGGGCAGCAGTTCGACGTCAAGCATGCGCAAGCCTTGGCATGTCTCCTGGCTCTGTCTGTCATGAGTATCCTGATTCCGGTCCGTCGTTCCTACATATCTTTCAAATCCCGTATACTGCCCTACTGACCCTCCACCCGCCTCGCGCAGATTAGCTTCCACTATTCCATGGAGGATCAAGACGCTGCAAAGTCTGCGGTGAGATCCATGAGCCGGACATCGGCCGTCATCTTGTTGGTCGTATACGTCCTATATCTGTTCTTCCTGCTGCGACCCCGACGCCGCCACGCATCAAAGTCCATCGAGGACGGGTCGAATCATGCTCATACCAGCTCTGCAGCTGGATCGTCGCGCCATCAGCGAGACGAGAGCATTGAGATGCGGGGGCTGAACAGCCCCCATGTCAAGTTTGAGGTGGATGACGAGGATGATTCTGAGTCTGACGGCGAAGGCGCACCGGCGGGATCGGCGCCGATGGGAAGCAACCCAGCCGAATCTTCACTTTCGAGATCGCGATCCCGCTCGATCACCATGCCTGGAGCACAGCACATGGATCTCATGGGCCGATATATGCGGCAGGACATCGTCTCCGACGGCACAGATGATATGATCGGCACCACGGCATCCGACTCTGCCCATCAACGTCTGAGCAGGGCTTCCGCCGACCTGAGCCACCTCACCCGCAGTAGCAGCCACACGGCAACGCAACTCGTCGCCACCCTGGCAGCTCCGATAGAAGACAACCTGCCGCCCATCAGCCGCAACGCGTCGCTCACGTTGCTCTTCTCGGCGTCCCTCATGACCGCGATATGCGCAGAGTTCATCGTCTCCAACATCGAGCAGGTCACCGACGCGACGGGCTTCTCCAACGCCTTCATCGGGCTCATCGTGCTCCCCATCGCGAGCAACGCCGCCGAATTCATCACGGCCATCAGCGTCGCCGCCGTGGGCAAGGCCGACCTCGCGCTCGGCGTGTCCTTTGGCTCGTCGATCCAGATCAGCCTCTTCGTTGCGCCCGTGATGGTCCTGTGCGGCTGGGCGCTCGAGCAGGACATGACGCTCGATTTCGGCATGTTTGACACAATAGCGCTCATTGGGTCCGCGCTGGTTGTGAATGTGCTCATCACGAACGGGCGGTCGAATTACCTCGAGGGGTGCTTGCTGGTGGCATGCTATCTTATGGTCGCGTAAGTGTTCTGTTGCTTGTCCCATGGGCTGTGCTCTGTCCAAATCGATTCGCTCATCGTTCAATCTTGCTAACACATTCTGTGCTTTTAGTGTGGGGGCATTCTTAAGTCCCTGATTGCGATTTTGCCAGAGGCTGTCCCTAATAAGATAGCCGCTAAGGAGATTCGTAGGGCGTAGACTGATTGCTATACATAATACGACAATCTTGGAGCAAATATACTACTGCCACGTCTGTGCCATTGCACATATTTGAGTTGCATGCCACGGTAGGCTGCTCTGCTTCTATATCTTCTGTACCTCGGCTAGGCACACAAGATATAAGTTCGCGACCATCTGTATAAGTATTGTTCGATATTTCTGATTTTTGAATGAGCAACAAGTACGAAAAACCACCCCCAACGGCTTCGGGTTGTCATTGGTAGGTAGTACTTTCACCGATAATCCCTTGCAGCTCTTGTCAGTTGTCACTGATCTGGGCCCGCACTGGTGTTGTCAGGTAAGTGGTGAGAACTAGACCTACGCTGAACGAACCGCTAGATATCTCATAGGAGTTGATACTACTCTCTCATCCTTGGAGATTGCTACGAGTAGTGCTTGTAGTCGAGTGGGTTAACACCCGTGTTTACAATCTCGCTGTGGCTGAGGCTTGCATCCGGATCCCGGAGAGGAACAAACGACCAGTCCTCATTCAAGGACAGCCCCATCCGGAAATTAGGGCTGGGGATATCGCCAACCGCGCCAGGATGCTCAATTACGCCTGTGATATCGTCCAAGTAGCTGTTGAGAGATTCGAGCGGTGGTATCTGATCATATCCGACAGAGAGGAAGTGCTGATGCCAAAGCTGATCACGACTGATCTCGACGCCATCTGTGGTTGCTGTATGTGCTATGTCTGCCGGAGGCTCCAGTTCGGGCTCCGAGTTGTAATTTAGCGATGGCAATCCTGCAGAGGTCGCGCTCAGAAGCCGTGTCTTTGCGCTACTGACAGGCTCATCTGGCTCGACTGACTTTCCGTCTTCCGTGGCGCCTCTGACGTTCTTCTCACCTTCCATCAGTCTCAGTCCGAACTGAAAGATATTGTTGAGGTGGAGTAAGATGTGTTCTTCCATGATCTCTTGAGTCTGTAGATTGTCAAGCGGAGGGTCTTCTATGGCAGATGTTCCAGCATCTATGCTCTGTCCACGCTCTATGAAAGCTCGAGTTGTTGTACTTGCGATCGCTAGGGTCACCATGGGGGCCTCATTAGAAACCCTTGCCCCTATGGGAATCTCCGTTGCCTGTAATTGCGGCTCGACGTTGCGGGTGGGTAAAGTGATATCTGCAGAGTCATTTGCCCACTGCACATTGCGCTTTTTGGCAGGCGGCAAAGGACTCTTCGTCATGGTCGAATCTCTTTTATGAGATGATGCTTTCGAAGCCTGTGTCTCTTTACCATGGTCCACGACGAAGCCGCATAACACACACTCTGTCAACGCTCGTTGTGAAGTTGTAGCTGGATGTTCCAGAAGCTCATCATCGATTCCGAGAGCTGCCTCTTTGTGCATCGCGCCCAGATGACTGCGCAATTCATCATATGTCGAGAAGTAGACGGGTCCCATGTGGAGCAAGCCCTCAGGGTCAATTGCCGTCGCTGGTGTGTCTTTACTCAAGGGGCATCCCCATCTCGGCGCACAGTGGATAGTTTGTGTCCAGGTTTGTGTGTGTGAGCGCATATGTGCTCTCCAGTCTTTTGTGGAGTGGAAACTCGGTCTCTCTTGAGAGCACTTCTCAGCAAGACAGACGAACGGTTCCAAGTCTCTCCGGTAGTGAGAACTGCAAGTGGTTTAATCAGTCCCCATACTTTCTTCGTGTGTGGCAGCCATTCAAAACAACATACCGTCCAAATCGCGACCACCGTTTCCCCTCATTTTCGAAAAAGTTGAAATTCAGTGGTTTGAAGCACCAGTCGCAGCAGGCGTTTTGAAAGTCGTCTTGTATGGGAGTCGGAGGTTCGTATGCACTGCTGTCGTTTAAAACGACAGTGGTTGCTGACACACCTGGAATCGTGGGCTGGAGGACTGGTGGCCTCGGCTTCAAATTTTTATGAAACTGTGACCGGTCGACTGTGGTAGCAAAGTCAAAGTCTGCGTCGACAGGCTGTGCAGCTGGTTGTCGATTCTCAGTAACGGCGCGCGGCTCATTGTCCTCAGTTGCTGGACGTCGGACTCTTTCCTCTTGAGGAAAAACTGTTGCCTGTCTGCTATCGGTCTCCAGCCTCTGGTGACGGAACTTTCGATACTTGATGCGGACGTGCCTATCTAGTATGCTGTCACTGAGCTGGAGTCGTAGAGACTTGGGCGCATTCGGGTACATAGCAGTGATCCCTTCCAGAGCCGCAACCTGGAATGTCGTTGTGTCCAAGTGAGAAGCTGCGTAGCGCCGTGCTCTTGTGGTTTCCGTAGTTTTTGAAGAGTGTCGGATCGCAGTGCCGATCTGGGCAAGATAATTCAGACTGGCATCAATAGCGTCAGCGATCTCGGGGGCTTCCGTTCCGTCCTTGACGGCTTGTTCAGAGCCATTGTCGACCCGCAATCGGAGTGATGATATCACTTGACGAGCATGCCACTGGTCAGCATTTGACGGGCGAGCCGATGTGATCTACCACATGCTGTTGACGTACAGTCTGAAATGCTTGTGCTTAGTATGCCCAGAACGCGAAGCACGATGGAATGGATCGTGGGCTGTTCCCTAAGCCGGTGGTCGAGATTGGAGCGTGGCTGGGAGAAGACGCCAAGGCTCTGCCACCATGCGGCGAAGCGCCGTTGGAAATCCTCAATGCCCTGCAAGAGAGCGCTCTGCTGTTCTTGTGCAGCGTCAACCGCTTGGCGCAGCAGCTCCTCGCAGGCGTCCGCCCGGGAGAAGATGGATTGCATTGGTGATATGCGGCGAAGTGGTATGCCGTCCACTATCGCATGGTCTGGCACACCTCAGTCAAAGTATAAGGAGATCGAACTCGAGAAGGCGGGGTACAATCGACCTCCCCTTGGCGAGTCTCAGGCTGCGGCCAGGGTACACGTCCCGTCCATGACCCCGCAGCCAGCTGAAGACGGACGTTGCTTCCTCTTCTCTGTTGCTTATCTATGGCTTCCTTTGTTGTGGCCAGCTGATTGCAGACACTTTGACACCAGCGTACGCGGACGCAGTTTCATCACCGAGCTGGGCCTGGCCATCGCTGAGCATGGCTACGGCGTCGAACGGCTCGTTGCTTGAGCAGCACGGCCTGGTGCTGGCTCTACGGACCCAGGCCGGCAAGCTCTGTGAGCCCAGCCGCGACGAACATCGGCCCGTGGCACAGCAGTTCTTTGAAGTCGGACTGCTCATGATGCTGCATGTCCACGGGCTCGAACTAGAAGACATCGAAATTCTACCCGACCGCGCCTACAAGAACTTTCACCAGAAGACGACCAGGCTCCTTGACGTCCTAGATACACAAGCCAACGACGACTTCAACCCTGAGCAGAAGTACAATGCGGCTCATCACTCGCTGGCGCCGGGTTTCTCAGAAGACTCACTCCATCGAGGAGAACTCGCACCATACCACAGGCTTCGGACCTTGCTGGAATCCGCAGCCTTGTCTGACGGTCCCTTTGATATCTCCTCTGGCGGACCATGCTCTCTCTTTTACTTCGGCTCTGCTCGAGATCTGAAAGAGGCGGGATCCGCGCTTTCCGAGTACAACTTCGCCTGCACCAGCATCAGGAGGCAGGCACCCGCAAGCGTAGTACCGTCGGACGGTACAAACGACCTTGGCACGGATGATCTAGCCGAGGCAAAGTCAAAAGTTTCACAGCTCGACAGGCTGTTGTTGCCGCTCACACGAATGCTGGCCGAGATTCATCGACAATTCCAAGAGTGTGGAGACGATCCGCCTAAGCGACCGCATCAAATATTCTTGCAACTCGACGTTGACGAGCTTTACTCAGTGCCCAAAAAAGATCGCAAGGTCGAGTTGTGTCTTGCGTGTCCACTTGCACCAGTGGTGTTGCACAGTACTTGCCAATATACATCGTGAGCAACCACACACGTCCTCTCGAACATTATGGCAGCTGTGCAGCTGACATTTTGCAGCGTCTCAATGATTACATCACCCTTGACTAGGACACTTTGCCAGCAACTGAAATCGTCTTGTTCGCACTGGAAAAGTCTGGAACTGGTCTTCAATGTAGAATCCTGCACAATACACCCTGCGTACAGGAGACAAGCATCACAAAGAGACGGACGGGCCCTGCACAAGATCAGTCTGGGTGATCTCATCAACACGCATAGAGCGTTCGACCCCCCGCTGAGATTGGGGCCAGATCAACATGTCTTCAGTCACACGCAGAAAAGGAAGCTAGCTGCGACACTGGCCTTCAGCTTTCTGGTTCTATTCACCACCCAACATGGACCAAGACTCTGGACGAACGAAATGATTCAGTTCTTTGAGTCGACGACGAGGCTCTGCGCTAATTCGAAGCCTTACATTCACTGCGACTCTGGAACGAAACAATCTACGGAACAAATCTTCCTTCTAGACGATGGAGAGCCTGTGCCATGCTTTATCTTCTTCGCGAAGCTGCTGCTCGAACTTGAATATGGACGAATACCCGAAATCTCTTCTGCGATTGAGTCTGACACACAAGAGGATCACGGTTTCTTGCATGTCAAAGATTTTTATGATGCGAAGCGAGACTACTCGGACGAATCAAGGAGGTCATATCTTGACGCGGTCGAGGCTTGTCTGGACTTCCGCCATACCTATGATCTCGAGCGTGCTCAATCGTCCGCAACCTCAGAAACTCCGAGCGACACATGTAAGCGACTGATACTGCGCAACATCGTCGAAAAGGTAGTCCAAAGAGTGGATGTATCAAAGAAACGGCGCAGAGAGCTTCAAGATCACGTACCCCAAGTTGGGGTCGCACAAGCAACCTGTTCCGATAGCGAGTGCGAGAACAAGAAGCGTGATCGGAACCGGATTCATGACGTTAAGTCGGGCGCAGCGACAGGCTGCCGCCACGCTAGAAGGAAATTGCAGCGTCATACTCAAGATTACGAAACCGTACCAGAAACCACCAGTCCGATAGGTGCTGACCTGGCCCGCGAAGGGGAAAAGCTGCTCTCAATGCCGCTCGAATCGTCCGCGGCCAAGCCCGCGAGCACAAACGCTCATCTAAGCAGCCAGACTGTCTACACTGTTGGGTGGCTCTGTGCCCTGCCCATAGAGTTGGCCGCAGCACTTCGCATGATGGATGGAGCGTATGTGTATAAGGAAATCGGCCGAGACAGCAATCGCTACTATCTGGGGCATGTTGCAGGCCATGGCGTGGTCATGACATGTTTGCCATCCGGCATGATTGGAAACACCACGGCGGCCAAAGTCGCTGCTCAGATGGAGATAACCTTCCCAACAATACGACATTATGTCCTCGTGGGTATCGGTGGTGGTGTACCTACAGATCAAGACCGGATTCGTCTAGGAGACGTCGTCATCGGCGTCCCGAAGGGCGAGCATCCCGGGGTTGTACAGTACGATCTTGGTAAGATCGAAACCACAGGGACTTCCTCCAGGACTGGGAGTCTGCCAGCGCCATCCTGGGCACTGCTTCACGCAGTCAGCGAGTTGCGCGTAAACGAAACACTGGGCCAAGATTCTCCAATACGACACCTTTCTGTGTTTGACGACTTCCCGAAGTTTCACTTCCCAGGTCGATCATCGGATCCAAAATATGTTGCGGCCTCGACCAGCTGCGACATGCGTGGCAGTGAAGCAACTCCAAACAAATCTCGACAGTCGGATGATCCCGAGGTATTCTTTGGCACGATTGCATCCGGCAACAAAGTAGTCAAAAATGCTGCCGCTCGAGATCAGCTTAGTAGGGTGCTGGGTGGTGTTCTCTGCTTTGAGATGGAAGCTGCAGGCGTACTTGCCAGTTTCCCGTGTCTGGTCGTCCGAGGCATCTGTGATTATGCCGACGAGTATAAAGACAAGGAATGGCAGCCATACGCAGCAGCCACAGCCGCGGCATATGCGAAGGCCATCCTTTGCGCGATCCACAACGCTAAAGCTTAGCAATGCCTGGGCCACATTCTCTTGAGTACCTGCCTTATAGACAATGCTGCTGTCCAACACAAACAGCTCTTTCACAGTTTAGAAGCAGCAATTGAAACTGAAGACTGCACTCTGAGCATGCAAGACGAGCCCAACTTGATAAGCATATTCTGTTGAAGCCACGCGTGTCTCAACCTCCCGCAATATACGATGCATGTGCTGGCTCGAACCATTACATTCGATATTAGTATCGGTGATATCTCTGCTCGTGAGCGGACACACTATTTGTATTAGAGCTGGCAGATCTTGACGGTAGATCCTCCCTTGACCGCGAACTGGCCCTTCTGGGCGCTTCCACCAGTGACAGAGTACTTCCCATCGAACGGCGGCATAATGGTCCCCTCCAAGCCCTGGGGCACGGTGATCTCCATGGCGAGCCTGCCGCTGGACTCGTAGCCCCACGCAGCCAGGATCTCGCCCTTGGGCGTGGGCACACGGCCGTGGACCCATTCCGTCTTGAAACCTGGCAGAGGCTTGAAAGTGAATGTCGAAAAGCCCGGGGTTGCAGGCCGCACGCCCAGCACGTAGTCAGTCAGGAAAGCAGTTGCATAAGTTCCCCAACCGTGGCTGCCCGACGTGAAGAGCCCGAGGCCAGGCTGGACGCCATCAGCACTGACATACTCCCACCCGGTACCCGTGAAATTGCGGTCCTGCCGGATCATCGGCGCCCACAGCGAGTCCAGTAGATCCTGGGCGAGCGAAGTACGTCCTTCCTTGGCAAAGCCCTCGAGAAGGAACGAGTTGAGGAACGGCGACACTACAGTCGGGGCACTGGCAAATCGCGTTCCGTTGCCGTAACCGACGGGCCCACGGAAGTCCTGGAGGGCTTCGATCGCGCGGGACCTGCGCTCGGCGGTGCCAATCTGTGCGAGCAGCACCTGCGCGGTGTCCGCCATATCGAATCCTGCGTAGCCGGGTCTGCCGGCATAGTAGCCACCCGTCTCATTCCACAGACGCGAGTCGATCGCCTCGCGCGTGAGATTCGCCTGCGTCCGGTACACGAGTGCTGAGCGAGGATCGTTCATATGTGCGGAGATGTCGGCCATGCGTTCGAGGCCCAGGATCATGGATACCGTCTCCGCAGGGCCCAGTGCCTGGGCGTGCTGGCCGCCGAGCGGTGCCCCGTCGGCGCCTGCGGGGGCCCCGTAGAGCTGGGTTGTATGGTCGAGAGCCCGGGCGACGGAGTAGCTCGTCATGCTGAGGAGCTGCGGATAGAAGATGTCGAGGATGGTGTTGTTCCCGGTGCTGTAGAAAGAGCCGATCGCGGCATGTCAGTGTCTGTAGCTCGGGAGGAGTAGTGCGTGTGCAACGTAGGCTCTCATAGGCAGGGACGGAATGAGACTGACCGCATCCAGTAGTCCCAGACGATCTGGATGAATTCAAAGTTGTAGTCAACCAACAGCGGGTCGACGTTACCAGTGCGAATCAGGGTGCTTTCCATGTCCAGTGGGCTGAACAGAGTGTTGCACGGAATATGGCCTGCGGCAGTCTGCCGCGAAAAGTACATCTCGGCAGTGCCAGAGATGTACTTGGGCTCTCCTGTCGAGACCAGGCCCGAACGCGCCGAGATATACATGTCGCCCAGCCAGAGGAATCTGTCCCGCTTACCGCCATCGGAGCAGATGTACTGATCGTTGGTCGCTACTCCGAACTCGCGGGGAACGTCTGGAGAGGTCAGAGCGTTCTCGTACAAGACTTTGCTGTCGGGCATGTTGGACACGATCTTGACATTACGGTAGTACGCGGCCTGGTCCTGCCACGGGCCCAGCGCGAAGCCTGTGCTATACCCACCAGGAATGTGCGGGTTAGGGGCACCAAGGCCGTACGAGCTGATGTTGAACGAAGCAATTTCCTTATCGTTCAGCAGAACTCTGTATGTGTCGTCACCCAGAGAGATGGTCGTGATGGTGTGCCACTTCTTCTCTGTCACAGCAATGCCGATCGGGAACTTCTGGAGGACAAAGGCGGGCAGCGATGTCTGGTTCACAAGAGACCAGCCACGGCCGACGACTAGTGTGTTGGGTGGGACGAGCTCGCGATCGATGTTGGCGAACGAGCCTTCAGGGTATTCGCTGGTCAGGACGACTATCGACGATTATTACTTCTGTTATTGATGGCTCTGTCTCATCACAGGGAGGGTAAGATATGAAGAAGCAACGAGAGGCTGTCTTACAGAGTGGCCCGGTCGCCTGGATGGCATCGATCTCAGTGTCGACACGCCAGCCCACACCTCCATAGTCGATTTTGGCCTCGAATGTCATTGTGTAATTCTTGATATTGACAATGTGGGCTGTGGAAGCAGGCTTCTGGCCCCGGATGTACGCTCCGTCAGTAGTGATGTCCCAAGTTGAGGTCTGTGTGCCAGGTGCATAGCAGGCAACCTGCTCGTTGCGAGGTCCCAGTGCCCACATCTCGGTGTAGGAGGAGTTGCTAGCAGCAAAGTATCCTGGCATGCTGTCGAGCTGAATCGTGACAAGGCAAGGCAATGGTCAGTCTGCTGTTCACGTCGCAGCCCGCGGGAATTTATGCATCAATGGCTTACAGGCTGTTCAGAGATGCTGGACACGAAGCCAGCACGGCTGATGGTCAAGCCCGATCCACGGACGAACTTGATCGACTGCCAGCGCTGCGAGCCCTGAATGAAGTAGCCGCGGAGGTCGCCCGTCTTGGTGATGTTATGTGTCTCAACTCGGAAGGTTGCGCCGAGACCATTGCCGAACGCGAACGGGCCATCTCCTTGCGGATTCTCCAGACCCCTGCGGATGCGAGAGTTTTGTCAGCTACCAAGGGCCAATACAAGTGCGTGACCACGAGAAGTTGTAAGGAGCAGTCTTACACGTAGGACTCGGTGAACTTGACTTCGATCTGTGCGTATTCATCGACAGCCTCAACCTGGAAAAAGGGCTTGCCGGCGAGGACACGGCCGTAATCGACTGCCCAGAGATACAGGTGGTTAGTCTTGCAGCCTTGGTCATGCCATGGAGACAATGTGATCTTACGAGTGTATGTCTCGTTGACGGTGTTGAAGATCATGGCAGACGAGCCGATGGGTGCCGATGTGTCGTTCGTCAGACCCTTGACGACAGCCTTGGGGCCGACCAGCACCTCACCGGTCGGCTCTGTGTGCACGGCCTGGGTGGGGATCGCAGGCCATGGCGCCGAGGAAGACGAGGAGGACGCGGCGGCAGGGGCTTGGAACAAGCCTGCCAGGCACAGGCCTGCGAGGATTACTGTGGGACGAGAGGCCATCGTGAAGTGCGAGAGGAACCAGCGAGGGACCAATGGATGAGGACATCCCGCGGAGGTATGAGTGGGAGTGCATCGAGCCTTAAGTACCTACCTGGCCGGCTATGCACTCCAGATTTGCAGACCCCGAGCCCGCCGGCCGTGGTGCAATGCGACGACACAGTGGTAGGGAAGAACTAGCTAGGCCGAGCAGGTCACAACAATGCCTCGCCATGACTCGGAGTATGCCCCAACCGCCGGGACCTGTGTGGAGGAGAAATCGGGGATAGTCTGGGGTAGCTGCGCCTTCCCCGGGCTTTGTAAAAATAAAGTAGGTACATGCCGGACATGCCTCTCCCGGCGCGGAGAGCCCGCAGGCTGGAGACAGAGAGCAGCAGCCCAGCCGCGGACAGTCGACGGTTGGGGTTGGATGGTTTTGCAAGGGTTCTCCACGTCCCGCACCAAGGTCAGCTTTCGGGACGGCTTCCAGACTATCGACCAAGACTCTCGGTATTTGCTTCGCCGACATCACTGAGCTCCACGGGACAAAGAATAGCGAGGACGGTGAAGAATGAGAGGGACCCCCCGATCTCTGTCCGAGACAACCGATTCTGCTTGCGGGGAAAGAGGGGGATAGTGATGGTTCGGCTCGGGAAGTGGAGGGCGGCGATCAGCATTCTGTCGTTTTTCATGTTGGCTGTAGGTCCGGCACACAGTCTCGGCACTGTCTGTGGCTCGGTCCTGCAGAACAAGAATATGTTTTATTTCAACTCTCAATGAATGCGTTGGCAGAAGCCCGAATATGGAGCATTTAGAAAGTCTAGCTGATTCTAAACCTGCTCTTTGGCGATTCATGCACCAAGTGTGCTATGTACGCGCGTTGCCATCATCCCCCGACAGATTGCACCTTTCTAATCCGCGATGTTCGTTATTGGAGCGGATAAGGATCGAGTGCCTCGCTAAGGCTAACTCCGAGATCACGATGGAAGATACTTTTGGGTCATGAGGAAAGCCACCAGCAGCAGGGCTGCACAAACAAGGAACACATGGTTGCGATGCGCATCACCTACGAGACTCGTTAGCATGTCGAGAAGTCAAAACGGGCAGACACGGTCTGAAAAACCGACTCACCTTCCACGTCGAGGCTGTGAGCGACGACCACAAAGACATTGAGCGGGAACCGCAGTATGCTGTAGATGGTCCCGCGGATCCCATCCTCGATCATCTCGCTCTTGAGATACGCCATGCTCGGGAAGTAGGCGCCGATGCAGCCCTCGATCAGGCACAGCGTCCAGAACAGGAGCCACTCGGAGTTGAGCATGACGGCGACCGAGAGGCAGCAGCTCACGACCACAATCACCTTGAGCAGCATGTGCGTCGCGAGCGTGGGGCTCTTGGCGGCGCCTTTCAGCGTGAAGATTGTGCTGCCAACCATCATGGAGCACATGAAGCTCGCAAAGATGATGCCGTAGGGCGGCTCCTCGGTGTTCCCGGACGCGACGCGGACAGACTTGAGTGCGGCTGTCCAGAAGAAGATGAAGAGGTACATGGTGCCCTCGAAGAAGCATGACGTCAGGCCGATGGAGAGCATCTTGCGGTCCGAGATGATGGCCTTGACGCCCGCGCGGATCTCGTACATGGGTGCTTTGTCAGACAGCTTGTTGCCGTAGTTCTCCTTCTGTTTTGTGGGGTTCAAGCCTGTTAGCATGGCTCCGTGAGAAGGAGATCGAGAGCCCCCCGGCCCCAAACACGGCGTATGTATAGCTCAACTCACCCATAGTGCCGAGATGAAGTATGCAGCTCCGCCGCAGCAGGCTATCGATGCAACAAAGGGCCACTGGCGGCTGCCGAGCATGGAGACCAGGATCTCGCCAAACACGCCTGCAAGGATGGCCACGATGCAGCTGATTGTCGTCATGGTCGGGAACACGGCGCCGAGCTTGAGCCCGCTCAGCTCGAGGCACTTGTTGTGGTAGTCGGAGATGACCCATGCCTCGAAGACGCTGAAGAGCAGCGTCGTGCTGACGCCGCCGCAGAGTCGCCCGATGAAGAGGATGAGCAGGTTGTCGCTCAGCATCGTCATGCACGTGACCACGTACAGACAGCAGTACAGCAGGCACGCCTGCTTTCGACCATACCGGTCCGCCAGGCTACCAGCGAAGGACGCGCTGATGCCGCCGGACACAAAGCCCGTTGCGTAGAGCGCAGCGACAATCTTTTCGGGTATGTTCTTCTCGTACTTGTAGATGGCGTAGATGTGAGGGCCTCTGAGAAGGGGGTGCTACTGTGTTATTACATTGGTCCAGAAACTTCACGCCGTGCTGGGTGCCTCTCGAGGAATTGATGACTTACTGGAGCCAGTCCGCAGCGACTGCCAACGCATAAGGCAAGAAGAAGTTGATTTTGAATGCCTGCACTGCGTCTTTGTTGGCCTCGACCGCATTGCTTACATTGGCCGGCTCGCTCTCGAGGAGCGCCTCCTCGGACTCGACATCCTCGGGATGCTTCACGACTGTGGTGGTTGCCTTGCTCTCCCTTTGCTCGCGACGATATTGCAGAGCAAGGAGGCCAGCGTTGGAAAGCAGGAAAAAGAAGAGGTTGGCTTGGTAGAACATTGTCGTCGTGATCACTAGTCTGCAGCAACTCTCTGATGAGGCGATTCTCACGGTTCGCTTCACTACTCACCGTCGAAGTGTCGTGCGATAGAGCAGTGTACCGTGTATGGTCAGCGCCAATGAGTCGTAGCAATGAGTGACTGGAAGTGATGCAGCGCAAGAAATGTCAAAAAGTTTGACGAGTCGGGCACAGTCGTAGACACAGGAAGTGTTGGTAACCGCTCTGTTCAGGCTGTAGGGACCAAAGCCTATTTGTCCAGCCCACGAATCATCGCGCAAACCTAGCGAATGCGTCCGGATTTGGCATAGGAGTCTGCGTGCGGTTCCCCGCAGCAGGACAACATTCCACAGCGCCGCGAGCTGCTGTTTCCGACCCAACTGGAGCTCTGAGACATTGCATGACTGTCCTTGCCGAGTCCGGGCTAGCCGACGAGGTTCCGATCACGGAACGAAACACAAAGCAGCTAGACTTCCGCACGTCGTCTGTTATTTACGCAGGCTACTCATAGTAAGGTTAGTGCGTACCTTATTTGTATCACAACCTAATGAATTCTCCGAGTTTCCGTCCTTGTAGATCCTCGAAGCCGAGGTCAAATTTGCCTCGCACGGCTGCCATGTCTCTGACCACGTCTGGCGCCGTGCTACAGGAATTGGATTGTACAAGAACTTGAATGGCGGCAGACTATTGCTTGCTTGAACTTTAGGCTCATAACTAACGGCCGCTGCATTCGAGCAAGGATACAGTCCCCGAGACGTCGCAGAAGTTGTCCAAAGGCCTGGCATCGCGGTTTGCCGGAAACGGCATCAATTTGTCTCAGACAAAACTTCGCCAACAAGCGAGTGACGTGACAGGCGCCCCGGATTGAACCTTGCGAGATGTGAATGTCAATTCCGCCGTAAGGAACTCGGTCGCAAGCATGGTGGACCGGCTTGACATCGCGTCCCCAGGTGAGACATACTGCGGAAAGACTAGCGGTGGACAATGGGTACTTTGACTGAGTATATATATCGTTATAGCGCAGGAGGCTGGTGCTCCGCGATTTCAGATCGGGCTGAGCCGATGAAGGTGAGCCGGTCGGAAGCTTGGCCTTCACAGCGAGTCCTCACATCTCCCCCTCCCGCAACTTCATGTCCTCCATCCTGCCACCCGCGCTGAGCAAGGGCAAAGAGAGCTACCAAAAGTACATGGAGACCACATCTGCCCTCTACTCCATGTACAAGAAGCCGTCGTCTGCGCGGCTGCGGATATCTCTCTTCGCAGCCGCGCTGTTTCTCCTAGTCATCGCACTGGTCCGGGAGACAGACACGGTCCCCAGTGCGGTCAAGTCAGCCTGGAATACCGACTTCAGCAAGCGGCCGTCGTTCTACGAGGTTGCGACCAAGCATGGCACGGACAAGGTGACGGACCACCAGTACCACTTCATGTACGAGAAGTACATGCCAGCTCTGCGGAACAAGAGGATCAAGATGCTCGAGATCGGGTTGGGCTGCAACATGGTGAGTAAAATGAGCTTCCACGCCCTGTCTACTAGAGCTTCAGCGTGTGAAGAGACAGAAGGCTGACATCATGCGACGCAGGGATACGGTCCCGGGCACTCTTACCACACGTGGCTGGAGTACTTCCCCCACGTTGATCTGTACTACATTGAGTACGATGCCGTGTGTGCCCAGAAGTGGGCGTCGGCGACCAAAGGCGCGACCATATTCACGGGCGATCAAGCCGACGTTGCGTTCCTCAACGAGGTCATCCGGAAGACGGGCGGCGGCTTCGACATCATCATCGACGACGGCGGACACCAGATGACCCAGCAGAAAGTCTCGCTCGAGCAGCTTTGGAAGGCTGTGAAGCCGGGCGGTATCTACTTCCTGGAGGACCTGCAGACGAGCTACATGCCTGACTACGGCGGCGACGAGACTCTGGGCAAGAACCCCAAGCGCAAGACCATGATGAAGTACATCTACGAGATGCTGGACGACAAGATGCGGCCCGATGGTACGAAGCATGTCGAGTTGACGTCGGACCTGAGGGGTATCGACTGCCAACGGGAGATCTGCGCATTCTTCAAGAAGGATCCCCGGGAAGAGCCAAACTACACGGCCTGAGCTGGTATTGGTCTGGCGGATATAAGTGGTAGTGCTCTGATATACAGGTGTATCTGAATGCAGGTGCCTCTGCCTTATCCAGCAGTGTACGAACCGAAATGTCCGTTGTCCTTGCGTGTGCGTACGCCGTGTTAGTGTGATCTCCGAGAATAGCAGCTGCAGCTCAGCTGCAGTACAAGCTCAGCACGGGCATGTTGGTACTCAGCGTGGAGATCCGAAGAGCCAGCCACCACCGAGCGTGGGCCTGGTCCGTCGCTTTGCAGAGCACGCTATGAAGAACCAGCTATCTTGGCTGAATGGCAGCGCGGTCACCTACAGCTACTTACATAGGTAGCCACTATCAGTTGACATTGCGCCGGCATTATCGCTTCGCATGAACGTCGTTATTGCCACGCAAGATGCAGCAGATTATTATTAAATGACGTCACGCCGCGGAGGAGGACGGATCATCGAAGCACGGGGACGTTACGGCATCATGCGAGGGACTGCACAATGGTGCAGCAGACTTCAGGCGGGCTTCAGACAGGATGCGCCGCACAACAGAGACGAGATCGTGCTTGCAAAGCTGTGTGGCCGCCACACTACGGGGAAGAATGTGCTGATGTGCCCTGGCAGACACAATGATGAATCCCACAGTAATCGCACATGGGTCCAGTACTTACCACAATGCCTAGGGCCAAGTCGTCGATCACGCGAGTCGTAGGCCTACGGACGAGCGTCATCACCTTCCGCGGGCGGGACCCCTCCCTCGGCCCCGTCGGTGGTGGCTTGCTTACGATCTGCGGAGCGACTCTAGCGGCACTGCAGCTTGCCGAAGCCGAGCGAGCCAAGGTTGGGCTCAGTGTACTTACGCTGTGAAGGGTCGCACACGGTGGCTCAGGGGCTCCACACCAGGTTGCGAGGAGGAATGGGGCGAGCCGCGCGAGAGACTCGCAAGGCACGGAAACACCCCGTCGGCCGTGCCGTGGCTGTGCCGGAAAGGCAGCGCAGCTGATCGGTGGTGTGCCATAAGAATAAGAGCATAAGCACGACAGACCCTGAAGTCGCGACCATGGCCACCAGGCGGCCTCGCCACTGAGAAACTGCCCTTGCGAGGGATTGCCGCCTACAGCAGCCCCGTTGTCCAAGACGTGAGCCAAGAGGCCAAGAGGCCAAGCTTTGGTGCAAAGCAAAGCCAAGTCCGCGTCAATCTCTTGTCGCTCGGGCTTCAAACATGGCGCTGAACCAAGACCACCGCTGACTTGGAACCCGTCCACACCCTCTCTGACACGGATGGATCCTGTCACTGGCTGATGTTGGGGCTCGCCCCAGGATCTCGAGCTGCTAATGCCCTCAGTGGGCGAGAGGATGCATCCTCCCTGCGGTCTGGCTCGACGGGCTACGTCATTCGCGCTGGGGGTCCCCGTGAGTCCCATCCACAGTCTCCGGACGGGTGGCCTATCACAGCAGCGTTCCCGACTATGGCGCAATCGTCTAGCACCCTCGAAATCCTCTAGTTTGGGCCTATGTCACCATAGATCTCTGCAGAGCCGTCTGCTGCACGGCCCGCCCATGAACGGTACCCGGCTCGGTTCTCCTCCACAAGATCCCACAAATATCACGCCTTTCCTCGCCCTGTCCCTGGATCTGTCTTTGGTCCTCGACTTCATCATTCCACTATCCAATTTCCGAGCCGGCATCTCCCAGTTCTGTCCTCATGCACTAGCCGTCGTCCCGAGGGATATCGTTTGCGCATTCATCAGCAGCCACCACAAACAGCCCCCCTCCTCACCACCATTGCACACCCGCGCGACTGCTCAGAAATATGGCGTTTGGTTTTCTGACAAAGGCTAGCAGCCATGAGGCCGGCCAAACAGCTCCGGCTGACCCTGAAGCCCAGCCCACGGCGGAATCATCATGGGAGGCGCGCAAGATGGCTCGCATCGACCGGCCTGTCACCAAGCCCATTGTGGGCCAGCTCAGCGAAAAGGACAAGACAGACAGTGTTCCCCGAGACTCGGCCTCGGACCAGAGTGTCTCGATCGGCAAGCAGATGGAGCTCGAGGCCGGCAACGCCATCCAGTACCGCACCTGCAGCTGGCAGAAGACAGCCGCTCTGCTGTTTTCCGAGTACATCTGCCTCGCCATCATGTCCTTCCCCTACTCATATGCCACGCTTGGGCTCGTTCCCGGGCTCATCTTTACGGTGTTCGTCGCTGCGCTGGTGCTATACACCTCCATGACTGTCTGGTATGTGCGCAAAGGACTGTTCTATGCTTTTCACTTCGCTTGTTCACTAACAGTCTGCGTAGGGAATTTTGCATGCGTCATCCCGAGGTGAAGGATGTCTGCGACATCGGCCAAATGCTTTTCTGGAACAAGAAATGGGCATGGTATTTTACGGCGTTCATGTTCCTCATGAACAACACATTCATCCAGGGTTTCCACTGCCTTACCGGCTCAAAATACATCAACACCATGACCGAAGGCAGAAGTGGCGTCTGCACCGTCGGCTTCAGCGCCATCGTCGCCATCGTGTCGTGGGCTTGCTCGCTTCCGCGCACCTTCAGCACGCTGGCGCACATTGCTACCTTCTCTGCTCTCTTCACTTTCGTGTCAGTCATTCTGGCGACGATCTTCGCCGGCATCGAGGACCACCCCGGAGCCGGCTACCCATCACTGGGAGAGCCGACGGTATTCGCCTTCCCTCCATCGTCAACAACCTTTGTCATGGGCGTCAACGCATTCATGAACATTAGCTACACGTTCATTGGCCAGATCACGCTCCCCTCGTTCATCGCCGAGATGAAAGAGCCCAAGGACTTTCCCAAGGCACTTTGGGCTGTCACCGTCGCCGAGATTATCGTCTTCTCCCTCGTCGGAGCCGTGATCTACGCCTATACCGGCACGAACTACAACACCGCGCCAGCCTTTGGCTCGCTCGGCAACATCACCTACATGAAGGTCAGCTTCAGCTTCATGATCCCGACCATCATCTTCCTTGGCGTCCTCTACGCGTCCGTCTCCGCGCGCTTCATCTTCTTCCGCATCTTTGCGGGCACCCGGCACATGGGCGAGAACACGGTCGTCGGCTGGGCCGCATGGGCGGGCATCCTCGGCGCGACGTGGGTCCTCGCATTCATCATCGCCGAGGTGATCCCCTTCTTCGCGGATCTGCTCGCCCTCATGAGCTCGCTCTTCGACAGCTTCTTCGGCTTCATCTTCTGGGGTGTCGCGTACCTGCGCATGCGTCGCGCCACGTACGGGAGCAAGTTCTGGCGCGAGAGGGGCCTGCGCAGCTGGATCGGGTTCCTGTTCAACATCGTGCTCATTGTGATCGGCATCTTCTTCTTGACTGTCGGCACGTATGCGTCTGTGGAGAGCATCACGGAGGGATACCGCAGCAACAACTTTGGCGGACCATTCAGCTGCGCCAGTAACGGGCTTCTGGGCTGAGCGACGGTCACAGCAAAAGAAGAAGAAAATGCGTTCGCTTCTTTTGAGATAGATTCCAATTCTCTTTATTACACGCGCTTCACGGTACGACGCCTGTTCCTTCTTTCGGGCTCCTCTCCTATCCATAGCATACGGTCCATAGTGGCAGGGTCGCGAAGAGCATAGGAAAGGACGACGGGGCGAGAGGAAAAGGAGGACGACACACACTTTTTAGATAGCATATGCAATATCGCCGTGCCTGCTCCTCTCACGTGAATGTGTGCTATCCTTATCCAGGATCTTATGGCCTTGCATGAACAAGAGACACACAACTTTTCCGTCACAGACGACCAGCGACGCAATGTTGGCCTCTAGCTACGGCAGCATTTTCCTGCATAAAGTCACCAGTCTCGTGACAAATCTGCCCCTACTAACATCTTTGCACATCAGGTTCGATTCCCTCCGCACCGTGACTAGCCATGATCCTAACAGGCTCAGCGCGTATCAGCAAATTTATACTTATGATATCAATTCAGAACCATGGCTGTGGTACTTGCGGAGAGTGAACTTCTGGTATTGCATTCAGTTGGCTTCCAAATGCTGTGAGCTCTAGGTGTACACCACTGGCTTCTGACTACAGTGCTTTGCGGCCACCACTTTATGCCCGTCCACGGTGGTATACTGGCTCCGAACATGGTGTGCTGCGTACATACGGGCATGTTGTCCTTCAATTTCACCCAGAAACAACTCAAGGAGCATCCAAAGTTATGCTAGATACAAGTTGCGTGATTGATCCTAGACACAATTGGCATGTCATTCTCTAAAAAAACATGTATGAGCCAGCAAAGTCAGGACTCATCTGCAGCATCATATCGTTAGTTGCCTCAACCAGGGTCGTGTTAAGTGAACTCTGAATGTATGAAGGGCCTGCTCCCATGGTGTCAGTCACCGCCCACAGCAACGAATTTCAACTCTGGGTTTGAGCATCAAAAACCCCGTCGCCACCGTGATTGTAGACAAATTGGGTTTGTGGCGCTAGCCTACTTGTCCATGAACATAGATAGCTGATTTTTCAGCTCTTTGCTATCGTGGGGGCAGATGCCTCTGCTTCGAACATTATCAGAATATGGCCCTGTTCTGGGAGCCCTCGAACCACCAGCCTATCGAGGGTGAGTCACAAGGTAAACATCATTATCTCCATCCAGATCCACCCGTGGACCGAGCAGTCTCCTTAGACTGTTACACGCCCGAACGAGGCCGTCTTGTCGCCGCGCGGATCGAGAAGGCCCCACGCTGCCTTGTTCGGCCCCATTGGAACCATTTCGTTTCGTGCCAGGCGAATGGTACAATACTTCCTGACTGGAGAGCTGACATCGGTAGTGGCCGGAATCCCGTGCTCGAAGCTGGCGGGGAGTACGAGAGAAGCAAGCTCACGAGACCATGGCTCTCGGGTTGAACTTCGGAGTCAACTTCGGAACGGTGCCGAAAGAAGACAAGATTCGGGGAAGATCCCCGAGGCAGAACCCAGCTCCCCGGCTAAGCTGGGGTAATCGTGGAGATGCTCGGAACCCCGGAGCCACTCGAGGCGCGAGGCGGGGAAAGCCCCAGCGCCTCCAATGTGAACGGCAGCCTTGGCGTGCTTCCAATTGCCAGATGAGGTCCTCACGTCCCAACACGGCAATGTTAGGCGTTCGTCCCATCAGCCCCGTCGCCTAGCCGCCCTTGATGATCCCTGCTTGGCCGTGGAGAGATGGTTGCTCAGTCCCGTCAACCATGTGCATATAACATCGCGCATGTCGCCGTCGGCACTTGGTTTGTTCCTCGCACCCCTTGCTCCTTCACGGCAACTGTGCAAATCCAGATCACTCTCAGCACCATGGCCGCCATTACCGACAAAAAGGAGGATGGCCTCACGGCGACGACGACGCACCACCACGACGAGCAGCCCGAGGCCGCGCTCAAAGCTGGCGAGATCACCGCCGATGCCGCGGCCAGGGGCCAGCTGGCGACTGGCTTCGAGAGCCTGACCTTCTGGCAGACCATCAAGACATTCAAGGTCGCGACGGCCTGCTGTGTCCTGGCTGCTTTCAGCGCCGGTGCCGACGGGTATCAACTTGGGTGCGCAGAACCCCCTTCACTCCGCGAGTTCCATTGTGTTCTGGAAGTCCAGCTCTAACAGTCTTCTTTCTCCAGCATGAACTCGAGCATCATCGCCAACAAGGGCTTCATCGCACAGTTTGCCACCGAGAGATCCCCCGCAGGCATCCCGTTCCTCTCGTCGAGCTACATCAGCGCATGGGGCGTCGGCCAGCACGGCGGGCAGATTGTGGGCCAGATCGGCGTGTCGTTCCTCAACGCCCGGCTCGGCCGCAAGGCCGGCATGACGAGCCTCTGGCTCGTCGTCGCGCTGAGCGTCATGGTTGAGATGCTCGCCCGCGACTGGAAGACGTGGCTGGGCGCCAAGATGCTCGCGGGCGCGGGCGTGGGGATGCTCCAGGCCACCGTGCTCGGCTACGTCAGCGAGATCGCGCCCGTCCGTATCCGCGGCGGGCTGCTGATGCTGTACTCGTTCTGGTGGACGCTGGGAACATTCTTCGCGCAGGTCGCCCTCCAGAGGCTCAACGCGACCGACGCCTCGAACTGGCTCACGCCCGTCACGACGCAGTGGGGCCACGTTGGCGTCATGGCCATCATCTACCTCGTCCTGCCCGAGTCGCCCGCGTGGTGTGTCAGCGTCGGTAAGGAGGAGAGGGCCAAGAAGTGGCTGCGCGTCCTCCACCGCGGTGTAGAGGGCTACGATGTGGACCGGCAGTACGCGGTGCTCGCCGCGAGCGTCGAGCACGAGCGGGCCGTGGCCGCCGAGCAGCGCCGGGAGAGCTGGACGGCCATCTTCCGGGGCGTTGATGGGCGGCGCACCGTCATCGCGCTCTGGGCTGTCGTCGCGCAGCAGTTCCTCGGCCTCTCCCTGTTCCTTGTTTTCGGCACGTACTTTTTCCAGCAGGCCGGCCTTGAGGATCCCTTCAAGGTCAAGGTCATCACGAGCTCGCTGCAAATCGTGACGGTCGTGAGCTCCGTCCTGCTCGTCGACAAGTACGGCCGCCGCCTCATGGCGTGTGTAGCGACGTCGCTCATGTGGGTGTCGTGTCTTGTCGTCGGGATCCTTGGCTTCGTGCCCGAGACGAGTGCAACCGTCTACGTCTTCATCCTGTTTGCATGTTTCTGGAGTAAGTTTCCTCTCATCCTGCGGCTGCAGTTGAGCACTTCTCCGTCCTCTCTCGGCGACTAACTTTGCAACCGCCAGACATCGGAATTGCTGCCAACGGCGCAGCAGGCTGGGGCTACGTTGGCGAGATCTCGTCGCAACGTTTGCGTCCTTACACGTCTGGCTTCGCAGCCGCCGCCAACGCCGCAGCAGGCCTTGTCATGTCGGTGCTCGTCCCGTACATGGTCAACGCCAATGCCTGGAACTGGCGGCTCAAGACAGGCCTTTTCTACGCCGGCATCGGCCTCTTCTGGGCTGCGGGCGCGTGGTTCGTCCTGCCCGAGACCGCAGGCCGTTCCGCTGCCGAGCTGGATGAGCTGTTCGAGAACAAGGTCCGTGCTTGGAGATTCCACAAGACTGAGACTGCGACACAGCGTGTCGTCAAGGCAGAGAGGGAGATGCAGTAGGATAAAAGCAAACATGCACGGTGTGGGAAGCAATCAGGGTTTGCAGCTGAAGTGGCCCGAGACGGGCCCTGAGGACGTATTTGGCTATCGGCAGCCATGTTTCTATTGATACTCATTCATTGGCCTCTGGGCACATGGGCGTCCTGTCAGGCACAAATGTGCACGGGACCACGTGAGCAACTATCATGTCATTGGTTCTCAGCTGAAATAGAACGTCGCTGCCTGTGGCATATTTGCGTGCTTTACCAACACCCCCTTTGCACGATTGCGAGCTCGACTGCAACGGTGTGCCTTCGACCTCGCTACTCGTCCCGAACCGATATACCTCTGGACACTCTTCTTCGCACCGCGCAGAGCAACCTCGTACTCAATTCACAGAACCTTGGTCCGTGGGCACTCAATGCGCCGATCGGAGCTCTGAGACATCCTCCATACCTTGTTGTCCCTCGAGCCCCTGTGTGTGGTGCCGCTTGGGCAGATGAGCTTGAGAAGATCGGCACAAAGATGAATACCGACAAGCGCGTGGTTCACGTGCTGGACTGTGATGTCTCTGATGCGAAGCTTGATCGCGGCTCGTTGTTCTGAGCGAGTTGCAGAGACACAAGAGTCCGTCCGTCAGATGCAACTCCATGTCCGTGTACGACGATGCAACTAGATGCCCAGCTCATGGGCAAGCCAGACAAATCGCGTAGATGTTACTTTGCATCAAGGAGACCGATCGACTCAGAGGGAGCAAATACTGAATGGCGAGATTCAGGTCCGCTGGAGTTTCTAATCAACGGTGGACCACGAAGACGGTGAGGCCACCACGAGATGCACTTGTGCAGTGTTACGCTGTCGTGGGCATCTCTGGCGGCTTGTGTGGCGCACTATGCTGCTCAATTAGTCGCGCAACAGGCGAAGCTTCATTGGTGCTGTAGGTTGCCAGGTCTTCTTCGTGTCTGACGGCAGCGCTAGGTGATGCTATGTTTGGGAAACTCGGCCCATGGGCCCCATGCCGACGGCAGGCTCGACAGGGTCCAGGTCCCGATCAGCTGCGGAGACTAGTCCTCTTTGGGACGTGGCATGATCGGGTGAGAAATTGTCCGGAAGACGATGCCGATCATCCATGGCTGAATGACAAACCATCCTCGGCGAGTGCATGATTCCAGGCCGTCTGGAAAGTGTTTTCAAAGTACTCACTCGTATGCCACAGGACATTGCTAAGATGTTTGAGAATGTCTGGCCAGTTGCGCAGTTCGTGTAGAGCGGAAGTCGAGGTGCATCGATGAGCAAACCAGTCCCAAGCTGGGGTCGCCGCGGCGGCTACCAGGCCCATTGACAACAGCCATAGTTTGAGAGAGTCGCTAAAGGGAGTCGAGCTCGAGCTCGAGCTCGTCCAGAGCTCCAGGCTCTGTCGGAGACGCCGCACCAGTGCGTAGAGAATCTCTGCATGGGGATAATATGAATGACCGTGAAGCAGAAACATGTAGATTGCCAATCCGTGACGGAGGCACTCCGATGACACGGCCCATTCGACCACCGTGGTCTGTGGTGCGGGCTGTGCCGAAAGAAGCCGATGTATCGCGAAACATGTCAGGTCGTGGATTTTGCTGCCGGTCAAGGACTTTGCATCTTGACGTGGTTGCAGCAAAGCACGCACTCGAACAAAGACATTCACGACGACAGAGTCGAGACTGGCGAGCACTGTCGTCGGGATTGGCAGGGCTCGGAGTAGCTCCGCAGTGGTGGGTAGCTGCATCCACTCGGCAATGGGGGGAAGGCCATCGTCGACGTGCTCGATGCCCAAGTCATCTTGGGTCGGAAATTGTGGACTGCCGGTGACAAGTAGCGCGACCCTGCAGTACGATGTTAGATTGCGTGCGTGGCAACAACGCAGCGCGGCGGGGAGGCTCACCAGGCGACCATTCGTGCTGTCAGCGGATTCGCACGCATGACAGTGTTGATTCCACCTCTGAGCTCGACCATCGCCTTGACACCCTGGATGTGGGTATTGCTGATGGTTGTAAGCCCCTTGCCGTGCTCTATGGCCGCCAAGGTGACGACGGCATTCATGGTCTCGTCCTCGATGGCCTGGGAGGAGTCGCTAACCTTGCGGCGCACGAGAGAAACGGAGTCGGTCATGAGCACCTGGGAGATGGGGAAGCCCTGCTGAGCCATGAGCTCCTCATCGAGAGAAGCCGTCTGGAGCGAGACATGAAAGAGGGCGGGGTCTGCGAGGGCGCGCGGCCACCATGACGTGATGAAAGGGTTTGACCTGGCATCGCGGTCGAGTGGGTAGTAGGTGAATGCGATTTTGGAAAGGACTGGAGGAGTTCGTCAGCCACGCGTAACGCTACAAGTTTGGTAGACGGGAATGCTTACAGCGATCGATCAAGCGCTGGACGACATTGCGAGGTAATCGGATCTGCGGGTACGACTCGAAGGGGTCGCAAGCCGCGCCGAGGCCGAAGTCGAGTAGGACAACACCAGGACTGGAGCTGCTGGCGCGGCTGTGGGCGCTGCCATCGCTCGATGGCGAACGACTGCTGGTGGGACCTGTCAGAGGGATTATGGCCTGGGATGTGAGGGGCGCATTGGCGTAATGGCAGGCGAGATTGCGCTTGAGGCAGCGGGAGCACTGCGGCGTGCGGAGATCGCAGCTGTGCTTTGCCTTTGCGCAGGCGGCACACGACCGCCGCAGCGTAACGGGCATCGCCGGGGCTCAGTCAAGGCGGCGAGACGCAAGGCTGAGGTCGCGAGTGTCCATGGCCGGACGGTCGAGGAGGATGGTGCGCGTGAGGGAAGAAGTCCGACAACATCACCGAGTTGTGGGAAGTCGGAGCAGACGACGTGGAGGCGCCAGAGCTCGCCGCAGGGGGCGGGCAGCTTAAGGTACTTCCCTTACTTAAGGTACATTTAGGCATGCAGGCTGCGGCTGCGCCGGCAAGACAGGACCGCTGACCAAACCCCTTGCAGCGGGGTCGTTCCTTCCCGTCTCACTCACGACACCCAACATCGTCACACTTGCATCTCGAGCATTCTCACTCCATTCTCCAAGCTTCGTCTTTCTGGCTGCCCTGCACTGACCATATCTTGGACCACGGACTGCACAATATCTCCACCTTCCCATCTCCAATCTCCTCCGCCCAACACCGCATCTTCCACGCCACTATCCCCAGCGCGGCGCAGTCTCGGGCACTCCACCGACAACAATGGCCGCCACTGGCAGCCACAGCTCGCGCAGCTGCACCCGCTCTATCGCAGTGGGCAGGCCCTGAGGGCGAGCTGGACGTTGTCGTCCATGGCCTTGAACGACTTGCCCATGCCCGACACCGCGGGGCCGTCCATCGCCTTGCGCGCCTTGGCCGCCGTCCCAAAGACCTCCTCCTGCGACTTGCCGCGCCCCGCCGCGCCCAGCAGCATCCCCATGACGGCAAAGGGCGCCGACTCCGGGTTGTCGATGATCTCGGCAATCGACAGCGCCCCGTTGGCAATCTCGCCCCCGATGAACGCGAACCGCGCCATCGCCGCCAGCCCGGCCACCGAGAACCCGACCTCGGCCAGGAACGGCACCACCATGAGCACGATGCTCACAATCAGCAGGATCAGCTCCTTCTTCTTGCGCGCCTCGATCTTGGAGCCAAACTCCTTGATGTCCGCCATGCTCTGCGCCGCCTGTGTCAGCATCGACACGGGCATCGCCAGCGCCACCGCCGCGTCCACCGGGTCCGACTTGACGTCGTACAGCCCCAGCCCGACCGACAGCATCGCCGACGTGAACTTGTCCCGCAGCCTCTGCATCTCGGGCAGTGCCTTCTCCCAGATGTCCTTGGGGTCTGTCACTTCGATCTTGTCCGCCTTGCGCGGGAAGTCGCCCTTGAGCCACTGGTGCACCTCGGTACAGTCGTCCGGCGCTCCCTCGCACTCTGGGTAGCTGTCCCAATCCTGCCACTTGATCCAGTCTGGCATCATCCCCAGGTCTGCGGACAGCGCCTTCTCGAACCCTTCCTTGTCCCGCAGCTTGTACTCGATGATCCATGATTCGTACCCATCCTCGGGGTCGTCCCACGTACCGTCTTCCATGATGCTTTTGGGCACGGGGCAGGGACCCTCGTACCGGTACTTGTCCTTGTTGTCGCGCTTGTACTTGCAGTCAAAGTACTTATTGCCCAAACCCTTCTTGGTTTCCTGGTCAGTGCCCCAGTTGTTCATCCAGTTGGCCAGCTGCGGGTTCACCAGGTCCTCAATGTACTCGGCATAGTACCCGAACTTCTTGTCGTAATTGTTGTCCGTGTTCTTGTACGCGGCAATGGCCGTGTCAAGGTCCTTGACCAGCGCGCCCAACATGTAGATGGCCCGGCACGAGTGCGGGATCGTTCCCGAGTTGTGGAAGCCTGCCAGGTGGGCAATGTTGTTGAACTGGAGGTTGCAGTTGACTACGACACCCTCAATGTTCTCGCCACCCGACGTGTCGCCGTCGACCGCGTTGTGGAACTTCTGCAGGTCGACCGCCCAGTCGCTTGTGCCGGCCAGGTTGAGTGACTCGGCCCACTTGGTCCGGGCCGACTTTTGCGTGCCGTCCATGTAGGCCACCCAGTTGCCGCGCCAGGTCATGATGTTGGATGCCGTGCCCTGGTCGAGCCAAGTCTTGACGTCCTCGCCGGTGTTCACAATAGTGCTGATCTCCGCGTCCGAGATGTAGCCGCCCGTGTCAGTGCATAGCCCCGGCTCGGCATCGCTCTTGGTGGCAGAACCCGTGAACTGGCAGTTGGGCCCTGTGCAACTGGCGTCCTTCATCTTGAAGCTGCGGCCGTAGCTGGAGACGCCGAGCATGATCTGGTTCGTCTTGGCACCGGCCTTGGTCACCATGCTGAGTGCAGTGCGCGTCTCTGTCCGGTTGACGTGGCTCCGCAGACAGTTTCCGCCTGGGCACCCTGGGTTCGACCACTTACTGCCGTAGTCCCACTGGCCGTGCAGGTCGTACGTCATGTAGACAAAGTAGTCCACAACGGACGCCATCTTGCGCACAGGAAAGCCCTTGAGGTACCAGTAGCTTGCTGGCAGCGCAATGGACAGCGTCTTGCCGGAGGGCAGCTGCTTCTTGACCGCCTGGAGGAACAGCAGATAGTTCTGACCATCGTCCTTGCTCCCGGGGACTGATCCAGGAATGTCGGTCGCACCCGGGTACTCCCAGTCAAAGTCAAGCCCGTCCAGGCTGTTATCCTTGAGGAACTTGACCACGCTGGCCGCAAACTTCTCGCGGTTGGCCGCGCTCACGCTAGTCGCGAAAATGGGGGAAGTGTCGTAGTCTGTGCTGAAAGACCACCCACCGAAGCTGAGGATCTTCTTGACACCCTTGCTGTCCATCTTGACCATCTTGTCGAACTGCTCCTTGACCCCGGACTCGATCGTGACCTGGTAGTCCTTGGAGATGCCCGCAAACGCAAAGTGGATGTGCGTGATGGCCGACAGATCCACCTGGGTGACGTCCATCTGGAGGCACCGCCTCTTCTTGTTGAACCCTTCAAAGTACCCGACCTTAGCGAAGCTGGCGGGCTTCGACCCGCCGTTCACGATGTCGGTCCCGCAGTTGCTCACGCAGCCGTTGGTATTGGGCATCGCGGTTCCCGGGTGGCCGTCGACCTCGCTCTTGGTGCAGAACTCTGACGTCGTGCCGCACTGGCCCCAGACGTCGCAGCAGGCATTGATCGGGCACGGATTCAGCTGGCCGACCTCGCTGTAGTCCGCGGGCCGCTGCGTGCCCAGCACCCACGGCCCGCACAGCGCGGTAGGGTCCTGGGCGGGCATGGGCGGCTCGCCCTTGCTGATGCAGATGACCTGGCCGCGCTGCAGGCGGGCGCACCCGGCGAAGCCAAAGGTCTGCTTGTTGACGGTCTCGATTTGCGTGGCGTTGATGCCAAAGGCCTCGCCAATGGACCAGCAGCCGTCGCCCTCGGCGACGGTGACGGTGGTGCAGCGCCCGTCGGCCTGGGGCTGCGGGGTGTGGTCCGGCAGCGTGCCGGTGCTGCAGCAGACCCACTGCTTGGGCATGAGCGTGGAGCACAGGTTCGCGGTGAAGGAGTTGTACGAGCTGAACTGAGTGCCCGTGATGCCGCACTTTGTGGCGAGGGAGCCGCACGAGTCGCCCGAGACGACCTGGATGTCCCGGCAGTTGGCCCGGGGCCCCACTTGTCCGGCGCCGGCCCCGGGGCTCCACCGGGCCGTGTTGGTGCCGTTCGCTGGTGCTGGCGCATCGCCCAGGACGGTGACAGAGACTGACGACGAGTCCGGGCCGTGCTCGAGCTTCGGCTCGAGCGCGGCGCACTTGCCGAGGCCGTGGACGTAGCTCTTGAGCGCGGCCTGCACGAAACGCATGTCGCCGCCACGGTCCGCAAAGAGACCGAAGCGGGTGTCGAGGACCGAGGACGAGGTGGTCGAGTTGCCGAACGAGAGTGAGCTTGTCGCATTGCCGCTCGCAACCGGAGATGACACATCAGCTGCGACGTTGCAAGCCTGCATGGCGAGTCTGCCCGATGCATCCTTGCCGAGCTTCGCAGCGTTTTCGATCAGGTCTGCCGCCGCAGAGTTTGCGAGATCACCACCGGAGAATGCAGCGACCACGGTTTTGCCAGCGCGGGCGAACATGACCGAGGATCCGCACCCTGCGGTGTTGCTAGCCCAGTGCTTCTTGAGCTCGTCGAGTGCAGCGGCCATGCCGACCCCATCACCTGCACTCGCAGGAGCTGACCAGCTGGTCTCAACGCGCAGGTCTGCCTTGTGAGTGGTCTTGACGCCGCAGGCTTGTCCGTTGCTGTCGTCGCCATCGGCACGCCGGGCAAATCTACTGTGCGTGCCACCATGTGAAGGAGTCTCCCCGGTGCCCAGCTCAGACTCCATCTCTGCGACAATGAGCTCGGGTGTGGGCTCCTGCGTGACATTGTTGTTGAGCAGCCCGTAAAAGGCACCTCCCTGCATCTCTGGACCCCCCACGGCTGTGCTGCACGCCTTGATGCGAGTGTTCTCAAAGTCCGCGTCGAGTCCTAGTGTAAAGAGAACAGGCGTGTCGGTGCACAGTTCCAGCTCCGACATACTGTGATAGGTCGTCCACCCGGCTGGGTCGGCCCCTGCGAAGGCGCATGACTGCGGGCAGTACTGTAGCTGGACGTTGTGCAGGAGCGGCACGGCAACTTGGTCGCTGCCATTGCTGCGTGCCCAGATATTGTTGTTGTTGTTGCTGATGGAGGTCGCGCTGGCGTGATGGGTGGCGGCGAGGAGCGCGGCGGCAACGCCAGGGGCGGATCTTGAGGAGCGCATCTTCTTAGTAGCCCCGAGCTGGCCTCACTTATTACTACTGTTCCCCTGTTGCTGCCAGTCCGGTGGTAAGTGCTGTGGTGCTGATTGTGAAGCTCGTGAGGTCCTGCGATATATATGTGCCAGCGGTCAATTTAGCGATGGAATGACATGGCCACTGTCTCTCCTCACACAACTATTTGCACCCTTGCACTGAAAAGTGCTTATTGCTGAGAATAACGGCACCCGCTACGTAGCATGAACTCTGCCTGGCCGACTCCGCAGGGCAGTTTTGCTTCCTTGCGTGACATTTCAAATTTGTCAGACGCGATCCTTTGTACCTCCTCATGTGGACAACTTGTTCCCTGAAGTACCTCTTACACGTAGGATTTGCACCGTGGGTTTACTAGTTGTGCGGTTGATACATTGGATGTGACCTGCCATCGGACGTGTGGATATCAAGGAAATGAACGGCCCCGCGGCTTAGGTTCGGGCTAAGTGATTCACTTTGACTTTTCGGTGGCGCTACCTCCAGGTACAGAACATCTCTTCAGGGCTCCTAGAGAATTCTGCTTAGATCGATCGCGGCTGCATCTGAGGCTCCTGACAACTTAAACCCAGCATCCCGCTAGCCGTACCTGAGTACTCAGCCGGTAGGATCATACCCCTGTTCGGTCAGGGGTCCGTCCCGACTCATCTTGACGAACCAGAAGACGACATGCCAGCACGTTGTCCCGAGCCAAGATTCTTATTCGTTATATCAGCCAGAGGTGAAGGATCAAGCTTTTTGATGGAGTTGGATTATGTGAGTCTATCTTGTTCCTGATAGCTCCTTGTTCATGTAACAAGCCAGTCGCACTTTGAGGAGCGCTATTGTCCTCGGACTCACGAAACGCTGCCTTGCTGCAAGCACTAATCCGTCAATATTGACATTCGACACCAAAGTGAGATATGTAAGACTCACTCGTCAAACTGCTGCAATCCTGCAGTGGATAGTTGTGGCACCATGCCATCACGATCTGCACAGCGCTGTGACTTGAAGACCCTGCATACCAGTGGCGTGCTGCACTGGTCACCGAGCCACAACCATCACGACACATTCACTGTGCCAACGCAAATCTAGCACGCTTTACCACGCCACGTGGAAATCGAGAGACATCGGTGTTCTCCCTTTCTCAGTCTCTCGGCATAATTGGGTACCAACGAAATGCAGGATCAATAACGATGAACGATGAGCGCGCCTGTGAAGTTTAGTGCAAATAGTCGCTGCAAATCACACAGAATTGGCAAGGCTAAATAACGAGGTGGGCCAAAGGGTGGCGGAAGGATCTAGATTCGTTATACCCTGCATGTCACCTACTGCAAGCGGCAACCGCATCAGCTCACCCCCGTCGAGGGTCTTCAAAAGGATGACCGACGCGGGTATCGTCCAATGTCACTGTTTTGTACCGTTCAACATATGGTCGCTCGACAGATTGGCATTGCCGATTGTGGCATCTGACACTTGCTGACATGCCCAACAAGATTCTTGCGCGTTCTCCGTAACGTTATATCGAGATGACATGGGTCCAGCCAGTCGCTCAACTACGATCTCTCGGCGTACAGGGTCCAAATGTGCCATTCTCAAGATCCGCATATATCATCAGTCAGTGCCAACTCGTCAGCATGGAGCGATTCTTTGTCGTACCCTCATCTCCTGCGTCTGTACACGGCTACATCACCTGGGTCGTGATAGCCAGTCGTTCCTTTACAGCATGTGGTCCTCTCACCTGTTGCTTGCCTGGCAACTCGCAGGCCTCATCGCTCTCAGCTCCTTCCTTGACAGTGTCTCTGCTGGCGGCATTGCGGGCTGCTTCGAGCGAGTTGGCCCGCTCTACCAGACATATCGCATCGCCGTCGACACTTGGGGTGCGGACCAGAAAAAGTTTCTTCCAGGACTTGCGGCAACTACCGGAGGAGCGCATCCCGATGGAGGCCACAACTTCCTACAGGTCATGAACTACCTCGACGGTGCTAACAAGTATTCGGAGGCCGACCTGACCTTTGACGACGAAAAGATTGACATCAACAAGGCCACACCTGTCTACACCGCGGCACAGATGCTCTACTACAAGAACGCACCAGACCTAGTGCCACTGCCGCTCCTATTTCGGAACGCGCCCGAAACGTGGCCGGACGCACTCGGGCAAATCAAGACTATTCATGTTGAGGGCAAGTCTAGTGTCTTCTCCTTTGGCCCTGAAACACGAAGCCTATAGCCACATCGTGGATTAAACCGGCTCTTTACTGACACCTGCATCGAGATGAATAGCCCACAGGGAGATGAAAGATCAGGGCAAGCTCGACAAGATTTATGAGCACCGTCTTCGCCTCGAGGTCTGCCATGAGGAGGCCCTCCTGTTCCGCCAGAGCGACTCCATGGATTTCGTGCCCAAGGACATCAAGAAGGTCACCGGCTGGGAGAACGCGGTCCCGATCACCGTCAAAGAGCCGTGGCACATCAACGACGAGTTCGAAATCACCAAGTTCAATGCCGAAGAGACGGTGGAAAAATCGCCCGACGGAATGTTCACCGACGACAGCGTCAAGAACTGGGTCGCCGAGTACGGGAACAGGGATTCGGACACGAAGGCGGCCAAGAACCACCACAAGGTCATTGCGCAGCTCACCGAGAACAAGGCGTCGGAGTACCGGCTGCTCTATGAGCAGCTTTGTGGCTAGATGCTGCGAGAAGCAATACTGTCTCGACTAGGTAATGCCAAATGGCATCAAAACGGCCTGTGGGAGGGTAGCGGCTGCCAGCCGTCACTGTAGCTGATAAATTTCAAGGCGGAAGTGCTTCGGGATGTCATGATAAGGTGTGGCTGAAGTCTGGGAGTCTGTGTCATAGAGCACACTAGCTAGCACCAACTTAATTCGACATTTCGTGTTGCATCCTATACTAATATGCAATCTCAGGCAGTCTCGTCTTGCACCCCGATGCATAGACCATCGGAGAATCTGCAACGGCACAGGTTCCTCCCGAGATGAACGTGCCTCCGGCAACGCCTGCAGCCAGACAAAACTGACACTCAAAGATGTAGTGGTGCTCTTTGCAAGGACCAAAGAGGTACACGGTTGCCCTGGGGGTGCCATGTCTGGCTGCAACTCTGATGCACCTCCACGAGTCTGCATCTCTCCTGCATGCGACAAACATATCACTTCCGCAGTGTTACTCCTCCACCTCTCTTCCTGGTCTTCTTGCGGAGGCTGCCCAATGAAAGAATCTCCTTGCAAGTCCCGGCAGTTGAATGGCCGACCGCGTGGCCGCACCGCGGATGCACCGGGGGGCCGGCCCCACAAGCCCCGGCTCATGCGGTCATAATGACACGACACTCCTCAGGTGCAGCCGAGGCATCATCCCGGCACAGCAGGCGTCACCACTGGCATTGGCATCACTGACTCGTTCAGTTCCTCGTGGGAGGCGCCGGTGCCGGCACAGGACCGGCGAAGTGAACGGCACGGTCTGAGGCGTGTGGACGCTGTAGAGGACTCTTTTCATCATGCAGCCCCGAGTCGGTCGATTGGGTTTGGCACGATCGGTTCCTGGCGGGCGGATGCGATTTTATTTTTCACCTGGAAAGTTTAACGGGACTTGCCAGTGCGCGACTTACTTCCGCGGACCGGGGTGCCATGCGGGCATCGGAGCCTTTCCCGCGCCATCGGTGCCTTGCCCGTGGACGATGCCCACCCCTTGCAGGTAAGATTGGCGATTCTAACCAAATCAGGCGCCTGAATTAATCGAAGACGACTACTTTGCCGGAGAGATTCCTCCCAACCCATGCTGCCCGGGCCAGTTCTATGCAGTCATGATGATTTGTCGTCGCGAAAATCTCCATACCACTACCGAGATTCTCAGTGCTGCAGTGCTGCCCTCTCTCCTCGTGGACAAGTCATGACGTGAAAGCACGGTCATTGGCTTTGTTGTATATCGCCGTCATGATGCAGTGAGAGACAAGGTTGGCTGGAGTCGGCCTACATACGGCCAACTGCCGGCATGAGGCGCTGCCTCGTGGTTATAAAGTAGAGCTTCTCTGCACCGAGGATGCCGCCGATTCTTGGTAGTAGACACCACACACAAAGCCAGCCACTTTCAAGATGGTTGCATACAGTCTTGTCGGGCTCACGCCCCTGCTGGGCCTCGTTGGTCGCGTCGCCGCGATCCCCTTTGTTTCGCAAGCCACGACAACGTTCACTTCGGCTGCTGCCACTACACTCTTGCCAGTGCCTGTCACCAACGTGACGTCTCACGGCCCGTACACAGGACCGCCGCCCACCACTACTGGTGCCCTCTCCACCGAAGTCCTGGCTCCTTCCATCCCAGCACTGCCGCCATTGCAGCAAAAGTTCGACTATCCGGCCGACGGCAAGCTTCATGCGCCCCAGCCGGCGCCGTACACTCCGAACGGCGGCCTCGGCACCAACGGAAGCGCCCCCGTCTACCGTGTGCAGAGCGACTTTGACTACCAGTCCGTCGCCCTCGCCCTGTACCAGGAGTGGATCGAGCTCGATCTGTTCAACCATGGCTTGGCCATTTTCTCCGACGAGGACTTCGAGGCTGCCAACCTCACCGCTGAGGACCGGTACCTGATCCAGTTCATGGCTGAGCAAGAGGTCGGCCACGCCACAGTGCTCACCAACATGCTCGGCGACCAGGCTCCCAAGCAATGCGCCTACAACTACCCCTTCACCACCGTTCGCGAGTTCATCGACTTCAACCAGAAGCTCACCCGCTTCGGCGAGTCTGGTGTCTATGGTTTCCTCGAGCACCTCGACTCTCGTGAGACGGCCACAATCTTGCTCCAGTCCATCACCACGGAAGCACGCCAGCAGATGATCTTCCGCCAGTTCAACGGCCAGTTCCCCATGCCCGTGTGGTTCGAGACTGGTATCCCTCAGTCGTGGGCCTGGACATTGCTCGCCCCCTACATTTCCTCATGCCCCGAGGGCCAGACCCGCCTGATCTGGCAGAACTTCCCCAAGCTCAACGTGCTCAACCAGCCCAACGCCGCCCGCACCGATGGTAGCAATGTCTGGAACGACACGATCCCCGGCGACGCGCTTGGAACGCTGAGCACCGCCAACATCAGCTCGGAAGAGTCGTGCGGCGACGCATGCGGCCCTGCCATCACACATAACCGCTCCCTCCCGCTCTCCTACCCTGGCCGCAAGGTCTTCCTTTCATGGGACGAGCCTGGCCAGGCCGTTGGCCCGAACAACAGTTACGTCACGTCAACTTCTGCCGGCGAGCCCAAGTTTGCCGCGTGGGTCTCGCAACTCAACGTCACGTATACGCCGCTGGAGGACATCAACGGCTGCACAGCATTCACCATCCAGCCCAACGTCTCCACCATTGAGGGCGATCCCGCCGCGAACGGCACCATGTTCCTTGCCCTGACGGATTTGGATCTGTTCGTCACGCCGTTCAACCTCTCTCAAATCAACCCGCACGTCCGTGCTCTGAGCCTGTACCAGGCTGGTTGAGTAAAGAGTAGTCTTGTGTGTTGAGCCCTGCGCAGCATAAGAGCGAGCAGGAAGACGATATCGTATGATGATATGATGAGAGAATGTAATCCAGCAGATGAGGATGAGTGGAATAATTTAATCAGCGACTGTACTCTGCCAATAGAAGTGTGCACAATCGACATAATATCCTGGAAAGAGTAAAATCTATCCTAATTTCAATATGGTTAAATACATAATTCAAATCGAAGAAGTCGAAATCTATTCTAACGTGTAAGTTTGCAGTCGCCGCGATGAAGCAATCAATTGTTGTCGCTGCGTCACAAATTGTCACAACGACTTGCAGTTGGCTGTGGAATTTTGTGAAAAGTGTACATCGTTCTATGCAAGAAAAAAGAATTGTGTGTTTTATGTGGAAGCGGCACCCCGACAGTCACTAGCATGCCAAGGCATTCCATCCTTCACATGTAATTAGACCAACTCGTTTTCAACAGCGTACGTCGGGCCATGTCCACGGCCTGTCCCGCGGTCCGTCCCGCGCGCTAGTGAAATACGCCGCGGCCACACGCTACCAGTCGGTGGACCCGCGATGGTGCAGTGGGAATCTCATCCATGACGTGAAGGCCATACCTTCGTCGCAAGGGAGCTGAGCAAAGTATCTTGCGTTCGACCGAGTTTGTGCTTCATGAGACCGGCACTCACCGCCGTACCCAGGTACACGACCTGCCTCGTGATCGTGAAAGTCTGGGTTTGGCCAGTGAGAACCTTCTGTTGGGCGCTGTTGCAGTTGTCACTGCGACTCGGTGGCTTCAGCATGCATATCGGTGGCTTGGTGCTAAGACATGTCTCGACGGTTGGATCTAGGCTTATGCAGGCTCAACGAGGTCAGGGCTGTAGTCCTTCACAAGGAGTCATCCCGCCAATAGACAAGCAGCATCCCAAACACACTTGCAAGCCACTTCAATGATTTGAAGATTCGCCATCGTCTAGATCTTGATTGGTGGCCTGTGTTCCGAGATATATCTTTGTATCGGAACCAGAAAAGGACGATATAAGGGCCAGTCACTCCTCCTAGAGAGTCTCTAAGGCCAGCAGCAACAAGCAGCAGCATCTTCACGACTTAAAACATCCCTTGCCTCGACAGCACACTTACCCATTTTCCCACCACCTCCTTTCCAAATCAATACATCATGAAGTTCTCCCAGCTTCTGTGTTTTGCTACTGCCGTCACGGCTAGTCCCTTTGCCGCTGTTCACCAGAAGACCAGCGACCTCGCTGTTCGCCAAGGGAGCAATCTCGCCACCGTCGTCCTCAGCTCCGTCACGACCGCAGCGGGCGCTGTCAACTCCTCCCTCATCACCACTCGTATGGGTCTCCACCTTCCATCATCGCGACGTGTGAATACTGACAAGTCGATGCACAGAGCAAACGATTCAGCAGGCTGGCAACAACATCAACGTTCAAGTCCAGGCCATCATCGAGGCCAACCTCGCCGCCATAGCCGCCGCCCTTGCCAATGGTGGCGGAGCCATCACGAACGCGATCGCTGCTGCCGGTGGCAACATCGCGGCTGCCGTCGCCAACTTTGGCGCTGCTCAGGTTGCCCAGCTCGCGGCCGCCATCGACCAGCTTGCCTACCTCCTGTTCAATCTCAGCGTTACATTGGAGGTTATAATCAACAACCTTGAGAACGTCGCTCCGGCAGTGCTCCAAGCTATTGCTGACGAGCTGGCTCTGATCAAGCAGGCCATTGACCCCATCGTTGCGCCGGTCAAGAATGTCGTCGACGCGGTTCGTGCTGTCAATGCCGCTGCTGATGTGGCCCTGTCTGGCTTTGATGCCTTGATCCCGGGTCTTGTCACTATTGTCAATAACGTCATCAACAACTCTTAGATAGTACGATGCTGCAACAAGATTTGTGTGCGGGTGGGGCGGTAAGCCCCAGGGCCCGAGGATACCATCGCAAGGTCAAGTGGAGGGCTGTCGTCTCAGGAGGACAGACAGGACCATTATGAGCTGGGTTTCAGCACGACAAGATCCCAACACATCGTGTCACTCATTTAGCAGATACATAAGCCGTTCTCGCGGTCTCATCTACAACGATGAATACGTGCTGTCCCTGGCGACTGGATGGCTAATGTGCTGTGGATATTTATGTACATACGTACGTCTGTGTAAACATGAGCTGAAAGCAATCTAGTGCAACATGAGCCTAGCAGTTGAGCGTCGCACAGAGGATGTCTGACGTTCCGCAGAAATGATGCGTATTCACTCCAGCGAGGCCATCCTCCGGTATAACACTGTCCCGTCATTCAACGCTTGGCGCGATGGAGCTAGAATCGCCTTTGGCGTCGCGGGCTGTTCCACCTCCTCACTTGGCGCTCAACGTCATGCCAAGACAGCATGGCAGCTCATGCCACGACCTGCACGCTCACGCATTAGGCTGGAAGGGCCTGCAGAAACCTGCAGGAAGCCTTTCCGATTTCCTTGGCACGTCACCTGCAACAAGCACACTGCACCATCCCGGACGGCTCCGCTTTCCAAGAATGGGCACCAAGGTGGCCCTAGATCACATCTGAGACAGTGATTATTGCGCAGGAGTCTAGATCAGCCTCGCGGCATCTCAACGAGGGCTCGTCTGTCTTGTTGACGTTCCCACGTCGTCCACCACCTCTTCGCTGATCTCTTGCACTCCGTACTGCAGCAGTGCATGTGTGGGCACGGAATCGGATGTAGCCCCCTATCATGCGTCACTTAGCTTGTCTTGGTTGCTTGTCTTGGCGATGCGTCTCTGCAAGGGAAGGCTGCGTGACCCCGTCCCATCTCATAGTCTTAACCCACCCACCACACACAAGGAATGATGTCTCAGTCTGTGTCGTCAGGAAACCTGATTGTGCGACTCGGAAGCGGAGGCGTCTCCGGGCGGTGAGGCTGAGCTTCGTTGGCCGCCGAAGGTGCTGTCCTGCTGCGGATGACCGATCCGCCAATACGAGTGCCCTGCAAGCCCACGTTGAGCGTCGAGTCACGCGGGGAGTTGTTTCTCGATTGAGACCGGTTTGGCGACAGGATCGGGAAGGCGTTGCCCACACGCTCACGCAGCCGAGCCCGACCGCTCTCCTGGTCGTTCTCCATGGTCAGGGTGCGGGAGAGTGTGCGAGGGAACCAGAAGCCCAGCTTGCCAAGGGGCACACTGAGACCGTGAACAACCTGGCGGTGTGGCGAGGCCTTCGTCAGCAACCAAGACCTGTGTGTCTGTACATACTGGCAGGCATGAGTGGGGATGGAAGATCGATGACACTTACGACACTGCAAATGGCAACAAACCAGACAATGATAGTCGTCGCTTCGCCTAGGTGCGCCACATCCTCGCGCGCGCCGCCGCCGTGGCTAAGCCCCTCGATGAACTCAAGCGTGATGTACATGTAAAAGATACCGGACACGCCCACGGGACCAAAGAATCCCATGAACAAGGCCTGGCGCATCTCTTCGGTCTGCGGGATCCAGCGATGAGCGCCGAGTATGACTGGCGGCCGCCGCAGCAGCAGAATGAGGATGCCCAGGGGGATCAGACGAAAGAGAGGCACGACGTCGTTGTTTAGGAACTTCTCCCAGGGACAGACTGCACCGTACCACATGAAGATGGATACATTGAGCAGCATGTCAATGGTCGGTTGAAGGGAGCTACAACAGGTCATTTGGTTAGTTGGAATGGAATTTTCCTAAATCGGGCCTCGTCATGAATCGCGGGTCTCATCATACTGTTCGTTGTTTCACCTGTTAGCATCTGCACATCAGGCCGAACGTGATCTGGGCTATGGGATCTCACCTCATCGAGTGTCTCAAGACGGAACCAGTCATCCCAGGTAAAGACATTTCCGGCAATGAAACAAGCCAGGACATCGTCGCTGCCGATCATGCCGCAAGTGCCGGTGATGAATAGGGCAAGGGAGATGGCAAAGACGAGGAAGCTTTCTCTGTCCACCCACTTGTGCGTCTCTGCATGGTAAAGGAGACACTTGGCCACCCAGCCCACGATAGCACCGTACACGACGGACAGCAAGATGGTGTAGCCCCATGTTTCGCCGAACCAGAGACCCATGGCGGTTGCCGCGCCACCGGACTCGCTGACACCGCCATCCCCGGTGTACTTGATGAGCCAGAGAGCGAAGAAGAGGAATGGGTAACCGAGGCCGTCGTTGGCACCTGACTCGGCAATGATGATCTTCTGCAGCTCCTTGGGCACGTTGTGGTCGGCAAAGCGGCCCTTGACGATGACGTTGGACAGAATGGGATCCGTCGGCGTCACACAGGCGCCGATTGCCAGTGCGTGGAGGAAGGGGATGTGTGGCACCAGCCCCCAGATGAGCAGGCTTGTGATCATCCACATAGCCGTCATCACAGGGCCGACGAGAAGCGACAAGGGCCGCCATTCCTTGCGCAGGTAGCGGCTGGGGAGCTGAACCCCAGCAAGCACAAGCTGCACGCCAAGGACGAGACGGGAAAAGGCGAGTGTGACTGCATTGAGGTTGGCCTCAGATCCCAGTGCATAATCAAGCGGTCGAATGAGATTTGCAGCCCGTGGCGAAAAGGCAACACCGGCCAACAGAGAGATGACTGAGATGAGGTGAGCGACGAGGCATACGGGAGGGGTTGATGTGCAAGGAACGTACGGGCTTCGGACAGATAAAAATTCTCTTTGAGAAGATAGGAAACCAGACCAAAGAGTGAGATCCAGCCTCCCAGCACGCTGACCACGATGTTGAAATCGGTCAATGCAAGAGTGGGCATTGCGTGATGAGGCACGCCTTGCGGTCTTTGCCGGGCTGCGTCCTGGGCAATGCTTGGATCGAGGATGTGCCGTAGGGAGCCGAATAGTAACAAAGCCGATGTTATTGGTGCATTTGTTCGGCGGGCAGGTAGAGCAATGCACGGCGAAGCATTTCTTGCAGTAGCGGCATGGAATGCCAGAGAAGAGGCAGCTAATTTGCAATGCCGCAGAAATTCACATGGAGAATAGGAGTAGGAAGAAGCTAACGGGAGGTAGATAGACTATCTCGGATCAGTTCCGGAGGGCGACGTTTTGATTGGACGCCGACGGATGGGGCCGGGCAACAAGGTGGGTGCGCCCGTGTAGACCATAATTAACGACGACGCATCATTCAGATTCTTTCGCTGCGCCTGAAGGGTGGCCATGCTAATCACAGCTTGATCTCCTTCGAGCTCGTGCCGGGCTTACGGAACCCGATATACTTCTGAGGCCAGATTCCCTGCTTTCCGGGCGAGAGAATACCGTTCGGGTCCACGACATCCTAGTTGAAGAGACAAAGAGTCAGTAGCTTCTCACAAGTTCTGCAAGGGGTGAGCAATCACCTTGATTTTTCGAACGAGCCGCATGTAAGCATGATTGTTGAAGTCGTTGAGGCTCGCAATCTCATCTGTCACAACCATAAACCACGTCAGCGAAAGATAACAAGGGATGATAGGAATTCCCAGGGCCACTCCGTGAACATGACGTCCACTCACCCATGTGCTGGATATTGCCGCGGAACATCCCGTACCCTTTGGCTGCGGCCTCGGTATGGAGCGCGTAGTAGAGCTGGTGCACGTTGTGCCGCTGGACCGGGTCCTGCTGGTCATAAGTATACATGCTCGTCAGAATGATGTGCTTTTCGTGCATGAAGAAGTCGGTCATGAGCTCGAGCCCGGCCGTTTCGTACGCGGGCTTGGACACTCGCATCCAGTCGAGCACGCGCTTGCCGTTGGCCGGTATGATTGGGGCGTAGTCACCGTGGGCCGGCTTTCCCTTGCTGGGATCCTGCAGCGGCCAGCTCATGAGCGGGAGGCTGATGAGTGACGGCACGCACGCAAGCACGTTGCCGTGCTCCAGCGGCACCGTAGTTGCGTCGAGGAGCTCTCCGCCCTCGCCTGCGAATAGGTGGCCTGTGAGCTCACCCTGAGGGACGCTCCTGGCAAGGATGTCCTTGGCCTCATCGAAGTGGGCTTGCACGACCCTCTTTGGTCCATACAGACCAAATCTCGCCGTCCAGTAGCCCAGGCCGAACTCCTTCTGTAGCTCTTTGACGCGCCAGTCCGGGATCGGGCCCGGGCCCTGCCAAAAGTCCTTGCGCACGCCACGGATGCAGAAACCTTCGACAACATTGGAGACCCAGACACAGTTGGGCAGTACGCCGTTCTGCCGCATCGCGGCGAAAGCATCGACAAGGGGCTCGATATCCTCCAGCTCGGGTACTGAGAAGGAGCACGACATGAAGGCGCTGGGCTGCGGCGTCAGCCAGAGGCTCATCTTGGTCACCACCCCGAGATTGCTCTGCAGGAAGAGCCCTTCAATCGAAGGCCCGTAGGTGAACTTTGAGATGAAGGCTGAGGGCGAGTTGCTGATGCCGAACTGGCCTGTCCGGACAATATCGCCGTCAGCCAGCATGACTTCGATGCCAGCCATGCACTGGTGGTGGTTAGAATTGGAAGCGAATCCAGTGCCCCGATCGAGAGTCTGAGGAGATCTTGGATCAGCGGTCTAAAGCCGTCAGAGTACCTAAGGCGGCCTTGAAAGTACAAGGCATGGGGGTCCGATTGACAGGCCACGGAAGGGGACACTTACGTTGCCCATAACACTACCCCATCCGATCGATGCAGTGCTTGGCCAAACTTTCTTCTTGTGGTCTCTACAGTACTGGTACAAATCATGAAAGGTGACTCCAGGCTCGACGACCGCGTAGCAGAGCTCGTCATTCACTTCGATGATTTTGTTCATCCTGTGCAGATCAAGCGCAACAGAGCCGGATAAGCGGGGAGCTGGTCCGCCATAACTGACATTGAAAGACGTCAGAAAGTTTGAGTCGGAACCTGATGCCACTTGTGGCCTTGTGGGATTCTTACCCAAGATTTTTGCCTCTCGAAAATGTCCAAAGAGGAAGCTTGTGTTTGTTTGCTATTTCGAGGACTCTCTTGAGCTCGTCGATTGAAGCAGGACTAGTTTTAATCAGTCAGAGGTTATGCATGGAAAGAGACATTATTCGCCATGGATGCTTACCAGACAGCCGCACTTGGCACTTTTCGGCGTGCCTCGTCTTGCACGTAAACCTCATAAGGATCGACATAGTGTGCTAGTGCTTCGCCGATGAAGACTGCTCCTTTGCCGACAGCAAGAACGAGATCCAGTACGGCCTCATCGAACTGTGCCTCGGTAAGTCCGGGTGGCAGGACTTTCCTGATCGGATTCGCGGCGGGCAGAGTAAACGTTGCCCGATGGGCTTCTTCATAGTCCGCCTGGGCGTAGGTGTTCTCGGGCAAGGCGGAAGTCATCTTGCTGGCTTGTACAGGTGAACAGCGACGGCGTGGACTCGGACGTGCCTTGAAGATTAAAGACTGGCAAAGCCATTCATGAGCTGTGGTCAGCCTTGATCAGCAGTGGATTCGCCAATGCTACAATGACCCGAGCCGGGTCCCCGGGGTCCCTCGAGACCGATGAGGAGATGTGGGGAAGTGGGAGTGGCAACGGTGGGATGGGAGTACCGCAATGACTAGCGTAGTATGGGGACGGCGCCTGAGCAAGAGTTGGGATAGTTCACGACCCCCCGGGCTGGATCGCTTTCTTTCTGCACACTCTCATGGGTGGCTACGCTCCGTTTCTGACAAGAGTCAGCCTGATTTCATGATTACTGCACCGCATAACTGACTTAGCTGTAACGAAGCTAATCTTGTGCCTCACAGGCATCGCTTTGCCAGTACTGGGGAGTAATCTCTTTCAGGTCACGCGCAGACTATAACTGATTGACCAGAACGAATGATTGGCGCATAGGTCGCAGGTCTTGTCTCAATCACTCTCTGCCCACATCGCTCCAGTGCTTACCTTAAGGTAGTAACGATGCTTGCTGTAGGCCAGCGAGAAGACCCCGACTCGCGCGCCTCATAGACACGGAACAAGGAGCTCAGTCCGAGGCACGTGGGGCTGCAGGGCAGAAAAGCCCACACATTCCGGCCTTCCTGTCAAGACACCATACTGTAACTATATATAAAGGGCTCAGCCGCCATTAGGAAGAGCTTGGAAGGAGCGTTGACCCATCGTCCACGCGCAGATATGGAATCTTTACTCCTGAACTTTGAATCCCTTACGCAAGCCACATGGCTAGCAATGGCTCTGGCCCTCGGGGCCGTCGTCGCCGACTATGCACGCATTTTGTGGATGCGTCGCAGACTCCCTCCCGGTCCATTCCCATGGCCCATCGTCGGGAACCACTATCAGACTCCCAGTGTGCGGCCGTGGATCGAGTGGGAGAAATGGGCTCGAAAGTACAACACAAACATGCTCACCCTCTGGATCGGCCGGCACCCCAGGATCATCCTGTCGGACGCCTGGGTGGCTTCAGATCTCCTTGAGAAGAAGTCTGATGTTTTATCGTCCCGACCGAGGCTCGTCGTCATGGGTGATGCCATCAACTGTACCAGAACTAACCAGACTGTCCTCGAATACGGCGACCGCTGGAGGGTTCATCGTAAGCTCATGGTGCGTGCTTTTTCCCATCAGTTTCTCGAGAGAATGATATCGCTAACTGAGTGAACAGCACGCGGCAGTCGGCTCCCAAGCTGTGAGGAACTATCGTTGGTTCCAGGCAGATGAGACGAAGATTCTCATCAGGGATCTCCTGCTTGACCCCGAGGATTTTGAGCTCAGTGTCGAAAGATACTCGGTCTCGACCACGTCCATCATCGGCTGGGGTAGGCGCATCGACCACAAGAACGACTATGTCGCGCTCCAAGCTCTGCAGCTGATGGAGTCTGTAAACTATGTCGTGCCTGGCGTGTTTCTAATGGAAGCGATCCCCGCCATGCTACACCTGCCGTCGTGGATCTACAGCGTGCCCAAGATGCTTCGGATAGGCTCGGCCATCGGAGCACGGTATTTCTATATGCTCACCGAGGAGTCCTTGGGCAACGGCCACAAGGCATTCAACCAGACCATGATGGACGCACAGAAGAAGCACGGTCTGACTGACCTCGAGGTCGCAGGGCTGATGGGCAACCTTATTGGGGGCGGCGTGGACACCACCTCGAGCACCATGCTCAGCTGCATCCTGGCCATGGCCTGCTTTCCGAATGTGCAGAAGAAGGCACAAGAAGAGATTGATCGCGTCGTCGGCACCGAAAGGTCGCCGTCATGGCAGGATATTGATCAGAACCAATTACCCTACATGACCGCGCTCGTCAAAGAGGTCCTCCGGTGGCGCACCGTCACGGTGTTGGCCGGCATCCCGCACGCAAACACCAAGAACGTCGAGTACCAGGGATATCACTTCCCCAAGGGAACCAACTTCACCGGCAACATGTGGGCGATCCACCGCAACCCGAGAGATTTTCCTGAGCCAGACAACTTCCGCCCGGAGCGGTTTCTTGGAGGCCGCCTGGAGAACCCTTATCCCAACGCCAGGGGTAGCAACCCCTTTGGATGGGGCCGCAGGCAGTGCAGCGGCCAGCCTTTGGCCGAGCAGGGGTTGATCTTCTCGCTGACTCGCATGATCTGGGGTTTTAACATCTTACCCGGACTAGACGCACAGGTGAGTTTCTGCAATTCTTCCTCCTGCTGGACGTTTAGGTTAGTCAGGATTTGTGCAGGGCTGTAAAGGAGAAACTAAAGCGCTATGATTCTGGCCACTGACTTGCTATGTCCAATCTACCCAGGGCCAACCCGAGAAGCTGGACATCTTTGCTTATACCGAGAGCGAGAACACGCGCCCAGAGAAATTCCGCGCCCGCTTCCTTCCGCGTACAGAGAAGATCCGAGATCTCATTCTGGAAGAGGCCACGGCGGCAAGGGAGAACCTGCGCGTGTACGACGGTGAGACCAAGCTCAGGATGGAGGACGCTGCGGCCAACCCTGCCATGTACTAACCAGCTTGCCTGCTCGTACTTTTGACATCACTCCTCTTCTCTATGTGTGAGATTACACGCAGCCACTGGGGAAAAGAGATCTTTGTTCTACTCCCTAAATTCTCCCGTTGTAGTGCATACAATATGAACGATCACGAGTACTTGCGTGTAGATCAACCATCGCTGTAAGTTCAGCATCGATTGTGTTTCAGCTCAAATCGTAGCTATTTATGATTTTGATCCTCGATAATGTGTTGGGCCGTAATGCAGTGTATTGTGAGGAGAGATAGCTCGCACTTGCCGAAACATGCTTTCTGTTTCGATGAAATGACCATCACACATGGATGCAAAAGAGATGGTTGGTTATACATGGTTATATCTTCAAAATCATGCTTTAACCTCTTAATCCACGGGTCCTCCCATAAACCTGTAGACGATTGAACCATCGCGGTCCTATACATTCGGCAACAAGGAAGATTAGCAAAACAACAACAAGATTAGGCTAGATAGGGCCTGGTGACTCACAATGCAGCTCGGATCGACAGCTGCCTTGCGGTAGACGTCCAAGGCTGCCTCGCCAATGCTAGGTGTGACGCCAACGCTGCGGGCAGCATCGACACCTAGGCCCACGTCTTTGGTCAGCATCTGGGTCTTGAAGCCCAGCTTGTAGCCGTTGCTGCTTGGAGCGTGTGGCACGACGCCCGGCACAGGGTACACGTGGTCGGCCATAAAGTTCTGGCCCGATGAGCTCTTGATGATCTTGTAGAGCAGGTGCTTGTCGAGACCCAGCAGCTGGCCTGTCGCTGCAGCCTCGCAGTTGGCGAGCAGGATTGTGCACGACAGGTAGTTGTTACAGATCTTGGCCGCCAGGCCCTTGCCAAGCCCGCCGCAGTAAAAGATTTTACTTGGGTTCGAGGCCATGTAGCCACACAGAGTGGCGAGACCCTCTGCGACTTGTCCCTGTTCCTCCTTCGGCTCTGCCGCGCCTAGCATCATGGACAGAGTGCCGGTCTGAGCCGCGGGAACACCACCAGAGACAGGCCCGTCCACATATGTACCCATACCGGCCTGCTGCAGCGCAGTACCAATCTCGCGGGCTGACGCGACATCGATGGTGCTGCACTCAAGGTACAATCTCATAAAGTCAAGCGGCTGGGCAGCAGAGTCGCGACCCTTGGCAGCCACAACGCCCGTCTCTCCATTCAGGTAAACATCCCTGACATGCTCTGCAGAGGGAACGATGGAGACCACTCTCAAGGCATGCTCAGCCACCAGTCTTGCTGACTCGGCAATCTCGATTGCGCCAAGGCTGCTGAACTCGGCCTTGAACGCCTCGCAGGCTGCCCTGTTGACGTCGTTGACGTAGAGGGTCGCGTTTCTGTCCATGCGCTGCCGGACATTCTTGGCCATGCCGTAGCCCATGGCACCAAGACCTGGGAGTGTCAGCATGAGCCACGTGCTGCAGCAGGGTCGTGTGGGGGGCAGAGGTGGGAAGGAGGGTGTGCGTCGGCTTGATCCGGTAGTGCGGGGAGTTGTGTGGGGGAGTTCAGTTGCCAGATTGTGGGGGATGGGGATGTGGGGGAGGATGGGTGTGCGGAGGTGCGGGCTTGCGGACTCGGCCACCGGCTTACCGATGAATCCAATGTTGTGCTCCATAGCAGAGTTTTTGGTGGAGGCGAGGAGATGGACAACGTCTGGAGTGGAGTGCCGGGTGACAATGTTCTCCCAGGCTGGGCGACAATTGGGAGGCACGGGCTGGAGACCTGGCACCTTGGTTATATGCAGTTTCTGGGCACGGCTACCAAATGTGGCATCGACTGACTCCCTTCTCCACTCCAACACTTGGTCAACGTCGATAGCGTTAGTCATCATACAGTCCTGTGCTCCAGGTATCAAATGCTGGGGCTGACGAGCATCCGGCAACGCATCACTCCAGAAGACAAATCTCGGTACCTGATGCACACGATATGGCCGACAGCATGAGCTCGATTGGCTTCATCGGGTTGGGAACGATGGGTTATCCCATGGCGCTCAACCTGGCCACGAAGATGCCGAAAGTCATGCTCTACGTCAACGACGTCTTCCAGGCTGCCGTGGACAAGCTTGTGACTGCAGCACCACATCGCAATGTAGTCTCATGCCGGACGGCTAGACAAGTCACAGACAAATGTGTACGTAGAGCTACGAGTTGAAGAATATGCGGAGGACACAGTAGACATTGATCAATCTGACATAATCTGATCGAAGGATATCTTGATCACCATTGTCCCCGAAGGCTCACATGTCCGGCAGGTCTACCTCGACGAAATGAACGGGGTGATAGCGGCCAATCTCAACAATAAGATTCTTATAGATTGCTCGACGATCGACACTGAGACTTCAGCCCACGTAGCAGCTGAGATCAGAACCCAGGACCAAACTGCTTCATTCTACGACGCGCCGATCTCAGGAGGCAGCCTCGGCGCAGAAAATGCAACCTTGACCTTCATGGTCGGCTGCTCCGAATTGGACGCTAGTTGGCCGACGCTCGACAAGCTCCTCGGTTTGATGGGCACTTCGATCTTCGCTTGCGGCGCTCCCACTCTAGGTCTGACAGCGAAGTTGTCCAACAACTACTGTTCTGCCCTGATCGCGCTCGCCACCGCAGAGGCGATGAATATTGGGATGAAGGCTGGGATGGATCCAAGAGTCCTGGCCACCATCTTCTCCAAGTCGACTGCACAATCCACAATCTGCGACAAATGGTGTCCCGTTCCTGGAGTAGTTCCAACTGCTCCTTCTAGTCACGGATACAAGGGGGGATTCAAGGTGCAGCTGATGAAGAAGGACTTCACTCTTGCCATGGCAGCGGCTAACCTAGTAGAGGCCAAGACCTACCTGGGTGGTGTTGGACTTGGTGTATATAGCGCAGCGGCCGAGGATCCAAAGTGTCGTGATCTGGATTCGCGAGTCGTCTTTAGGTTCATCGGTGGGAACGAGCATTGGGCTGAGTCTACAGTAAAGGAGTGATGGATTCATTTCCAGAGCTCACTATTCAAGCATTCATTTCTATAGAGGCGAAGGAATATTGACTGGAATAGTTCAATCTTCATCAACTGTCACTGATCGTAGGCGGTCATCTTGGCTGGGGCGATCATGTGGGGTGTTGACAAACATAAAGCCGTTCGTCCCATGAGCCCTCCCCCGTACGGAACCTTGAATCTCTATTTCTACTATGGCCTGTATGAGATTTCCTTATCTATCTCAGGCAACTAGAGTGGATGATAACAGATGCGTCTCATCCACTGACTCGGTCTTTCCTTCTCGCCATGGCGCCGATAAACGACCATGATGGCCACACATTTATCAAGCACTCTAGTGGACAGCTATCGCACTATATTATCGATGACTTTACCGACCCCTGGAAGAAATCGGACGTCGTGTTAATTCAGCACGGTTTCGGCCGTACAGTCCATCATTGGTACCACTGGGTCCCCGCGCTTGCTCGGCGATATGTCGTCATCCGCCGCGACCTGCGCGGCCACGGCCTGTCCACTTGTCCCAAGGCAACCGACAATTACGACTATTCCTTAGAGACAATTCTTGCGGAGATCATAGATATGCTAGACCAGCTGCGCATCGACAAGGTCCACTTCCTTGGGGAGTCGACAAGTGGCATGCTGGGTGAGGCCTTGGCCGTCAGATTCCCACACCGTCTGCACTCGCTCGTCATCTGCTCCTCACCGACCCATCTGCCGCCGCCAGCCCTGGAATTTTTTGCTTTCGGGCACGCCGACTGGCCGACAGCCTGCCGCAAGCTGGGATCCCGGGGCTGGGCAGAGGTACTGTCCAAGGAGCCTGGGACGGGCCCGACCGCAGACCTGGGGTATAAGGCGTGGTGGTTGCGCGAGATCGCCAAGTCTTCTGGGGAAGGCCTGGCTGGTTACGCTGAGTTCCTGTCGCGCCTTGACGCTCGCCCCTTTCTCAAGGGTATCAAGATCCCGGTTCTGATTCTGGCGCCGAACGATAGTGCTGTCATGACCGTCGAGGCCATGGAGGACGTAGCGCGGCAGATTGAGGGGTCAATACTACAAGTTGTGAGAGCGCAGGGTCACGAAATCTATGTTACTGGCGCGGACGAATGCCAGGAGGCAGTCTTGGAATTTTGGGCTTCACTGAAATAAAATTCATGTCATTCGGTACTACAAAGTTTTCGGGAAAAGAGATATTTGAAACGGGAAGTTGGAATAATCATTTGGCTTGAATGACCCAAGCTAAGAAAAAAAAAAACCCGAATTTGTTGTCCGGAGGGAAATGAGCTGCGTGACATTCGGTAGCTAACTGTATTATGTGTTCCCGACTGCTCACATAGTTACGTCTAAGGCGGAAAATAAGCCAAGCCTGATCCAACCCAGTCCTGGTGGATGTCGGCGCGACAAGATCCTTCCTTGCGACGGGTCACACCCCTTTGCGATGTAGGTAGACCGCACGAGCAGGACAGGGTGGGGAACGTGGGGAAGGGCAGACGGGCCAGAGCGAGCAGGCGATCATGGGGTTCCTCTCGATGTCTGCCCTTCTGTATTTATTGTACTTGAACCTCCGTGGGGCAGCTGGATGTGTCCAGGCCATTATAGTTGTGCCATGCCAGCCTCCGCACTTGCAACTCTGAACGGCTCAGGTTCGGTGCATCAATTTCGCTAGGCCAGTCGCGATCATGTCCAACACGACGTTTTCAACCCCTTCCCTGCCCATCGGCACTGATTGGACGTCCATCGCTATTCCGATCACCGGGCTTGTTGTAACCACTGGTCTCTACTTGTTTCTGGTGCCGAACTCGATCACTGTGAGTGATAGCTGCTGCGAGAAGGGCTGGTTGTTTTTACACACCGACACAAGAGCCGGCAGAGGCACATCATAGCTAACTTTTCCTCCCCAAGGACCGTCGGAGATCCAAACTCCCACCTGGTCCCAAAGGATGGCCTATAATCGGCAACCTTTTCGACTTCAGTGATAGCGAAAAGGTACGCGGCAATGTGATAAGCTGGGCGCACAAGTACGGCGACGTCTTCTACACCAAAATGGGCGGCACAGACTATGTCTGGCTCTCGTCGCCAAAGGCTGTCAAGGACTTGCTGGACAAGAAGTCTGCCATCTACTCATCGAGGCCCTATATGCCTCTGGCTCAGGACGTGGCCAGCGGCAAGTCGCGCCAGCTGTTCATGGCGTACGGGCCCGAGTGGCGCGGTGTGCGGAAACATAGCCATACACTCCTCAACCAAACCACCGCCAACTCGTACAGACCGATCCAGGATTTCGAGTCCAAGGTGGTCCTGCACGATCTCCTGGAGCAGCCCGACAGGTTCGTCACAATCAATCGGCGCTACACCACCAGCGTCATCATGCTCGTTACGTACGGCTACCGGATCCCCTCGTTCGCCGATCCCTTGATCACCAAGATCTTTACCGTGCTCGAGCACGCGGGCACGATCATGGCCCCCGGGGCGTTTGCCGTGGAGAGCTTCCCTTCACTGACAGTGCTGCCAGAGTTCCTTCTCGGCAACTGGTACTCGTGGGGCAAGAAGGTGTTTGCCCACGACAGCAAGGTGTACCTGGATCTCTGGGAGGAGCTTAAGCGCAAGGCAGACGCGGGTGAAGCCCCCGACTGCTTCTGCAAGGACTTTTACCTCGCTGATCCTGAGAAGAATGGGATCGACAACCTCTTGGCCGCCTTCACTTGCGGCGGTTTGATCGAGGCCGGCTCAGAAACGACCGCCACAACCATCATCAATTGGATCCTCGCTATGCTGCTTAACCCTGCGGTTTTGAAGAAAGCCCAGAACGAGATGGATCGTGTTGTGGGGAGCAGCCGGCTGCCGACCTTTGAAGACGAGGCGGACCTGCCGTACCTGCGGGCGATGATCAAGGAGACTCTGCGTTGGCGCCCGCTGAACAAGTACGGCATGTATCATGCCTCTACTGCAGACGACTGGTATGAGGGCCACTTCATACCAAAAGACTCTGTTGTCGTGTTGAACTGGTGGTATGGTTGATGCTCTCTCCCCATTCTATCCACGTTAAGCTCCTCATGTTGAAAGGATATACTACTGACGTGATTGCCACTCTGTTTCCCGTTCCCCAGGGCGATCCACAGAAACCCAGAGCTGTACGAGGATCCCGAGTCTTTCAGCCCGGACAGATTCCTGAGCAAGCCACTCGCGGCTGCCGAGTACATCAACATCAATGACCCATATGAAAGGGACCACTTCGCTTACGGAGCCGGAAGGTACGTGCCCGTCGCCCCTTCACCAGACCACCCACTGGTCATCCTTCACTCCAGCCCATTGTGGCGATGAGAAGTTCGATCTGACAGCAACATTTCCACATCGCAGGAGAGTCTGCCCCGGCGTCCATCTCGCCGAGCGCTCGCTCTTCATCGTCATGGCCCGCACGCTATGGGGGTTCAACATCACCAAGAGTACGAGGGCGGATGGGTCGATCATCGAGCCGACGACCAAGATGGTGCCTGGCTTCTTCAGCTCGCCCGAGGAGTTCGAGTGTGACATCACGGTCCGAAGTTCCGCTCATGAAAAGGTCATACGCGAGTCGTTCAGCGCGGCGCAAGACGAAGGGCTCCACTACCGGAGTTAGCGGAGGCTCTCTCCTCAAGGAGCCCTGGAGCAGAACTGGTCCCGGGTATGATTTGGCGCCAGTATCCCTCGCCCTCGCGCGTAGGGTGGTGGGAAGCGTGGGGGCTGAGCCTGATGTGGGTGGGGGAGCCGAAGGTGGAATGCTGGGGCTTCCCCACACGAGTATGTGCGGAGACAGGGAAGATACAATGTAAGCACAGGAACATAGAGGGCACACTTGGTGAGCAAAGTGGGAAACGCAGCGGTGATCAATAACCGAGACCTAGACATGCCGTCATGTGACCAGCCTCTCTATGTATCACAAACTAAGCATGTGGATTATCTACGATCTGGGCCTGGTGATAAAGACGGACTAGGTCTTGACTGGAACAGGCCTGAGATGTCCTACATTGACCCAACGGGTTGTAGCTGTGTCTCCTGTACCTTGGTTGCTCAGCTGCAAGTGCCAAAAATTGCTCTGCTCACCCCCACCTCATCTGCTCCGTCGACTGTGTGCACGATTCCTTCAGGTTCCACTCCACCGGTAGTCGCAGGCATGACAGCGATGTGTGATCGGACGCTGCGGCAGAGCAGTGGCAAAGGCGTGAGGGTCCAATTGCTTGACGGCGGTAGTTTCAGCACTTCGACGTCTCATCTCCTGCATGCCGGCGCTGCGCCCGACTCCTTCCGCCTGTACGACTGGTGTTTCTACATCTACCATGAGCCCAGTAACCGCCATGTGCTATGGGACCTTGGATGCATACAGGTGAGTGATGGTGATGTTTCAAGCCAATATCCAGAATGACCTTGTAGCATGACCTTGTGGCAGAGAGGGGCGACTAACACAGGACACATGTCCGTACACGATAGGACAATAAAGAACTACACGCCATGGGTCCAGCTGAACATGGTCTGGCGTGCTTCGCCCGTGGGACCTCGGAAACCTATTGCCGATCAGCTCGCGGAACTCGGCGTCGATTCTCGTGATATCGACACCGTCATCTTCAGGTTTGTCAGTCCCCTGGAAGGCCACGAGTCCCCCTCCTGCGGTGAAATGGATATTTACTGACCAGGTGACCACCGCCTGCCAACACGAGTAGCCACGCTCACTGGGACCACTGCCGCCCCATAAGTGACGAGTTCCCCAACGCGACGGCGTACTTTGGTCCGGGCACCAATGAATTCTGCTCGCCCGGTCACCTTGCGAGCGGCAGCGGGGAGCCGAATCCAGAGGTAGAGTGGGACGGTCGGTACTTTGGCGGGCCGGAGCACGTCACGGAGCGCTGGGCCGAGCTACCGAGCGGCGGCTGCTGGGTGTCATTTGCGAGCTTCGACCGCGCCCTCGACTTCTTCGGCGACGGCAGCCTGTGGATCATCGACGCTCCGGGCCACATGCCTGGCAACCTCTGCGCGGCCGCAAGGCTGGAGGGATCCGGAGAGTGGGTGATACTTGGCAGCGACTGCTGTCATTCGCAGTAAGTCTGACAGCACCATGTCCTCTTTGAGCAAGATACTTATGTTGGCGCTGCCGGTTATTCCATCCATACCTCTCCCACAATTTTACGCCACCACGAGACTAAAACAAACTCTTTTGTAGGGAGATACTACGCGGCGAGAGGCATATGGCCACCTTCCAAACGGAGACGGGAGAGACCAAGGCATACCTACACAAAGACCTCACGGCGGCAACGGACACCCTAATTCGAATACGCGAGGCGCAGAAGCGGGACGGCATGCACGTCGCCCTAGCGCATGATGCGTCGTGGATGACAGGCCAGGGTGAAAAGACTGATGCCGTGCTCATGAGTTTGCTGCACAAGAACAAGAAGGGAGAGTGGTTGGCCCGGGTGGCACGGGGCGAGCGGCCGTGAGAGTCTCAGAAGGCCACCAGGGGCTGTTTTCGTAGGGTCAATGTAGCAAAGCATCTCCAATTCATATTCACAAATCACGGACGGTGAGCTCTTAGACACGAGGCACCACGAGGCAATATTTCATTGACCGTCAGCATCCAAGAGTTTCTGTGTCGTGGTGCTTATACTGAGTGGTAGTGGTCACCGACCCGATCGCTGGGCACAGTTGGCGGATGAGTGCATGCCTCTGATTCCCGTACACAAGGGCTTCTGTGCACTTGAGCGAGGAACCTGGTCATAATATATGACTGTTCAGATCTGCTTCCGCCCGAGCAGAATATCCTGCCCTTCACGGACATTGGCAGCCAACTCCTGTCCCATCCACTGCGGCTCAGTCGCATACAGTGAGTCTTCAAGCTCTGTGATTTCGTTGCCCGCGACGAAAAACGACTTTCCGTTAATTTCAGGGCGGATGACAGGCAACAGCAGTGCCCGTGCCACGCCCTCCGGGTCGTTCTTGGGAAGTGTCCATTTCGCGAGCCAGTCCTCGAGGACCATCGGCGTGACTGGCAAAGACCAAGGTGTTAGCTCTGAGAACCTACTATTTCACTCTCCGTAGGACCTGTGCAGGCAGGGGACACAAACCGGTCAGCCAGGGCGCCACGACGTTGACGCTGATGTTCTTCTTGATAACCTCGCTCCGCATCGAACGCATGAGCCCGACAATTCCGGCCTTGGCCGTGCAGTACATGTATATCGGCGGCGCCGGGAAGAAGGCACCTGCCGACGAGGTCATAACGATCTGCGAGGGCACCTCTGGCCACTTGGCAAAGTAGTAAGTCGCGCAGTGAGCCACGTGGATCTGCCCGATCAGGTTGATGTCGATCGACCGCAGATCCGGCGGAAGCAGCATGCCGTTACCACTGGTCTTGTCGTCGCCGTCGAGACGGTGGTCAAAGAGGCCCTCGTGTGTGTTGACACCTGCGTTGCTGATGGCTGCGTTGATCACGCCCCAGCGGCTATGCGCTGCCTCGAAGAGCTCGAGCACGTGCGCCCAATTTGAGACATCGCAGCGCTGGAACAATGCGCGCTCGCCTATCGAGCTGGCCAGAGCCTGGCCGCCGGCCTCGTCCACGTCTCCGATGGCCACGTTTGCGCCATTGGCTGTGTATCCACGTCAACAAGAGAAGTTCTGAGAACGTGGAGCTGTGTATAAGCTGCTGCACTCCCAACAGAAAGGCTGGACGCACCTATGCAGAGTTCGACCGCAGCGCGACCTATCCCAGTAACAGCGCCGATAATGAGGATGGTCTTGCCGCCGAGAGCCTCGAGGTCTTGATCGCTGCACGTGTAGCTTGTCATCTTTTGCGGTCAGAAAGCACCACGCGAATGGATGTTCGTTGGGTTCAGCCAGTAAGGTGCTTCGAGGCAGTGTCAGGTGTAGTGATGTGCTCGTCATGCGTACGTTTCTTACAGACGATGGTCCTGACGACGAGGGGCTCATCAGGCACCGAAAGAGTGTTCCCACCACATCTGCCGTCCAAGACCCCGCCTTTGAACTCGCCAAGTTCACCGTTGTGGACTGGAGACTGCTCCGTTGCCGCTTTGTCCGCCTCGTCTCCTCGTTTCTCCACACTTACTCCGCATGTGGGGGCGGGTACAGGACATCGGAGGATCTCCTGACTGCTTGGGGAAGCGGGTGTGGGCTCACAGCACACAGCGACCTCGACTCTCACAAAAGAATTCTTAGCTTCCGATGAGTAGGGGACTTCTGGCGTCACAGAGCAGTTCACTGCCTTACTGTGGTCGTGATGTGTCCCTGATGTGGAGGAGCTGAAGGCACAGCATCAGATGTCGCTAGCTTTGTGTGCCATCTCAGCGGACGTTCTACACGGATACATATAATTATAAAGTAGAACGCGAACTCTCAGCCCGGCTCAATACCCTCACATGACCAATCGCCCCTCCATACTGACATGGCTCCCATCGCTGACACCATCCCGGCTCTGGAGATTCTGGAGCAGCGAGCGACTGGGTACGCAAGCGTCTCTGCTCTCCGCGGCGGCGTCTTCACCATCCCTGTGCGCCTCTTTGTCTCTGGTGTACCCGCCGGTGAGACTGCTTTGGTGCCTTCGCTCTCTTTCCTCCTGGTCGAGCAGACATCGGATCAAGACGCAAAACCAAGGACAGTGCTATTCGATTTGGGTCTTCGGCGTGACATCAGCCGCTACACGCCGGCTATTCAGCGCCACTTGATCAACCGCCAGCCCCTCGATGCCTCACATGATGTCCTCAAAAGCCTCCAGATCGCCAAATTCTCGCCTGACGCTGTCGACGAGGTTATTCTGAGCCATGTCCACTGGGACCACATTGGGACGCCGACCGACTTCCCGCAGGCCCGCTTCATCGTCGGCGCTGGGTCGCTCGCTCTCCTGGCGGCACAGGGCGACACGCACCTTTCTCACTCCAACTTCCAGCACGATCTCTTACGGGATTTAGATGTTTGCGAACTCTCGGACCCGAGGACTGATCAAGCGGAGCAGGATCGCTCAACAGAATGGACTGGGGTGGCTGGTCTCCGAATTCACGACTTGCATGGTAACGGCATCATGTACGCCGTCGACTCTCCGGGCCACCTGACTGGGCATATCGCGCTGCTGGCACGGAGAGGATCCCGGAGCTGGGTGCTGCTCATTGGTGACGCGTGTCATGACCTGAGGCTGCTCACCGGTGAGAAGCAGATCGCCGAGTGGCAGGACAGTGAGGGGCGAACATGCTGCATCCACGCAGACAAGGAGCAAGCAACGGAGACGCTCAGGAGGTTTGGCAAGCTGAAGAGCGAAGCGGAGGCGGTGGGCTTTGATCTGGACATAGTGTTCGCGCATGACAGGCTGTGGGCAGAAGGCCATCCGGAGGCATTTTTACCAGGCTCGATCTGATGGCATTGAATTCACAAGACGTCGTCGAATAGCAGAGAGGGGGCAAGCATCTAGTGGCCTTCCAGATCATCAATTGAAGATTATGGCAGGAACTGCGCAGAGTGTGGAGTTGCTCATCGGCCCTGAAGCAATCGGTTACAGCATCATCGCACACAACGCCATTTCAACCCAGGAGGTGGTCTAAGCAGCTCTCTGGGCCACGTCAAAATCAGTTGCAGCAAAGTCAATTCTCATGGTATTCCAATCAGTATCATGCATCCTAGACGTTTTCTTCAGCTTCTATTTTGAGGTACTACTCTCGGCCTTTTCCGCCTTGATCTGCAAGATCACCCTCTCCGCGATCTTGAAGCCCTCGAGGCCTGCGGGCATTCCGCAATACACAGCGACCTGCAGGAGAGTCTCACGGATCTCGACTTCGGATGCGCCGTTGTTGACGGCCCCGCGCACGTGCGTGGCGAGCTCCGGCCCGCGGTTGAGCGCGCATAGCATCGCGATGTTGAGCAACGAGCGCTGCTTGCGCTCGAGCCCGGGCCGCGACCACACCGAGCCCCAGCACGCCTCTGTCACAAGCTCCTGCATTGGGCGGGCAAAGTCGGACGACCCGCCGATCAGGGCGGCGTCGACATACTGGGTGCCCGCGACCTCGTACCGGATTTTGAGACCCTCGGCGAAGAGGGTCTCGTGGGCTGCAGTGACGTCTCGGGTAGAGGTCTTGCTCCTGGTATCGTGGGTGTCGCTGCTGCTTGTTGCCATCGTTTCTGCGCTCTTGTGTAACTGGAAGAGTGTTTCAGCGCTCACAGATACTAGAAAATAGTCGAACACGTCAGAGCCGGACTGACCTTCGCGAAGTGTCAAACTGGCTTTCAAACTAGGACCACGATTCTTCGCTCTTTCAGAGGCGTTGTGGTGTGCGTCCAAAAGGAGCATCAACCCGAGTTACGTAGTGCGACCAAGTTATCCCTCTGTACACCTGTGTTCACAATGTGGAACAGGAAGATGTCATGCCGAGGTGCTGACCAGCAGAACGTCCTCAAAGTCGTAACCAATAGGCCCCATGTGGGGTGGCATAACCGCTTGTGGAGATGCCCACTGCGCGTGTTCAAGCGTGGGCGGTCATCAGGCAGTCTGACGCCTTTGACTGACAGTGAACGATGCTGCAGAAGTGCTCGAGCTGTGACACCGCAAGGTCCTGATGAAAGACGGCTGCGTTCGTCGAGCAGACAGGCAAATTCAGCTGTAGCGCATGTGTCAAGCACGTACCAATCGACTTGCAAACCTGAATGACCGCATTGTGGCAGGCGACAAACAGCATGGGACAGCCTTGACTCAAGCAGAATACGATTACCGAACTTGGGTTTACTCATCTTACAAGTGCTGAGCTCTTTTGTATCTTCACCGATTGCATTGCATTTTGTGATCCCCAACGAAAGTACCTTACTCAAAATTGGTCACGATACGGTTGTGGATATTACCATATTCAAAATCTGTTCGTTATTCTAGGACAATGGCAGTCTAAAGAGGCATGGGCAGAAAGGTTCAGCCGGAGATTGAACCGATTTAGCAAATGAAGCCGAATAGACTAACGCGTTCATCGTGTGCCTTTCTAATTCCCGCTCATGATGATCCGAGCTGATCGATTGTCCTGTAGCTTGACATTGGCCTGTCGTCTGACAAGTCGCCCGATACAGTCCAGTGCTGCCCTTTGTAGCTCCTGCGCTCGGCCTCGTCCGCAACTGCAGCCGCCAGATCAGGCGCCGTGATCCCAGTCAACCGTCCCTCGAACATGTTGTCAGTAGTCTGCGAGCCGGTGAGTGGCACGTCATCGACCGCCACTGCATAGCTGCCCGTGCCTGTGCCGGACCTGTACAGTGGAGGGGGTGACACAAACGTCCAGTCGAACAAGGTGTTTCCATCGAAGAACATGAAGGCGGTCCTGCCCGCCTGAATAAAGTCCAAGGCATGGTCCCTCGACTTGGCCTCCGCCTCGTAATTCTCGATGAATGAGCGAGTCTCCTCGGTCGCCTCGCCACGGCGCTCAGCCATGCGGGCATTGCGGAACTTGCGAAGGGCGTCGCCCATGTGGCCCAACCTCTCCTCCATATATGACGTGTGGGCTTCGCTGTCGGCTATGGCCCTGCGGTAGGCGACAAAGAAGTCTGGGTGGTCCACAGTACAGGTCCCTATTGTCCCGGGGATGTGTAGGCTGCCGGCACCCCCGATAAAGATGAAGTAGAGGTTCTTTACCTCTCGCACCGCTAGGATGAGGCGTCGAACGACTTCGATGAATGGCTCTACATTGGCCTCTTGCGTTAGCTCCGTGGTTACAGCAGACCATGTGGCGGTCATTGTAGCTTTCTTCTGGTGAGACTTACTATAGAGGAGAGCTCCTGCCCCTGCGGTGTGAGGCCCATAGCAGCTGATGAGAACGTGGAGACCGCTGAAGGCCTCTGCGAGCTCGGCAATGCTCAGATGTTCAACATCAACAGACTTGACTACATAGTTTCGGTGCGACCCCAGCTTCTCAGGATGTCTTGAGATGCCTACAACTGTGTGTCCTCGTTCTAGAAGCTCGACACACACATGAGATCCGGTGAAGCCTGTCGAACCTACGACGCCGATAGTCAGTGGAGAAGGCATATTGCCTTTGGAATGCTTCAAGAATTTGACCAGAGTATTCTCAATGAAGGGAATGATGAGGACGATCTTCGAGGTAGTCCCTACATTTATGACTGTGGTCACTTGGGGCGGCGATTCTTGAGACACGATTTGACTGCATGTAGACGAATTCGCGCTGATCTTTCTCCAAGTGTGTGGATACACTCAATGAAGGTCATACGCATGACTCTATCCGCACAGCGGTCCCCGATCGCTCGAAAGTTTTACATGCAGAAATACTGCTGGCCATCCAGGTGTCCCTCTGGGCCTGGCGATCTAGGGCCATGGAGACTTCACACTCGTCCGGATTAGTGATAGCAATTCAAGTCACCCAGCGGGGTTCACCCCACATGTGTTCTCTCGGTATGGTTAGGGGAAGGGCAGATTGGGCCACTGGTCCTATACGGTTTTAAGACCTGAGATCCATCGGCGACCCCACGGCCGGGCGCTCTCGCAAAGGTGGGGTGTGGATCGTAGCGGGTGCTTGCAAACGAACCGTTTTGAATGCTGCCTGCCATGTCTCAGTGAGTTGATAGAATGATTGGACGCTGGTGGGATATTTTCCAATACGGCGCGACCTTCTCTCACATGTTGAGAGGACAGGATGGACCTAAGACCGGAAAGACTTCAAGTTTAGGCCTGGCAACGACGGTTTTAACGTTATCACAAGACTATGAAGCACACGCTGCGATTCGCGTGAGCTAGATTGTGGTCTCAAACTTGCAATCTCGGCTCGGCCAGCAGGAAATCGACAATTATTTTGATTCCATCTTGTAAAACGATCATCTACCAACGCCGGACACCTCGAACAACATGGACACAGCACGGTTTTTGGGGGCGCCGGAGCATCCTCACTCAGTACTTCTATCACAACAGCAGACCATCCCACACAGATGGCAATTAATTAAGACAAGAGCAGCTTCGAGAAAGAGGGTTTTTGGATTCAGGGGCTGAGCCTGCAGGCAATCCGGTCCCGAACGTTCGCTGTGAAGATTGATCACTGAGAGACTGGAAAAGACACTGCACGACCGATGTCCACTTTTCCCCAGATTCTTATGTGACAAGCCGTCCACGCAGCTTTTCCCAGACAGATGAGGATAGCTCCATGCACAGTCCCGTCGGGCCCCACAAGCAACAGGCTACCCCACACGGCCGAGGTCAAGAAATCTGGGGTTCTGTGCAGGTGCCCCTGAGCAAGAGGCAGACGCCTGCTAGGCACATACACCGGAGCCCTCGGCCGTGGTCCAGACCGCTTGGCTCTCTGTTAAACACCGACGACTCTTGTGTCCACTGAGCAACGAACCTAGCTCACGGTAATTGCCAACCATACAACAGCGCACACAGGGCTTTGGTGGCGTCGACACCCTTCGCCGGTGTATAAAAACGTTGGCCGATCAGACGCACGCGCATCATCCTGTGCTCGCGAGACCAGAGTCGAGGACACCCTCCCCGGAACCCTGCAAGACCTGCCATTTTCCCGTCCTTCTTAACACTGACTCATCATGGGGCTTGGCATTCTCGAGGCTCATACCACTGGCCTTGTGCCCGGCACGGTACCTCTGGACGACGGCATCACGGGTAGTGCCGTGGCGGGCGTCGCCTTGAAGAAAGGCACCGGCAGATTCGAGGACATTATCCTCGCCCCCCAACCATCAGATGACCCCAACGACCCCCTCAACTGGACATGGTGGGAGAAGCACGTCACATTGGCCATAGTGTCTTTCGGCACAATCATCGTGTGTGTCACGCCGGTATGAAAAGCCCCATGCTTCAACCAAGACGACCACAAGAACTTCTCTCTGTCGTGTGCCCCGGTTACTAACATGTGTTGCGGGACAGGGACCCATGCTCAATGCTGCGGTGCTCACCATGGCGATTGAGCTTGAGCGGCCCATCACCGACATCACCAAGCGTACTGGATATTTCCTGCTTGCTGGCGGTGCTATGGGACCGCTGGTCTCTGCGCTCGCTCGCAAGTACGGCAAACGTCCCCAGTTCCTATTCGGATCATTTCTCGGCGTGGTCTCAGTCATCATTGGCCAGACAGCCTCGCAGGCGGGCTCGGCTTACAGCACCCTCGTGGCTTCTCGTGTCATTGGTGGTGTCGCGGCCACGGCGTACGAGTCCCTGGCCCTCTCCCTCATTGGCGACTTGTTTTTCGTTCACGAGCGGGGGCCTCGCGTGGGCCTGCTCATATTTTCGCTCAGCGCGGTGTCAAACGGCGTGTCCATCATCGCCGGGCCCATCGCGGCTAACCTGGGCTGGATCTTTAATTTTCACATCCTCCTGCCCTTTATGGTCCTGCAGTTTCTACTCACCATCTTTTTTGTGCCCGAGACAACGTACCGACGCCAGACCGCCATCGATACTGCCCTGATAACTCTGGCCAAGTCAAAGGAGAAGGCCGAGCATGTCGAGAATGACGCTCCTGTCATCGAACCTGGGCAAGCTGATCGCGGTGGTCCCGCCATTGCCCGCAAAAGCTTTGTCCAGCGCATGTCCATCTTCAACGGGGTGTTCGTGGAGGACAGCATTATCAAGATGATTCTCGGATGCATCGTGTCCCTCAGCAACCTCGGCGTCTTGTACTCCATCATCGGCTCGGGTGTCATCATCTCGTGGTTTGTCGGGGTCAGCCTCATTGCAAGCCTGCTCTTCGCCAGCCCGGCGTACGGCTATACTGCGGCGGGCGTGGGCTATACGTCTACGGGTCCCCTGATCGGCGGCACACTGGGCACCCTACTCGTGGGCGCCGTCTCAGACCCCACCATCCGGTGGATGGCGCGCCGCAACGGCGGCATCTACGAGCCCGAGTTCCGGCTGCCGATCACTGCGCTTGGCTGTGTTGCGACGGTCGCGGGGCTAGTCGGCGTGGGCAACACTATCGAAGAGGGCCAGTCTATCTACCTCGTCTGCTTCCTCTGGGGCCTCATGCTCTTTGGGATGACCATTGTCGCCTCGGCCTCGACGGCGTACATCCTCGATGCGTTTCAGGACCTCAGCGTTGAGGCTTTCGTCATGAACATGGTTTTCAAAAACTTCTTCTACTATGGGTGCGTACTTTCATCTCGTTCCTGCACTGATACCTGATCACGCAACACGTTTATACTCGACCACCATATGACATTGTGGCTGACTTTATTCCTCTCCGTGGTGACAGTGTGACCGAGTTCGTGGTTCCATGGTGGCTCGCCCAAGGCTCCGGGAATATGTACAGCACCCAGGCCGGGATCACGGCCGGCCTCTGCCTGCTCGCGGTCCCGCTCTACGTCTTTGGCAAGAAGTATCGCCACTTTTGGGCGACGCACAATGTCATCCAGATGCTCCATCTCGAGACTGATAGGACTGGTACCGAGTAGGGTTGGGTTGTTACTGCCTGTGAGGTTGCCTTCGCTGCCGAGGCAGGCTTGAGCTTTTGCCTTTTGCGCTTTTGCAATAATAAGAGGTTGACTTCATTGCTAAATGGAATTTATGTAAAGTCCATGCCACAATCTACGTATCATCGCTGTATAAGTGCATGGCCTGGACTGCAGATAGTGCAGTAAGACACGGATTTCGAAACAATACTTGCGAGGGATTCATGGAGATTTAGAACATTCATAGGTGTACTTCCTAGTGGATCGTGCTACTAAAAGTTCACTCTCTTCTCGGACTGAGAGAGCTCCCGATGAACGAGCATGAGCCTGCCTTGAGCTAGACCCCCTCTGGATCACCAAGGAAGGTTGTTCGGCTGTGCAGGTCAGGATCATGGCCGGAGAACCGGGGAGGCATCTGGGGTAGACGCTGTTGTGGGGGACAGTCCAGGTGGGCTTGTGGGGAAGCTTGCTTGTGATATGGGAAGCTTGAACCGAGGTGGCAAGAATACTCACCTTGTCTTATTACTGTCTGGCCAGTACTCAAGCATGACAAGGCGGAGAGTGCGGTGGAAGAACCCCCTGTGATGGCCAAGCGAGACCGTCCTGCGTTGCGTTGAGACAATTCGGGTTCTGCCCATCCGCAATGCAGATCTAATGGTGGTACTCGGCCGCTGAAGATCAATGCCTGACTGGAGATGGCGATTCATGGAGTCCTGTGGCGGCATGTGGAGCAGTCCTCGGCAGTTGTGGTGAAGCAAGCTGGGCGTCTGGGGGGTGGAGTAATGGAGGAGAAGAGGGGGTAGCGTACCATGCCTCCACATGACAGCCATGACGCTCCCCTCGTCCTTGTCCACACGCACGCGGGGCAGTCGTGAGGAACAAATGTGTGCATTGGCCGGCTTGCATCGTACACATTTCCACCTGTGCAGCACCGAGCTTTCGGTTACATCATAGAGCTCTTCCCGTCCGTGCCCAGTGTTGGCTCGAGCTGATCCATCTGCGTGGTCTTGATCTCCGTTAATAATATCCCATCGAAAATGAAGGTACGTAGCCAGCACAAGTCTCCAACACTTTGGTTCCCAGTCCATGCTCGGAGATACACGCTGACTCTGAGCCTGTTCACATGACGCAGGTCATCATCGCGGGGGCAGGCCCGTGTGGTCTCCTGCTTGCGCTGCTGCTCGCTAAAGACAGGATCGAGGTCACGGTACTCGATGGCGCCGACAAGCTTGACGACCAGCCGAGAGCCTGCTACTACGCCGCCCCTGCGACCGTGGAATTCGAACGGGCGGGTGTGCTTGACCAGATCAAAAGCGAAGGGATCATGCCCCGCAGCGTCTGCTGGCGCACCTCTGACGGCACGAGGGTGACCGGCATGCACAATACCACCACGCCAGAGTCGAGCCCTCTTCGGTTGGTGAGCCTCACTCTCGGGCGGGTGGTCGAGATACTTGCTGAGCGGGCCGCGGCAGCGGGAGTTTCTATCCGGATGCAGCACCTTGTGACCGGTCTGGGTCAGGATGAGGGGAAGGCCTGGGTCGAGGTCAAGATCGGCCCTGACGGGAAGGAGCTCCTGCTGGAGGCCGACTACATCATCGGCTGCGACGGTGCCAACAGCCAGGTCCGCCGTTCGCTGTTTGGCGCCGAGTTCCCAGGCTCAACATGGGAGAAGCAGATCATTGCCACCAACGTGAATTTTTCCCCCCCTTCATTGTTCTACTCACGAACTTACTCTCTCTCGACCCAGGTCTACTACCCCTTCGAAAAGTTCGGCTACGAGGACGCCAACTTCATCGTCCATCCTGAGAACTGGTACATGGCAGCCAAGATCGCCGCCGATGGTCTGTGGCGCGTGACGTACGGCGACGTCCCAAACCTCACCAAGGCTGAGTACGAGCAGCGCCTGCCCATGCGCTACAAGGAGATCCTCCCCGGAAGCCCTGAGCCTACTCAATACAAGGTCATCAACGTTGGCCCGTACAAGATGCATCAGCGCATCGCCGAGAAGATGCGAGTCGGCCGCGTCCTCCTCGCCGGGGACGCCGCGCATCTCTGTAACCCCTTGTACGTCTTTTCCCTCCACCCACGTAGCTCGCTAATGATTGTGTGAGCTATCTCATATGCCGTGGACTGACAGAAACTTGACACAGTGGCGGCTTGGGGCTCACGGGTGGCATCGCTGATATCGGCGGCCTGTACGACTGCCTCCGCGGCATCCACCTGAAGGTGGCCGACGAGAGTATCCTGGACAAGTACGACGAGAAGCGCCGGGAGAAGTACAGCACCCTCATCGATCCCATGTCTACGTCGAACTTCAAGCGCCTCTGGGAGAAGAGTCCCGAGGAGACGATTGCGACCGACCCGTTCTTTGAGGTCGCGAGGAAGGCAGAGCAGGACAAAGAATTTTCGCGTACTCTCCTCAAGGTTAACACCCCCCCCCCCCCCCCACCTCCTCTTTTCATGATATTTATTCCTGTAGAGAACTTTTGGTGACTGACGTTCCGCAGGACCAACTCTCGATACAGCACGACTTTACACAATACTATCAAGGTGCTCCGATTGCGGCGTAGATCGACAAGCGGGTAGAGGGGTGCTTGTGCAGAAATGGCGGCTTGGAAGGTGGTCCATTATTATTTTAGCTCGTCTATTTCATGTCGTTCGTTTACGTGGCACGTGTCCATGTGTTCGCTTGTAAACGATGTTCAGAATAATTTACTTCTTACTGGTGATGCGTGATCAGCAAAGCTGTGCTAGCACGAAGGGGGCTCATACGCGATTTATAATTTCAAGCCGTGGTGATTTGGTTTCTTGCATTATTTGATCCCTCAGGACCCCCATGCCGGTCGACAATAATGCTGAGAGCTATCAACTTTGATCGTCGCAATGCCTCCTACTCAAGAAGCATTGAAACCTGCGACGGCCTGCGCTAATGCATCAAGCCCAAAACGGTCCCCAAGATCTATCATAACCCGACGCCGTCCCGAATCAGGTGCAAGAATGTCGTCAATAACCTTTGCCACCGGAGTGTCGGCGTCAGGCTCCCATGAAGAGGGCCCGTAGACCTTCACGCACTGCATCCTCTGAGAAAAGCTCGGCCACAACTGCTGCTGCCGGCCATACATGAATGTGAAACAGTCCACAGCAAACTGCACGGCGTTAGCCCTCACGGCCGGCGGGAACTGCTTGTTGAGATTTTGGAACAGCAGCATAACGTCCATAATGTGTGTCGCCTCGCCCTGGAACATGCCCTCCCAGGGGTTCTGCTCGTTGACAAAGAATGCGTGGCAGTTGCTATGGTGGGCTGTTGTCCACCCCCTGGCGAAAGTCACCGTTGCTGCATAGTACGAGATGTCATTGAGGAAGGTCAGGTATTGCCGGAAGCCGATCTCCTCGTCGACCTGCGCGGACGAAGTGAAGCCGTACGCCTCGAGGAGCTCGTCTATCAGAAGCGCTTCGTTCTCTTTGAGCGCCTCTTTGAGATATCTGGGGAAATGCTCCTGGATCCCCGACTTCTTGTGTGCGAGGAAGATGGCCATGCTCGATGCCTTAAACCGCCAGTACCGTGTCAGTCAAGGAAAAGAGAGTGGTAGTAATTGGAAGAGGAATCGAGCCCTACATCAAATTGGCAGTCCCCCACCATGAGACCCTTCAACCAGCTCTTGGCTGCGATGTCAGCCCCAGGCAAATTCCCTGAGACCATGGTGTACGTGGCGGCGTACTTGACGATCTCATCGTCCACCACGGGCCGATAAGGAAGTGGCAGCGCCGCGACCTTGGTCACGAGATCGTCGATCGGCATGTCGCGCAGGGTACAGACTCGATCTTCGGCCGATGCAGCTGCCAGGCCCAGCGCCTCGGTGACCTGCGAATATATCCACTCTTGCATCTCGGGAGGGCTGGGTGGCATGAGCAGAGACGAACCGCCACTCATGAAAGCCCTCGCGAACAGTGGTCGTTCTACTTGTAAGAGCAGCCCGACCTCCACTACAGGGCAAGCATGTGTTGCCGTCAGCAATTCTTGCTAGCTTTCCTCTGGTTCCTTTGATGCAGCGACGGACGCAAACACCCGTGTAATAGGCTCTCCCAGACAGGGGGAGCTGGGAAAGATGCTGTGCTGTTTCTGAGCGCAAGCAAAATGAGTGGACGTACCTGCGCCAGCACTCTCCCCACCGAGAGTGATGTTCTCAGCATCACCACCGAACCCGCCAATGTGTTCCCGCACCCAGTCGAGGGCGGCGATCTGATCTCTGAGCTGGTTGTTCGTGGTACACCCGGCATCTCGGAGCTCCCTCGAAGTCAGAAAACCCAGTGCACCGAGCCGAAAGCTATGTCGTCTGTGTCAGCCGAGATAGAAGAAAGTCGAAATCACGGAAGATTAGCGCTTACCCGACAGTCACGCCAATCACAGGCAGGTTTCTCTCGGCGGACAAACTAACCATGTTGGTCATGTCATACTGCGGCCAGCTCGGAGAGCCGCTCACGAACCCGCCCCCGTGAATCCATACAAAGACAGGCAGCTTGCCGGTGGTCGCGAGCTTGTCCTTGACGTACGGCACCGTGATGTTGAGGTTCAGAGCATGCAGATCGGAAGTGGCTGTCACGGGCTCGACCAAGTTCTGCTGCATCATGGTCATCTCCAGCTGGAACGCGCCTGGAGGTGTGGGCGATGTCGGGCTGAAGGGGATAGTCTTAGTCTTGCTTGTTCTGACGATGAAGCATCTTATGAAGAACTGCAGCAGTAATCATACGCCGCACCTGGATGTGCGAGTGGTGACAAACGTACCCATACTTTGACGCGTCCACGTCTGAGGTCGCGTGGTTTCTTGCGACTTGCGGCTCTGCAAATCTGTGTGTCAGGGTCGCATAGGGGATTCCCAAGAAGCTCGCCGCAGCCCCGTCACGGCCGATGAGCCGGCCCAGCTGAGGATGTTCGAGCACGACGGTGCCAGGCATTGTGGACAGAGACCAAGGAGTATCGGAGTGAGACAAGGAACTAGTCGGCTGGTGCTTGGCTGTGTCAATATGGCCAGTGAAGTATGACAATAACACTCTGTAGCTGTTATACTTGTTACTAAGCTTGCAGTGATGAACGTGGACAATCTGGAATCAGAGGAAAATGGGCCGTGTGTGAGGATAAAGAAGTGGCCAGGTGGGGGAAGGTGGAAGCAGTACCCCGCACGCAGGGATCAGCGATGTAGCAGCTCTTTCAGTGCCCAAGAATGGCGACACAAAGGTTGCGGAGCACTGGACATTAACTTGGTCGAGCCTGTACGGTCCATCCTTGAACGATATCCAATGGCTTATAAGCACATCGCGTAGAAGCAGAAGGATCCCCTTATGGACAGGAAGTTTCAAGGGGTGCCAAGGAAAGATATCGTGTTTGGAATACGCTCATTCAGACGGCGATCCATTGTCACTTCTGTTGCCATCCCATTTTCACCCCACCAAGCATATATCATGCTTAGGGACGTAGCAGGGGCCATCAAGGTGCCTTGGAGACTATCTGCAAGGGACCCGCTGCAGTGCCTTTTCAATGACCACAAATCCTGTTCATGCTAGGTCCAGCTCGACTGGCAATATAATAGTTCTGCTCCTGCAAATTACGGCGGACTTGGGATGGTGACCATATGGGTTACCCCAGCGGCTTTCACAATACACAATTCAGAGCCTAGCGGCAATTGTGGGCAGACTGGTCCTAATTCATCGTTATCTTCGTTGGGATCATCATCCTGTTGTCTGCTGACCAGCATCGTCAACGCCGCCGGTTTCCAGATCCGTAAGGCTGTCCGCCATCACATGCAGGATGCGTGAGAAGATCCTCGAGTTCCATCGCCCAAGGCTCAGCATAAGGTGCACACAGCGCAGCCAGCACTTCCGCGCCTGTACGTACCCGCCGGAGACGATGCTGTCAGCCATATACATCCGGCCACCATTGAGGATGAACCGACTTGCCGCCGATTCCCAGCCCGCAGCCCCCGAACTGCCTTCTTGCGAGAGCCCAACAGTGCTGAGGCTGACCCAGTCAACCTCCTCCTCAATCAGGTTGAAAGGCATCTGGGTGTCACTGCCTAATGCCGTGTCGGGCATGACAAACACGAACAATCCCAGCACGAGCGACGCTTGGAAGAGGGCCACCATACTGTGCAACCTGATGGCGTCCGAGAATCTCCGGTTGAGCAATAGCTTATAGATACGAGCTGCATGCAGGCAGCATCTCCTGGCGGACGGCGTCTGAGCCCACGTGCTGATTTCTCTCAGGGCAGCCGTCGCAGCCGATGGGCCGGAACGCCCAGCGGCGGTTTCGAACAAGGGCATATAACAGCCCAGGGATAGGCAGTACGCATGCCACGACACGGCCGCGTTGATATCGAAGTCTGGCGCGTTCTCCTTGGCATTGGGTGCCAGTTGTATTGTGTTACCCACCAGAGATTGCGATCGGGCGTCTTTGTCGAAGAAATTCCACGGGTGTAGCTCCAGATTCGAGCGATTGAGCTCGACGTGGCGTTTAAGAAATGAGTAAGATTCTACAAGTCGCAGTTGGTGCAGCATGAGCCGGGTGGACAGCGTGTCCGCCCAGTCCGGTAACTCGGCATACGTGGTGGTGGTCGCAGATATAGCTGAACAATTCATCGCAGTGAAGGATGGTCGCTTTCGATCCCACTCGTTGCATTCCCTGATCGTAAATAGACGCTCCTGGCAAGGTGGGACTACGTGGATGTCACCAGAGCGCAACGAGAGCTGGATAGCAAGGTGTGTCGAGTACCAGCAGTCTAATTGAACCAACTGAAGGATAATTCTGTGCTCGAACAACTGTTAGTGTCTGTCTTCTGGAAACGGTCGCCTAGAATGATCAACATCAATATCAAGGAGAATTCCATACCTCTTGGTTGTCTCAATGCTCGCCCACACCTTCCAGCGTCTCTCTAATGCAGGTATTGCTTCTAACCTGTCTAGAAAAGGTGGATAGTCCTGGGCCATGAAAAGACCATCACATTGTGCTCTCTTTCGAGGGGATGTGGTCAGCACGAGCTCGTGATGACAAAGAAGTAGATCTTAGAGCTGTAAACGCCTGGAGGGTAGAAATACTCACCGACAGGAGACTAATGCAAAGGCTCTCGCTTAGATCTACTCGAATTTTGTGCTATCGTCCTCGCGTTAGATGCGAACGTGGACCCCATTATGTATCCGCACGAATCTGTACCGGGGAGCACAGATCGGGATGAGCAGGGCTAAACTCACGCTCATCATAGAGGACAGGCAAAGGCTGAGTGTTGCTGTAATCATCGCAGCTAGGCGTTTCTCGAGGGACGTCTTGTTGGAGGTGCAAGCATGGAACTCATCCGAGACCAACTCCAATATTTTCTGCCACCTATCAGCTTCTGTACATCGAGTAATGTCGAAGAGGGGTTTGTACTTACCGGGAGTGCTTTGCAGACAAGATGGATCAACCCCGCATTACCGATGATATTCATTCCGATGGTGCAAGCTACAAGCAGAAGTGATGTCGGCGCGTGCTTGGCCCGAAACGTGGGAAGGTGTAAAACAGGCATTGTCTTGTGGTGTTCATAGACGAATTGCTCAAAGGCGAGGTCGAACATGTCCGGGCCTGGAATATCAGCGTGCTTGTTGGCAATGTCGTCAGCATTTAGTAAATCACGGAAGGCGGAATGTACACGCTGTCGTGTCGTCGTATCTAGAGACCACACCGTGTTCATCTCGGGAGTCATCGTCGCCAGCTCGTGATCTGCTTCGCCGCAGAACAGGCCATGACCCGCAAGCAGGTCTTGCCACAATGTGGATGCGAGTCTTGTGCTCCGATCGCCACTTCGGGACCAGAAACGCTCAAGACGGGACCAGTTCTCCTGTGGCATCGAGTCGACGCGAGGCTTCGTCGCCGCGGCACTGTTGTGTCCTGTGTGAGTTCGTGGTGACTCTGGAGGCCGGCTCGGTCTCGACGGTGGGTGCGCTGATCCCACTGACTGCCCCTGCGACACAAGCGGAGATCCGCGATCAGATGGAAACCACCATGGTCGGTCAAAATCATATTGGCCCAGGTCAGATATGCCACTCTGATCGCGTTGGGGGAAGAGCACAGGCCCGATGCCAAAAGTGTCGAAGTCGGGCATGTGATCGAGGGACTCGAGGGGAAGCATTGCTGGGCCTTTTTGGGGGGCCAGAGTGGCGTCATCTGGCGGGGTCAGGACCGTCATGAGGATGTCGGAGTCGGGGAAGCTGCCGTGGTCCATACTGTGGGACATGACCCCTTGTGTCGCGGGTCCAGGTAATGACGAGGCTGCAACAACGTTGCCCAGAGGAGCAGCGGCAGGGGCTACTGATGGTCCCATCGCGTTCATGGTGGTGGTAGCCTCGCCCAGGGGGTCGCTGGACCAGAACCCCTCGTCGACGGCCATGGCCATAGTCTCGGTGTCGTTTTGAGGCATTAGGCCAGCCGCCGCAACCGTGGAGCGGACGGAACAGATAGACGAGCTCGTGGCGGGCGACTCGTGCTGATCCGCATGCGCTCGCGGGGCATAGCAGCTCGGACTCTGACTGGCGTTGTTTGACCGAGTCGGCGCGTTCGTCTGCATGAACGCGTGTATCGAGTCGGCATTGGCCTTTGCTCTGTCCCGGGCGTCCTGCTCATGTTTCTTGCAGTGACGCAGGAGGACATCACTGCGGCCGAAGGACTTGTGGCAGATGTGGCACTGGTAGGGCTTGGAGCGCGTGTCTGGCTCGTGCGGGTCAGTTGGCATCGGCAGGGAGTGTGGGAGGGTGGGATGGGAGAGTAGAAGTGGCATACGGGACCTCTCGTGACGCTTTAGATGCTCTGCTTTTGAGAACTGGCGTTGGCAGATTGTGCATACGCGAGCAGCCATGAGTCCATATCACAGAGCGCTCGTTGGTGTGCGCCTATCTGGGCTTTTCTTGCAGATTCAGGAGCGCGATGGTGGCCTCGGACTGTGTAGAGGGAGAAAGCAGCTGCCGGCTGGGAATCGGCAAGTGTCCCAGGATCGCGGGGATTTGGGGAATCTGGAACCTGGGGTCGGAGCAAGAGGCCAATAAGAAGACGACCTACGGAAGTCCGAAGAGCGGGTGCCTATTGGGTCGGAGGGAGCGGCATGGCCAGCGAGCAGTGCGGGGAAGCTGGAAACTCGACGAAGGAGGCGTTGCTCCCCATCCCTCACGCAGGGATCTGCAGGTAGTCTACGCGTGCTTGCAGTGGCGTCACAGTCTCTCGCAGACTACGTAAAGACCAAGTACTGCACATTGGGCGGTCTGCCGTTGACCGACACCTTTGTATCGCAGTGGGCACGCCGCTTAGAATCACGGAGATTCTCGTGGCAGGCCTGTCATAGTTAGGAGAATCAGCAGTACAGACCCTGTCTCCCCTGTCTGGAGCCCCCGACTTGGAGTACATGGGGACGATTCACGTGGCTCCAGCTTGACGCCACAAAATCCGCTAGTGCGGTGCAGTCAGTTGTCTGGGCCTGTGCCACACTTGGCCGCTTCGTAATTGGTCTTCTGCTGGGCCAGATGAGCTGAATGTCCTCATTTACGCCAATTCGCCAGATGCTGCGTGTTCGGGTGGTCAGTGACACGATCCGACTGGTCATGGTGCGCGAAACTTATCGAGAATATATCAAATAAATCTGAGCTCGTGCCTATCTTGTCAGCAAGTCGTCCTTAATTTCAAGCATACCACCAATCGTTCGTACCTAGAGAACCCTATATTTAGTCGTGTAAACCCCACAGCTCAGATCGAGACTTACGGGGACATGTCGGCGCCGAGACTGGATCTGGAAGAGCACATGCGAAGTATCCAAGAGAGCTTCACCGAGCACGATCAAAAAAAGTCAAATCGAGTGTATCATGGAGAATTTCAATATTTTGAATGGCGATGCCGTTATCTACAATCTCCATCATCATCCCTAGTCTAATTCAAAAGACTCGATCGGCCTGTCGCGAGTAGCTTCACGACCTTCTCGGCACGCTCAAGCCCAATTTCTTCAAGCAGCGACATATGGCTGACCCTCCTCCTGATGCCCAGTCCAGTCTCACCTACGACAAGGCATTCACCACTTGGACCAAATGCCCAGGCGCGCTCTCCTTCTCCTTCCTCGCCGACTGGCCACGGATCGTCGCCATTGATAAACGCAATCCATTTATCCTGGATCGACTGTACGATGTTCTCCGCGGCGCAACTGAAGCCCAGATTATAGTGGTTGAATAGATACAGCAGGTCGACGCCGTGATGGGCACGGCTGGACCTCTGCCACGGATTCGGCTCGTCCATGAGATACCGCATCACGGCCGCTCCTGCGAATCGTCCGGCCCTCACCATCCTCTGGGTGGGCAGGCTGAAGCGCATGTCGTGCAGGAAATCCAAGGCTCCAAGTTTGCACGCCACATCACGGTCGTGATATATGCCGTACTTGCTACGCACCTGTTCCGAACCTTCCTCACCAAGGACATCGAATGCCTCGACGATAGAAGCAGCAGTCATAGTCTCGATCCCGTTCCGCCACAAGACTGATTCGTACTCTGTATCTCCGATGAGGAGTCTCTCCACCCCCGCCATGCCGCATTTGCGCTCCATCGCACTCTCCCATCCAGACAGCTTCTCCTCCATGCGCAGGTACAGCGACGAAACTCCCAGCTCGGCCTGCACAGCAAGTAGCTCAGAGACCGGTGCATCGCGCACCGTCCAGCCTCCCATCTGGTGCAGCGTGTCACCGACTCGTGCGATCAGCGCATCTGCGACGTCGTCCGGCTGCGGCGGTGAGAGCGCCAACGTGCCTGACTGCAACACCCAGCTGCGCACGGGCGGGGCCAGATCACCCTTCATCATGTGGGCGTGGCAGTACACGGCGCCTGCGCTCTCGCCTGCTAGGGTGATCCTCTCCGGGTCACCGCCGAACCCTGCGATGTGTTTTCCAACGTACTCCAGGGCGCTGCACTGATCTCTCAGCGCGAGGTTTGGCGTGCTGGCCCCGTCACCAAAAGCGAACATGTTGAGGCGGTAGTTGATGTTCACGGCGACGATGGGCTGCCCTTGGGCCTTGGACTTTGCCACGAGGTCGCTCGGATCACAGAGACCTGAGGAGCTAGTCCCGAAGGATACTGTCTGCGAGCCTCCTGCAAGTTCGACATGTCGACAATCAGTACTCTGCTGTCTCCTTTCCGGGACCACAATAGCAAACAATATCCTCTGCTGACTGAGGCACATACCGTGGATCCAGACAAACACAGGTAGACTGGGAGTGGAACTTCCGAAAGCAGTCGCGGGTATGGTCACGTCGAGATTCAGACAAGCGAACTCGTCTTCAGCTTCGACAGGGACGGTTGTGGTCCGCCCGGGCACGCGAAGCAAGTGACGGTGATCTATGGGGTTCTGCGGACATCGCGGACTACACATAGGGTCTCAACTTCCCCTCCTTGAACAACACAACAATAATGGGCATGGAAGCAGCATACCTACCCGAAAGACGTGCAGTCTAAGAGCACGGGAGGCTCCCTTTGGCCCTTTTCGTCCCTTTCAAGCTGTACAGGATTGGCAAATCTGTAAGGGATACGTGCATACTGGATGCCCCGGAATTGCCAGACCTTGCCCCCTTGAATCTCGACGCCCTGCAGCTTGCGCCCCATGGATCTATGATGCAAGATTGCCGGCATTGTCGTCTCTTCCTCGGCGTTCACAGCCAAGTGAAAAGAGCTGCTCATGTGACAGCTGATCTTGAGTCAAGGCGGAAATACGAGCGTGGTCAAGGCAAGCAGACAGAGACACACACACAGACACACCAAACACCAGATATGTGGTAATGAAAATCACATGTTGTGTTCCATGGGGAGCCGCCAGTTCCGAATCTGCCGTTTCAGGGCCGTCCAAGCCACACCGCCCAAGGCTTCGATTCTGGGAAGCTGTGAGCGGCATCAGCTCGCATTTCGATGTGGGACGCTAGTCGACCCCAACCTCCCACACGCACGCGGACGGCATCACCCCTGCCCATGCATGTGGGACGCTATTCTCTATTTCGAGAGTTTTCCCACATCATGCCACTTGTAAAGTGGAGAAACTCAAGATCCACGCCAGTTGGAGAAACGTACTATGGACGGGCGACGTGATTGGCGTTTCGGTACTCGTTGGGGTTGACAACTGCCGAGAAAGGCGGCATCGAATAACGTTGGCCGAGAGAATGTTATCCCGAATGGTGCCTACCTACGGTGGTGACAGTGCAATAGGCAATCAAAGAAGCCAGCTTGGCCCCGTCTGTGCTCGGAAGCTAGACCCGTTCGGGAGATGTGCTCCCATTGTGCACAATTCAAAGCAACCATGGCCAAGAAGCGAGTTGTGTCGCGAATGCGTTTTGTCTAGATTTCTTCCAGTAGGGAACCGCCCAGGGAACACCAAATAGGTGCTGAACCTCCTTCTACGCTACGCACGCTATTGTTGCTGGACTACATCTCCGACATTGTACTATGCTCGTGGCGTATTGCACGCGACAAGCTGTCAAAAAAGTCGAGTCGTTCAATAACCTTTCACAGACATGAACTAGGCATATGAGTTCAGATTTGGAATTTATGATCTGCCACTAATCCTCTGGGGCTGGGTGTTTGTTTTTCTACGCGTAGGTTCACCACGCGGACTGTGTCATGACCGTAATATTATGTAGCATTGACCATATCCTGTTGTACTTGGCACTTCAACACTGCGACTACATTGCTTGAGATTGGAAGAAACTTAGAGACAGGAGCCACTGCGCTGGTGAAACAAACTGCCCTCTGTCGTGCTCGTCTACCACAGCACACTCCAGTGATCACTCCACCCCGGTAATCTCCCGCTTGGGGGCATCCTTGAGCAGGTCAAGAGAGTGGTAGTAGTCGCTCGCCTCTTTCGCCCTGGCCTTGTCCTCCGCCACCCGCGCGAGCAGGCCCTTGGTCAGCGGGTGCGCCGAGAAGCGGTCGGGTAACTTGTCCCAGACGGCCGGGTCGGTACTCTGGGCCGACATGACACCGCAGATGGTGCGCGCGTACTCGGTAAAGAGGAAGGTGCGAGACGACTCGACCATGATAGTCATCTGGTTTTCGAGGATACGTCGCGGCTCGTTGGCTTGGAGTACCGCCTCGAGCACGTACTCGTCGCCAAATCCGCCGTGGGGTGTGTGCCCTCCCTCGTAGCTGCACCCGCCGGGCTGAAACTCGTCCGAACGACCAAGTCCGGCGCCGTAGATGCAAGCGAGCAGCTCCGAGGCCGAGTTGCGGTGGAAGTACGGCGGTCGGAACGAGTTGGTCGCTACGTCCCAGCGGGGGCCGAACCATAGGTAGTCGGCGAGCGGCGAGTGCGGGTCGTGTGAGCGCGCTGTAAGCACTGTATTTACGCTCGGATCCGTATGGTCGATGCTCGTGGCGTTTTGTGAGGCAAACTTGGTCAGGTCGTACTTGTAGGGCAAGCAGTTGCCGTGCCAGGCTACGACATCAAAGGGGCTGTGGTTCTGCTCGATGGCCATGTGCCTGCCGTTGTTCTTAACCACGACGGTGAAGCTGACGTGCAGGTTCGCATCAATATGCGCCGTCGGATACAGGAAGTCGCGCGGGTTGGCGAGGCCGTGGCCACCCAGAGGCCCCAGGTCGGGCAGCTCCCAAATGGCGCCCCAGACCTCGGCGACGTGGCCCCTTGCCCGCGTAGTCCCTGGACCCAGGCCGATACGGAAGCGGACGCCGCGCGGGATAACAATTATCTCGCCAGGCTGCGCGAATAGCCGGCCCATCTCTGTCTGGATGTCGAGGATGCCGAGCTGAGGGGTGATGAGGAAGTCGCCGTCCGTGTTGCAGTAGGCCCGGTTCTCCATGGAGCTGTTGACCATGTACACGTAAAGTGCCAACCCCTGACGCAGGTTAGGGTCGCCGCTGCCACAGAGCGTGTGTAAGCCGTCGGCGAAATCAATCTTGTCGCCATCCGCCGCCGGGAGCGGAAACGGCGACCACTCGGCCTGCTGCGGCAAGGTCTCGACCGCCGGGTTCAACGAGAGGAAGCAATTCTCAATGTGCGACTTGTTGTCCTTGAGCTCTCTGTAGCCGCGGTGGGCGGCCGAGGGGCGGGCGCGGTACATGTAAGTGCTCATGTTGACGGCGCGCGGCGCCGCAAAGGCTGAGGCGGTGATGCCCTCGGTGTACAGGCCGAAGCCGCGGTCCTGGGGGTTGTTCTGAGCGACGGGAAGCGCGCCGGGTATCACCTCGGACTGGTGCCGGTTACCCCATCCGGCAAGGTACTCGTACGGATCATTCTCGCGAGTCGGCTTGGTACGCTGGAGGTCTGTGTAGTGGAAGACCTTCTGAGGGTCCGTGGCAGGTTCCCGCTTCTTGATGACGGCCACAGTCATGTTGGCGATGTGTGGCAGTATTAGGGCGAGTTGCAATCACAAGCTGTTGCAGGAATCAAGGCTTGAGATATTGGAAAGCTCATCCTGATGCCGACACGAGCCACACCAGGGAACACGCCTCCAATTATCATGTTCAACTAGCGTAAGGGGTCTCACCCTCCTCCTTCCAGGTCTGTTACTAGTGTGAGAAGGTTCGCGAGCGTCCCACATTGTTCACGAGAGCAAGTGTGAGTGCACAAGGAGAGCGGTGTCAGTAGAGTGCGGAGTATCCCACATGCTTGCGCCGCCCCCTTCTCCACCTCCACGACAACCCCTACATCATCATGCGGGGGAGGCAATGCTGGTCGGGCTTCCGCAGACGAGCTCGACTCCGCGTTGAACTGGGTCCGTAAGATCTCGGCAGTTCATAACCGAGACTTCCGTGTCCAGTCATTGCATCCAGTATCATCCGAGCCGAGATCGACACTGGGAACTGCGTAGTCGGAGGCATCGTAGACACACAGATCTCGCTATCCCAGTTCCAGCCCACAGCTCACCGCCATTGTGCCATCTCCAAAATATCGTTCCAAGAATCCAGTAGCCCACGATGATGCGCAAGGCCTTTCTGCGCTCGCCGAGAACAGCAGGACGTATTGCAAGCCGGGCTGTGACGACCAGCAGGGCACTCGTCCGGCGACCACTCGCAGCAGTCGCCATGCAGACGCCGCGCCGGCACATTGGCAGTATCAGCGCCTTTGACTCCGTCATCTTTCGCAACCTGTTTGGCACAGAAGAGATTCGCAGTGTATGTCCGTCCCATGTCCTGCGATTAGCCCTCCGGAACTCTCTGGCCTCTCTTTACAAGTACTCACGCGAGGGGGGCTCTCCACCACCAGGTCTTCAGTGACGAGGCATATATCAGCCGTTGCGTCGAGGTCGAGGCCGCGCTCGCTCGGGCGCAGTCAAGAGTGGGCGTGATCCCCGCCGACATGGGCGCTGCGATCACAGCTAAAGCATCCGCCTCGGCCCTCGACATGGACCGGCTGCGCGAGGAGACGGACGTCGTGGGGTACCCGATTCTGCCCCTCGTGCGACAGCTCAACGACATGGTCGGCGCCGAGACGGCGGGTAAGTACCTGCACTGGGGCGCGACGACGCAGGACATAATGGACACGGCTGTCGTGCTGCAGATGAAGGCCGGGCTCGAGGTCGTGGAGGCCAAGCTGGCCGGCGTGGTTGCGGCGCTGGAGCGGCTGGCGGCGGAGCACCGTGACACGCCCATGGCCGGCCGCACGCACCTCCAGCACGCGCTGCCCGTCACGCTGGGCTACAAGGCGGCCGTGTGGCTGTCGGGCCTGCAGCGTCACCAGCAACGCCTGCGCGAGCTGCGGCCGCGTGCCCTCATGGTGCAATACGGCGGCGCGGCGGGCACGCTGGCCTCGCTGGGTGACGGACCCGAGGGGCTCGCAGTCCGAAAGGAGCTGGCCGCCGAGTTGGCGCTCGAAGACCCCGTCATCACGTGGCACGTGGCTCGCGATGGCGTGGCCGAGGTGGTCAACTTCCTCGCGCTCGTGGGCGGCACGCTGGGCAAGATCGCGCTCGACCTCATCATCATGTCGTCCAACGAGCTGGGCGAGGTGGCCGAGCCCTTTGTGCCGCACAGGGGCGCCTCATCGACCATGCCGCAGAAGCGCAACCCCATCTCGAGTGAGGTTATTCTCGCAGCCTCCAAAGTTCTGCGCTCGCACGCTGGGCTGGTGCTCGATGGCATGGTCGCCGACTTTGAGCGCGCCTCGGGGCCCTGGCACCTCGAGTGGGTGGCTGTCCCCGAGGCCTTTGTCGCTGCCGTGGGCGCCCTGCACCAGGCCGAGTTTGCCCTCGCCGGGCTTGACGTACACGCCGACAATCTGGCGGCAAACCTGCGGTCCACGCGGGGGCTCATCGTAGGCGAGGCTGTGATGATGAGGCTCGCGACACACATCGGCCGGCAGGACGCACACGATGTCGTGTACCAGGCTTGCAAGGAGACGATCGAGGGCCCAGCGGATGGCACGTTGCTGGCAAGCTTACAGCGGGACCCTCGCGTCACGGACGTCATTGCGGTCGAGGAGCTCGAGAACCTGTGTGACCCGACAAAGTACTTGGGTTCAGCGCAGAAAATGGTGGACCAGACGTTGGCGTATGGAAAAGGAGGCAAGTAGTCTATGTATCGGATACAGCTGTCGAGTACAAAGAATCAACGCATCATAGAGAGCTTGTTATCAGAGCAGGCAGAGTGGTTTCTGGGCAAGTGGTAGAAAATGTCTCGGTGTGACTATTTGTGAGATTGTTCGTCAACATGGTTGGTGACCAGAATCTCCTGACGTGGAATATCTAGATCTGATAGGTCTTAAAGTCGTCCGCCACCTTGAACGGCGCCTGCGTCATCTTCTCCAGCTGCTCCATGGTCGTGTCCTCGTGAAGCTCGCGCAGGACCAGGCCGTCCACTGGATCGCAGTCAAAGACGGCTATGTCCGTGATGATCTTAGACACGCACCGCTGGCCCGTGAGCGGGAACGTGCACTCGCGCAGGATCTTGGGGTTGCCCTTCTTGTCTACGTGCTCCATGGTGACCACGACCATTGTCTTCTCCGGGCTGGCTACCAGGTCCATCGCACCGCCAATGCCCTTGACTTTGCCCGGGAGCATAAAGTTAGCGAGGTCCCCCCGCATACTGACCTGCAGCGCGCCGAGCATAGTCAGGCTGATACGGCCCGCGCGGATCATACCGAAGCTCTCGTGACTGCCGAAGACCGAGGCGCCAGGGTTGAGCGTGACCGTCTCCTTGCCTGGGTTGATGAGGTCCGGGTCCGCCTCGTCGGCCGTCCGCGGGTACCTGCCCATCCCAAGGATACCGTTCTCGGACTGCAGTACAACCTCGATGCCCTCGGGCACGAGCGCGGGTGTCGCCAGCGGAATTCCGATCCCAAGGTTGACGTACATGCCGTCTTTCAGCTCCTTGGACGCCCGTCTGACGATTCTCTCCCTGCGCTCCGCGGCGCCGCCACTGCTGCTCGACCCAGAGCCGGCCGCTGCTTGTTTGACCACGTCTTCGGCGCTCTTGGCTAGCGTGAGCTTCTCGATGCGCTTGGGCTCTGTGCTTTGTACTACAGCATCGACGTAGATGCCCTGCACGTGCACGTGCTCGGGCGCGAGTTCGCCCACGTCGACAATCTCGTCAGCCTCGACAATCGTCAAAGCCGCGTTCTTGGCCATGACCTCGTTGAAGTTGTTCTGCGCGGTCCGGAACGTGCAATTTCCTAGTCGGTCTGCCTTGTGCACCCTGACGAGCGCTACGTCGCCAAAGATGCTCTCCTCCATAACATATTTCTTGCCGCGGAACTCGCGCGTCTCTTTCGCCTGGCTCATCAGCGCCGGCGCACCATCCGGACCGAACCGCACGGGCAGCTCCCCACGCTGCACCACGGTCCCATACGCCGCAGGCGTGTAAAACGCGGGCACCCCCGCCGCGCCTGCCGCGCACTTCTCGGCAATGGTACCTTGTGGGGTGAGCTCGACGTCTAGCTCGCCCTCCAGGTACATCTTCTCGAACGTCTTGTTCTCGCCGATGAAGGAGGCGATCATCTTGCTGATCTGCCGCGTTTCGAGCAACTTGCCGAGTCCGACACCCGGCATCCCTGCGTTGTTTGACACGACGATGAGGCCGTTGAGCTGCTCGCGCCCGCGCGCGGCGATGGCGCTGATGAGCGTGCTTGGCACCCCCGAGAAACCGAACCCGCCGACTAGCACGGTCGAGCCACTCCTGATCTGCGAGATGGCGTGCGCGGCGGAGGGGACAATCTTCTGAATGATGAGCCGGGCAGGAGTGCTGCTGAAAAGGCGTGCCCGCGGGTGCGATGATGACGAAGGTGTCGGTGCTCGGAGCTGGTCAGCAGCGAGCAGCGGTAAACGTAAGCCACCGCGACGGGGGCATAAGATAGACATTGCCGCCATGGTTTGCTGCTGTGGAATTTTCGCCTGTAAGGTTAGCGAGAGTCGGGATCTCCAACTTTGCGAGGTGTCTCACCGTCCACGCAAACTGGGGTGAGTGGCGATACCTTGATGAGTGCACTTCCGGGTTCTCCCTATGCCGAGCGGGTTCAGCCGAGGTGACAGTTAAACTGCTCCTCGATGTTCTTCTCGCCAGCTGTCCAGGGTTCCCCGATAATTGTTGCCAGCATCTTGATCCCGGCTGTTCTGCAATACGCACCCTAGGGCACTCCGTACAGTACAGGAGGGTACGCGTGGTCTATCCCACATACATTTTGGAGAATGCGGGGAAGAACCCCTGTCTCCACCACATGAACCCTGCACTGGCCTTGTCGATGTGGGGTGATGTGGTGACAACTTTAATGCGATGGTGCGGAGTAAGTGCAGGTGGGAGGGGTCCACGGGGGTCCGATCCACACCGTCTTTGTCCCCGGTCGTCGGGGTTGGGGTCCGGTTGTCCAAGCCGAAGGGCACACCAACGGGGGAGCAGAGCGGTGCAAAGCTGGCCCGGCAACTCCCACCGACGACGGGATCTTCGAGTCGCGGGGTCCGATCTTCGGTCTCCTCCTTGGCCATCAGCTTGTTCCGTTCTACCCGTGTCACACCCCCAGAAACATCAGGTAACCGACGTCACGATGAGAAGAAGCCTGCTCCGGAATAGGGCACTTGTATCGCTGCTTCATCCATGGAGAGATCCGGTGGGGAGACAGTTGATACAATGGAAGCACATGAAATCCGCATCGGCAAGAGGTCTGGCGTCCTCCTCGAAACCAGTGGCTAGGTTGCCGTTGGAGGGCATCAAGGTGCTGGACATGTCGAGAGTGTTGGCAGGAGTGAGTTCCCTCATCGCGCACGCAGTCGCCGCTGATGCATTCCGCTACCAGAGCTCACCTGGAACTGATAATGTCGAGCCCACAGCCATATTGTACACAAATCCTTGGTGATCTTGGGTATGTCGGCCAAACCCGGTGCGAACACAAGGGACAAAGAATCAGAAGCAAATTCTTTTTTGTTTGATCCTGACTGACCATGCCAACACTCTCACCTAGTGCCCAAGTATGGAAGATTGAACACCCGACCCGCGGCGACGACACAAGAGCATGGGGGCCCCCGTACGCGCCCTACCTCAAGGCTGAGCAGCACGAAGGCGGGAGCGGCAGCGACGGTGCGGCCGGCGAGAGCGCATACTACCTCTCGGTCAATCGCAACAAGAAGTCGCTTGCAATCTCGTTTAAGGACCCTGCGGGAGCGCGCATCATCCGAGATCTCGCGGCGAAAGCCGACATCGTGGTGGAGAACTACCTACCGGGGACACTGAAGAAGTACGGCCTCGACTTCGACACACTGCGAGCTACCACGGCCAACCCGAAGCTCATATACGCCAGCATCACGGGGTATGGACAGACGGGGCCTTATAGCGACCGCGCAGGCTTCGACGTCATGGTCGAGGCCGAGATGGGCCTCATGCATATCACGGGCTCGCGGGACGGCCCGCCCGTAAAAGTCGGCGTCGCGGTCACAGACCTGACGACGGGCATGTACGCCGCCAATAGCATTCTCGCAGCGCTGCTCGAACGCGCGGTCTCGGGCCAAGGGCAGTACCTCGACGTGTGCCTGAGCGACTGTCAGGTCGCGACACTGTCCAACATGGCGCAGTCGGTGCTCGTTACCGGCAAAAGGGACACGGGAAGGTGGGGGACTTCGCACCGTAAGTATTGTCCTGGCCGCGGTGCAATTTCGATGAATGACTCCTTGTTTTTGTTTTGTTTTCTTCGTCCATTTCATGTGCAGTTATGTATGAGGCGCTGCTAACAAGAGCGACAAAACAGCCTCCGTCGTGCCCTACCGCGCCTTCCGCACTAGCGACGGCGACTTCCTTGTCGGCGGCGCCAACGATCGGCTGTTTGGTATCCTGTGCGCTGGTCTCGGGGTGCCCGAATGGGCTGCGGACGAGCGATTCTCGACGAACCCGGCCCGCGTGGCGAACCGCGAGACACTGGAAAGGGCCATTGAGGACATCACTAGCACCAAGACAACGCGCGAGTGGCTGCAGATCTTTGAGGGGACGGGTCTGCCGTACGCCAAGGTCAACGACCTCAAGGACACCCTGGAGCACGAGCACGGTAAGCGCCTGCGTTTCTTGACACATACGCTAGGGTACCGACGTACTCTGGGCCGCGGAATCACGTTTTTGGCTGACTTGGAATATTAATTAAAATTGATGTAGTCCTAGCGCGAGGCATGGTGCAGGAGTTTGAGCACCCGGCGTGCGGCCCGCTCAAACTCATTAGCAGCCCGGTCAAGTACTCGCGCACTCAGCCGAGCATCCGCTCCTTGCCACCGCTTCTGGGCCAGCACACAGACGAGATCCTGGCCGAGGTATTGGAGCTGGACGCCGCGGTGATCCAGAGCCTCAAGGATGACGCCGTGGTTGCACAGTCTGCTCGCTAATCATATTGATTGCCGTGGACTGATTATCAAATGCAGCGTGGTTGGGGAAGTAATTTCGAAAATGGTGTCTCGATGAATATTTGCCAAATATGGATGGATTTGGTCCTCACACATCCTTGGGTACTCCGGCTCGGTGCTTCCATAGACATAATAGAGTATCAACCAGGCTCTTTTTACAGTGGCTCGTGTTACGCGTTCCCGTGATTAATACCCGTGTTGGCGATATTGAGCAAGCGCTGTGGCAATAGGACTTCGGAGCCGAACCTTCCTCCATCATACGCTAGATATGCAGATCAGCTCAAACCAAGCCTATTTGGCACAGAACACTCACCCAAGGCATGCGCGCATGTGCCTGACATCGGGTCACGATCTACGGCGCTCGAAGATCTCGAGTATCGTATGCGCCTACTGACGCCATTTTTGGGTGCTCAACGAGGTCCAGAGCAAGGCTGAAACTTTGCACCCAGGTGATGTAGAGAAGCCAGGAAGTGCGTCACGTGTCTAGAAATTTGTTCGGTGTAGAGTTGATGAAACATTGCTCCAGCAATCTAAAATTCAGACATCTTGACTAGTGTTCCCTAATGAACGCCGCAGCCACACCCTGTCCGGTACTCGCGCACATGGACACGACACCGATCTCCTTGTCCTGCTTCGTCAGCTCGGCCAGCAGTGTCGCTAGCTGCCGTGTACCTGTCGCCCCCGTCGGATGGCCGAGCGCGATGGCGCCCCCGTTGGGGTTGACTTTGCTGACGTTGAGGCCGAGACCGTGGATGCACGCCAGCGTCTGGCTTGCGAACGCCTCGTTGAGCTCAAAGATATCGACGTCGCGCTGCTCGAGGCCGATATATCGGTAGAGGCGTGGGATGGCGAGCAGCGGGCCAATGCCCATCTCGTCGGGCTCACAGCCGGCAACTTGGATGCCGAGGAAGCGCCCAACAGGCGTGAGACCGCGCTCATCCGCCCATGATCGCCGTGCAAGAATGCTCGCCGAGGCGCCATCGGATATCTGGGACGAATTGCCAGCCGTGCTTGCCCCGTCGTCGCGGAATGCCGGCTTGAGATTCGCCAGCTTCTCCATCGTGACGCCAGGCCTGATGGTGTCGTCTTCTTTGACGTTGACAGTCGTCGGAGTGGTCTCATCATTATTAGTTCCATCAATGACTTTGGTGGCATATTCGACAGGCACGATCTCGTCCCTGAAACGACCAGAGGCTTGGGCGTGCGCGGCGCGGGAGTGGCTCAGTAACGCAAACTCGTCTTGCATTCGGCGGCTGACTCCGTGGCGGGTGGCCACGTTCTCCGAGGTGATGCCCATGGGCATGAGGCAGTCAGCGGCCGCCTTCACGGGCGTGCTGCGCAGCGTGGGTCCGACGTCGCCGGGAACACCCCGGAGCGGGTTGTAGTTACGCGTCATGCTCTCAACGCCGCCAGCAAGCCCGACGTCCAGCTGGCCAGCCATGATGGCATGGCTCATGTGCGCGAGGGCCTGCAGGCTGCTGGAGCACTGGCGATTGACGGTGTGCAAGGTCGTCGTGACAGGGAAGCCGGCATGCGCGAGGGCCATCTTGCCCGTCTTGGCGAAGCCATGCTCTGCGAGGACATTGCCGATGAGGACGTCCTCGACGTCGCTGGGGGTTATGCTGGCGCGCGCGACGGCGGCCGACATGACAGGGCCCAGAATGTCCTCGGGCCAGGCATCGCGGAAGCCGCCCTTGAAAGAGCGCGTGATTGGGCTGCGGACGGCTGACAGGATCACAATGTCGTTGGGGGACCTGGCCAAGAGGTTTCGCGCAAGGGTCGCCATGGCTGCAGCATATGGAATGGGGATGCTGAGTTGCTGAGGGCGAGCATTGCTCGTGGCCGTGGACGCTCAGCAATGCCGAACAGGAACCGGCACTTGCCCGGGATCGAGTGGGTGTAAGTCCCGGTCGGAACAGGCAGGGCCCATTGTTGGTAAAGCCGCCCTGTATGTGTGGGGTTTCATGTGGGGGAGAATGGAGTGTGGTGACAGTGCTCGTCCTGCTCCTGTCTCTTGTGTCGTCATCTTTGCAACCTGTAACCCAAACAGCGTCTTCCTCCTGACCACGATCACGACAGACGGCCAATTGCCCGCCCACCATGGCCTTTACGTTCGGAGATGAGGCCTGTCGCCCGGCCTTTGACAGCAAGCCCACCCCGCGCATCTCGTATGGTCTGCGCTTCCCCGAGGCCTGCGCCAGGCAGTGCAGCGAAACGTTCCACAGCCACAGAGTCTTCATCATCTGCTCGCGCTCACTTTCCGTCAATACGGATGCCCTGCAACGTTTGCGTGACGGCCTCGGCGCCCGCGTTGCAGGAGTGCGCATTGGGATCAGCCCGCACACGCCCATAGCCGAGGTCGTCGACACCATCCTCGAGGCCCGCAAGCTTGACATCGACTGCATCATCACCCTGGGTGCCGGCAGCCTCACAGATGCGGCCAAGCTGGTGCGCTTCGGGCTCGCTAACGGCGTCGAGACCGAACACGACATGGACACGCTCTGGGGCAGCACTGAGAGCAACCCAGCCCTGCGCAAAGATGTGGCTCGGCCCACGATCCCACTCGTTCACATCCCGACCTCGCTCTCCGGCGGCGAGTACCAGTCCATTGCTGGGGCCACCGAGTCCGCCACACGCGGCCACGCAAAACGTACCTTTCATCCGGGCGTCGACCCGGAGCTCGTCATCATGGATCCCGAGCTGTGCCTGACCACGCCACGCTGGGTATGGCTCAGCACGGGTATCCGCGCGGTCGACCACTGCGTCGAGACGCTCTGCTCGCTGCAGTCCAACGACAAGGGCGACGAGCGAGCCGCCGCAGGCCTCACTGCGCTCGTACCGGGCCTGCTTGACTGTGGCAAGGACGAGACCTCGCTCGGTGCCCGCTTCCGCTGCATGCAGGGCGTTGTCGACGCCATGTGTGCCGTGTCAACCGGTGTCCCGCTCGGCGCGAGCCATGCCATCGGCCATCAACTCGGGCCCCTGGGCGTTGGCCACGGCGAGACGAGCTGTATATTACTGCCGCCCGTGTGCAAGTACAACCTCGAGCAGCGCGCCAACGACGACCGCCAGGCATTTGTTCGGGACCTGCTGCTGCGCCAGGAGCAGGTTCAGGCCCTCCTCCCCGGTGGCGGTAAGGCCATTAGTGTCGACCTTGGTGATGTTCTGTACGCCATCATCGGGGCACTAGGGATGCCACAGTCGCTGGAGGCTGTGGGCGTTGGTAGGGACAAGTTCGAAAGCCTGGCGCAGAATAGTCTCGATGACATTTGGATCCGCACGAATGCGGTACCCATTACAGAGGCATCGCAGGTCATGGCTATACTTGATAAATGTGCTTATTAAAGATAATAAGCCAGTGTACTGTAACAATACCATAACGCCAAAGGAGTTAGCGACAGAATTTAATTTCGAGAGGAAATCCAACGACGCAGGACTGAATCAGGCATCCAATTTCTGTGTACGAATATCCAGGTCCGAAATGAGAGAGCACCGTAATCGTATTATACGCGTACCTTATACGCGTTATAGTAGACCCGATGGTTATTAACGGCGAACCCCGGAGGTCGGATTGTAACAGTCGTTTTCCGTAACAAACTTAGCCATATCGTCAAATACTACTATAATCGCAAGCTAATATAAACCGCACCAAATGCCTTCCTTGCCCAATAGCCTAAGCCTCACCTAAGCTATATCCACCTCGCGACTAAGCGCAACTGAGGAGTACTAAGCTCTGGAATGGCTCACTTACGCATTTGTAGTCAACTGACCGATCTCGGAGTATGTTAGTCCACTTGTGTAATTATAATAGGTTAATTTCACTTGTACTAATTTAATAGTTGAATTAATATAAACCTGCATAACTTATACTTGATCAGAAATCATACACATAGAAGTAAGTAGAGAGGAGACAGCGCAACCTGTGGGATAAGAAGGGCTCTTGGGTTGAAGCCTCGTCCTCAGTGCAGGGGCGAGCGAGCACGTATATTACTGTTTGTATCTCTCCACCATTAATAATTTCCTTGCCTCTTACGAAGAGAAGATGGGCACCCCCCCTCCCCCTTTCCCCCACCCAAGCGCCCTCAGGCTCAGACGGCATTACAAGACGGCGCCGCAGAGGTGTTGAGGAAAATGACCTCACAGCCGGGAGGGGTGGCTGCGGAAGCAGCCCCGATGAGTATCCCCTCGGCGCTTTGGCTCGGGCACGTGTAGAACTTGATGGCGTCGGACGGCCGGAAACTCTGGCGCGCGCACGACAAAGTGGGCGCCTTGTCGCACAGGATGAAGTAGCCTGCCTGACCGCGGAAGTCGGTGTGGCGGACCAGTTCTGGGACGACTTCGATGTTGCTCCCCGAGACGATGAAGATTTCGAACCCGGAGACGGCCCGGCCGACGCTGTCGGTGCGGAAAGTTGTCGCCAAGCTGGCGTCTGGCGTGAGCACCACGGCACCGCTCGGAGCAAACCGCACGTGGCGGCCCGACAGGGCGCCGCCGGAGATGGACATTTGAAAGTCGATACAGGTGGTTGGCACGGTGGTCGTCTCGGTTACCGTGCTGGTGCTAGTCACGACGGTCTGGTCGATTTCAACCTCGACCGTGCTGATGGTGGTTGTGGCTTGCACGGTCGTGGTCTCGGTAGTTGTCTGCTCTTCTTCGACCAAGGTGATGAGCGTGGTGATGGTGGCGGTAGCCTGAGGATTGGATTACGACCGGGCGGTTAGCATATGGCATCTTGGCATGTTAGTTTGCCCAGCGCCGTGGATTGACTCACCTCTGTCACCTCTGCCTGCACGGTAGTTTCTGTAATGGTGGTGACCGGAATAGACTCGGTGACGGTGACCGTGGCAGTGCTTGTCGAAGCGGAAAGCGTCTGCGTCGTGCCCGTGTACCCCAGACACGAGCAAGCAGACGAGTATGCCTCAGGGTTCTTGCCGCAGTGAGCGTAGCAGGGAACAATCGCACCAGACTGGGTAGTCGGGCAGGTGACCTGGGCATCAGCAGTGCTGGATCCGGCGAGCACGGTGCGCTTGGCTGGCTGGAACGCGGTAGACGTCTGTGTAACTGTCACTACGGTGTTGGCGGTGGAAGTCCTACGGAAAAACAAACCCAATCGTTAGGGCCAATCGCTTGGGATTCCGCGATTCATCTCCCGCGTCGCCGGTAGGACGAAGACCTGCACATACGAGGAAGAGGTTGTCGTAGACACATCGGTGATGGTCGTCAACGAGGACTCAGTCACGACAGTCGTGATAGTAGGCGTAGTAGTGGTAGTCGTCGGAATCGTGACCGAGGTGAGTTCCGTCGAGGTGGTCGTCTCTGTGAGCACCTCTGTCGCAGTTGAGGCAGCAAAATAGGAAGTGACTGTTGTTGTGGTTACGCTGTGTCATATCACTCATCAGCGACTTTGCTTCCACACAACTTGTGGTGCAAGAACCAGCCGGACTTACACATCGCACGGGATGACCGTCACATCGGCAAAGGCCAGACAGTCTGAACGAGCGACATCAAGGGCATATGAGCCGGACAGACTTAGAGGGCCTCGATGAACCTATGGCATTTGGTCTTTGTCAGTTTGAGGTACTGTGCCTGAGCGAGCGGGGTGGACAGCGCCGGCCCAGGAGTGATAGTAGTGTCAGTCAGCAGACGTACGCCTTGTAAGCACTTGTCGTTGGCACAGCTCGTCCTCCTGTCGAACGCCGGCACGATTGCAGCAGCCTGGCTGATGATAAGAGGGGCAAGGGCCACGGAGAGCTTGGTGAACAGCATTTTGACTCGGATGGAAAAAGAGTAGCGTCGGTGAGTTGAAGAAAGCAGACAGAGAAACGGCGCAGTGTCGTGGCCGAGAGTCTGGCGTGCACTCGTTATATCAGCCACACGGGCATGGACACGTCCAGTTTAGCTCCGCAACCGTGCGCATTGTTATCCACAACGACAGCCGCCACCAAATTACAGCTGAACAATAGTCTTGTCGCTCACTCAGGGGCAGGCGGGCTTGGGCTGCGCGCGCGTTTTACATAATTTTCTTTGAAAAACCAAGTCCTATTAACGGCTGGGTTACGGTACAAGCGCCGATCCCTATTAATTATAGCGACGTCGTAACTTTACTGCATATAAAGGGTAAGCAGAAGCTCGACTAGAACTTAGGAAGCTCGGGAGATCAGCCACAGCTAAATATCAAGGTCACGGAAACTTTAGTCGATGCGGGTCATTCTGGATGGGTTTCTAAGGCCCTAGATGTGCGATGACGAACTGGGATACGAATCATACGATAACATGACTGACCTCTGCCGGGAAACGCAATGAACGAGGTTTGTGTTAGGTCAACTTGACTTTACATAGTTCACGCTCGTATATGACAAGATTTAAGAAACACAATGTTTAGAGTCCATAGCTCGTAGATTATGCCACACCTCCGACTACATGTCGTCTCCATTAGTATTTATGCACTCCAGGAATCCCGTCATCACTAACCTCTGGCCACAAAGCAAAAGAGATAAAAGAGAAAAAACAAGCCCGTTGCTCTTTTTTTCAATCACACATGTCATCGAATCCATACGCAGTGCCATTCTGTTGTAGCTGCCCAGCAGGCGGCTACCCGAAAAGCTCCAGCACATCACTCGCCCCGAGCGTAGCGGCATAGTCCAGAGCCGTTTTGTGACTGTGATCCTCAGCACCCGGGTCAACGCCCTTGCCGATGAGATACTTGACCCGAGCAGCCGTCTCACCAGGGCCCCGACTCCAGCTGTGCCCCTCGACGGCAGCATGCATCAGCGTCTTGCCACTGCCAGCGCTGCACCGCACGCCCCAGTCCGCGCCGAGCGCGTCAAAGAAGTCGAGCACGGCGACGTGCCATTTCGCGACCTCTTCTGGGCGTGGCGTCTTTCTCCTCGCATCGTATAGTTGGTAGTCTGCACATCTAGCCGTGCCGCTCCTTAGGTATCTGAAGATGGGGGTCTCTCCTGCTTTGTTAGGGGCATTAATGTCCACGCCAGGGACTGCTAGCAGTCTGTTGAGGACGATGCCAGAAGTGATAGCGGCATTCGAGTCCAGCGAGATGTCGCCAGAAAGGAGGGCCGAGGAGGTGCAACATGTGCGAAACTGCCCCCTGAGCAGCAGATGGAGCGGCGTATTGCCGTCTGCGTCAGCCAGCGTAGGGTCTGCTCCCTCTTCGAGTAGGATATCGACGATCTCGGCATCCGACCACGAGAGGTGCGCGACGGCCTCGTGCAGCGGCGCCGTGCCACTGCTGGTCGCTCCACGGCGGCGGCGGTCACCGTTGCTGTCCTTGTTGCTCTCATTCTTGTCTCGCTCATTGACAAGCTCGGGCGCAAGCCTGCAGACCCTGCGGACCATCTCGACGTCGACGTGTGTACCGTTCACGGCGAGTAAGTGGTGCAGCGCGTTACGCCCGGCGTGGTCTTTTGCGTACACATCTGCGCCTAGGCCGAGGAGGATCGAAGCTGGTGATTTTGTTGTCGTCAGGTCGCCTCCAGCTACCTGGGGGAACTTGTCCTCAACGCCGGCCCGGCACGCGAGGTGGAAGAGTGTGACACCCTGGCCATCTGCCGAGTCTGCGTCCAACTTATCACGAACAGCTTCCATGTCGAGGATCCTTCGCAGGCACGAGCCTGGCCTCCAGGAATCACGGTCGGGGAAAACCTGGTGCAGCAGTGTCGAGTAGTCATATCTCGCGAGGGGGTCTGCGCCGTGCTCGAGCAGCAGGTCAGCCATCTTGGCCTGCACTTCAGTTCCGGCCCATTCTCCACGCCGGTCGTAGGGCTTGGTCAGGACATGGTGCAGCGGGAACCTTTGCACTTCCTTGCGCCCGGGCAACTCAAAGGGATCGTCAGCATTGGAGGAAGTTGAACACGAGACCATCACTGACACCGTGCCGTTGGGATCTGCGCCAGCCAGGAGCAGCGCCCTCACAGTGGCTAGGTTTCTACTATCGATGGCTTTGACGAGATTCTGCGATGTGATCCTGGTGGTATATCGGAGCAGCAGCCTGTGGATTTCCGGGTGGTACGAACCGCGATCGAGGCATGACACCTCTTGATCGTCTGTGGCCAAGACGTCGGCGCCATGCTCGAGGAGCGTCTCGATCGCGCGCCTGTTGGAACCCAGGGTAGACTGTTGTACGAGGCCCTCCAGCGCAGCGTTGAGCGGCGACATCAAGCCTGCTCCTCCTCCTATCGACGTTTCCCCTCCCTTGGCAGTCCGGGCGGCACGGATGTCGACGTCTGCCCCGTGAGCGAGAAGGTAAGGAATTCCCAGTGCGGCCTGCCACCAGTAGTCCCCCGTGGCGAGCACGTGAAGTGCCGAGTTACCAGTCGGCCGTGGCCCTGAGCCGTGAGGCCAGTTGTCTTGTTTGCCGCCCGCACCGAGAGCGTTGACGTCAACATCAAACTTCTCGACGAGGAGCCGGACGACATCCATATTAGGCGTCTCGCGCCGGCACGCCGTGATGAGCAGCGGCTCAATCTCGCCGCCTAGATAGTCACGGCGCGCTCGGGATTCGCGGGATGTCTTGGCCACCCACTCGGCATCCTCGAGCCGCGCGATGGCCTCCTTGGTTGCGACTTTGCTTAGTAGATCTGCGTGCCCGGTTTGTGCGAGGTACTGCAATAGTGTCGTGCTGCCATTGTAGTCTCCTCTGTCATCCCTGAGGACCTGGAGACAGCTAACTGGCCTCTTCGACAGCGCCTCGGCGACGATGTCAAAGTGATGTGCTTTCATGGCTGCCTCAAACTCCCTAGGCGATAGTGTGCCGTTGGCGGCGATGGCATCTTCAAAGGGCTTGCGGGTCTCCATTCTAGCCTTGAGGAGCGCTGTGACGGAGCTGTCATGATCTCTGTGATCATCGCCAGCGCGGGGCTCTGCATCGAGAAGTTGGTCCCTGACTCGAAGCAAGCACGCCAGAGTATGGCCCGCCTTGCTCTCCACTGCCGCCGAGATCGCCTTGCTGATATGCTTAGCCTGAATCAGTTCGTGCTTGGCCAGCATGTCCAGAATCTCATCGATCCTCTCTGACGTTCGGGGGCCACGCTGTACAGCCTTTCGGAATTTATCTCCCAGTGTGACACTTCCGACGTCCCTCGGATCGAACTTCTGATGGTTCGAGTGCCGAGGCCAGTTGCCGAGCTCTTCCTCAAACTCAACAACTGCCTCTAGCAGGGAGTCGTGGTAGTCTTCTGATGGCTGGTGCACGACAGACGTCATACTTGCCTCGAGGAGGAGGTTTACGCTCTCTAGTCGCCCGGACCGAACAGCATAAAACAGGGGTGATCGGCGGTGGATGTTGCTGGTCACAGCGACCCCCTGAGCCGGTGAGGCAGTCACTTTCTCAAGCATCATACCAAGAATATTGACCTGCCGCGCCCGTGCGGCTAGATGCAGACCATTGAGCCCTTCCTTGGTCTCCCTCAGCGGGTTGGCCCCATGCTGGAGCAGCTGACGGGTCATATACTCGGAGAAAGTCGCCGCGCTGTGCAACGGCGTGATGCCGTCCTGGTCGGCCACGTCAACAACGCCCTGCCCGACATCGACATGCCTCTGGACGAACCAGTCCAATGCCGTCATAGATCCCCCACTGTTACTATGCGTGGTGATCTCCATTCCCATGGGGGCAATAGTACTCAAGATGTGCAGCGGCGTTGTTCCGACGTGGTTTGGCTGCGTTGGGTCGACTCCGAGATCGCGCAGTGCATCGAAGAAGCCGAAGCCACGCGCTCTCGGGGAGAAGGCGACGTTTGCCCAGCGTCCCTCCCGCAAGGTCTCGTGGAACAATGTATTACCATCATGGTCCACCGCCCGCGGATCGAGCCCTTGTCCAGAGAGCCACTGGACAACTTTGGGTGAATCGGCTCTGGCGACTGCGGCGTGGCACAACGTCCGGCCCTCGGCGTCATGCGTGTCGAGCCGGCTGCCCTCGCGGACCATGACCTCGCACGTGGCGATCATGTCGCCATCGTCGGAGCTTCCTAAGCCCCTGTGCGTATCGATCTTGGAGAATAAGGGAGTACGTCCCTGGCTGTCGCGCACCTCGATTTCCGCCCCCGCCGCCAAGAGGGCAGCGAGCAACTCGGCGTTGTCGTCAATCTTGCCGGCACGCACTGGATGCTCTGAGCCCAGGAGCTGGAGAGGCGTTTGCCCCTGAGCGTTGCGTCCGTTGATGTCTGTGCCTGGATATTGCAGCAGGCGATGAAGCAGAGCCACACGGCCGTCTGTCGCCTCATCCGTGCTGCCTTTGGTCCTTTCGAGCTGCACGAGCAGATGCAGAGCCGTCTGCCCGTCATGACCCACGGCCCTAGCTGGGTCTACACCGTGATCGAGAAAGAGGTGCACCTGCGCGATGATGCTGGCCGTGTCGAGCCTAGGATTCCAGCCCTGCTTCATCCGATCCAGCATTGCCGCATTGATTTGTGACGTTACTAGCACCATCGCCGACTCCTTTCCCAGATTCTCCTCGGGTATTCCGTCCGTGGACTTTGTCAACACCCCGAGGAGGTACTTGACCATGGCTAGATCTCGCGTCATACTCAAGAGCGTCTTCCCGCCAGTGCTGACTGCATACAAATCAGCGCCGCCCTCCTCGATCAGCAACCGCGCGGCGACTACGTCCCGGGCGTAGTGCAACGGTGCGCTACAGGTACCTGCAGACGTTGTGCGCATGTTTACATCGACACCCGCAGCCAAGAGCATCCGGAACACTGCTGTTGTGCCCTCCACGTCTTTCGCGCGGGCCTCGTGCTCCTCATTCCTCGGTCCCAGCGGCCATAAATACCTATCATGAACGTTGCGCGGGCTTGAGCCTACGGACGGGTTCGCGGCCGCCCAGGCGTGCAGCGGGCTGACCTCGTCACAATGGAGAACCATCGGCTCATTGTGCAGGGCTGTCGCGTCAGCGCCCGCGAGGAGAAGGGCGCTGACGCTCTGTGGATCGCGCTCGGCGCTGGCCAGCAACAGTGCCATGTTCAGATCACGGGACCAGGGACTCTCTCCTTCCTTCTTGCCCGCGGCGGTGAGGGGATGCACCAGCACGGCGGCGAGCATGTCGGCACGCCCAGTTTCTGCCAACCAGAGCACAGCTTGTCCGAGGGCTTGCTGTGATGGAAAATGCGGCATAAAGACCTCGAGGCAGGCCATGTGGCCTCTTTTGCACACCCATTCGAGCGGCGACGTGTCTCTGTGGCCGTGGGGGGATGGATCTCGAAACTGCGTGAGAGCCAACATGTCTGCGCCAGCGTCGAGAAGGAGTTTCGCGGCGACCGGATTGTTGTGTTCCACGGCTTGATGAAGAGGCGTCAGACCCGAGAAGTCAAACCTGTCGTGCTCTCCTGGGTCCGCGCCAGCGCGGAGCAAAGTTTCGAGGATCGAGATGTGGCCCTTTCGAGTAGCATGGTAGACCGCCGACTCGCTAGAGTTGGTCGACATATTCTGCTCTGCCTTTCGCGACAATAGGACATCGAGATACCCCTGCAGCTGTAGGACAGTGGCTACGTATATGGGAGTAGATTCGGCCTCGTCGGACAGACTGAAACTAGCATCACACGTTGATATGGCGAGAATTTGCGATGGCGAGTGCTCCATGCCCAGAACATCGTCCAGGAGCAGAGTCATCTTGCTCTGATCAGTGTAGCCAGCGTGCGCAGCCTTGCGGGCGTGCACGAACCAGTTGCGCCCCGCGTACTTGGCGAATGTGTCATCCTGTAGAATCTGGTCGCAGGCCATGAATAGGGGCAGGCACTCGTTGTAGGGTTTGTGCGGCCTCCCTAATATCTCGGACTGCAAATACGCCAGACAGACTAGAGCGAGTCGCTGGTGGGTGGCGCCGGGGTCGAGAACGCGACCGCCGCGACCACCAAGATCGCCATCGGTGAGGAACTCTGTCAACGAGTGATGGATAACGCTGACCGTTTCGTCCTGCAGGATCTCGAGCAGCGGCCCGCAGGCCACACGCACTAGTTCCTTCGTTGCCCCGAGGTTTCGCGCCTCCTTCTCCTCGGCAGAAGCACGCTTGTGGAGGACACAAATCAGCCTTGCAATCTCGAGTACCCGAAGCGGCCGCACCGCGTGCGTGACGAGCTGCAGGATGAGAAGCTGGGTCTCCTCGTCCACGCCGCTTCGCAGAGCATGCTGCTTGAGCAGATCAATGTACATGACGTTGAGATCCTGCGGGAGACCTTCGAGTACGAGTCTGACATCGGCGCCGGGGCTGGTAAAGGCGTCCATCGCCAGCTTGGCGTAGAGGAACAGCCCATTTGCCCGGCCGGGTACTGCTGCCCTAATGATTGCCTGGTCATCGTTGCTGATGGTGACCGGTGCAGTGATTAAACGGTGCCAGACGTACGTCGCAATGTCCTTGTCAACGAGCGTCTCCTCGAGCTGGATGCTGATGAGAGTGCCTCTGCCCAATCTGCGGAGTGCCGACCCAATGTAAGCGACAGGCCGGGACGTCATAAAGACACTGGCCCGACAATACCGCGCCAGATCGGCCAGCTCGTTGAGGAAGGACAGCGTCTCGTCCACATTCCCGTCTCCGCCGATCCCATGGCTCATCTCGTCAAGGGCGTCGACGACCACATACACCTTGGGGATTTGCTGCAGTGCCGACTGCAGCTCCAGCCAGAGTTCTGCAGAGTCCAGGTTGTCAATCGTGCGCTTGGTAGTTCTGTAGCCATTCAGCTTCACTTGCAAAGGCGGGCTGAAAGGCAGAAGCTGTGCCAGCCAGTCGCGCACCGCGGCGATCGGCTCATGATTCGCGGCAATGATGTGCCGGAAGAAGAAGAACAGGACAGGCACTCCCTCCTGACGAAGTCTCTCAATGAGAGACGCCGCGATGACCGACTTGCCTGCTCCGGGAATACCTGTACAGCGTGAGTCAATTCTGTTAGCCACTATCTCGAGCAATCAAGCGTACTGCATCTCCAATTTGGCGTGGCACTCACCTCGGATCCAGAGCAATCTCTGTTCATTCCCCGCGCTTTGCCAATCATGATACGCTGCCCCTTCAAGAAGCCATTTGCAGGTGCCATCGAGGTGCGCCGTCGTGTGTTTGCGCAGCTCGCTGCCGTCGCCTTCGTAGTCGGTCGGCTGCAACCATGTTCGGACCTTCGCGAGCTCGACTGCCGGTAGTGGTAGAATATTGACCTCGTTGAAGTCGTGGACATCCTCAGGAGCCAAGAACACCGCGTCGTCCTCCCAAGACATATTCATACCATCGTGTAACTGGAGATTCGCCATTCCTTTCGCTGTACTTGCACCACTGGTGTGGGTCGGTCTTCATTCGATGAAGAAAACGCGAGTTGGAGATGCGATTGGAGGCTTGAGAGAGCAGAGAATGATAGATTCAAATAGTGGTAATGTACCCAACTAGATGATGGAGAGGTTCAGATTCAGTGACTGGAAGCCTCGGAGCTCTATTTATGTGCCTGGTGATCGAGCGTTGCATTGTGAGTCAGCTGCGTTGGAGTACTTTCGGTGAGCGTAAGCGAACGTAAGCATACATCACCTTCTCCATGTCACAATAAAGCAGTGCAAAGTATGCCAAGACTGCCCAGGTGGTTTTTGAACTCCAATACTCGTGCTGGAAGAGGACACCAGTGTTCGCTCTAAGTGTCTCCAAAGTATCGGAATACTAAATTTATATCATCACCTATTACAAGTATGTAGGCCCCAACAGGCAGGTAGACGGTGCTCTAGAGCATGTAGAATGCCATTCTCGTCACTGACTTTTTTGTAAAAGAAAGATGTGTTGTATCGTACTCTGCCTGCACTTGTACTTTGCCTTTTAGTGATATAAAACTAATTCCGCTGGGGTCAAAACCTCGTCTAAGAAATTGCAGAGCTAACAATACCCTTAAAGCAGTTCGTGCTCCGTGTGGCATCGTATCTAGAGTGTGGGCTATGAGTTTGGCTGTGGCTTCTAGATTTGCGGTACTAGATTGTGCAGCTCTGTATTGGTGTCAATCTTCAATGTCATAACTGCGCTTACAGCTGGAGCAACTAGTGCAGCACAGAAGCTGCATGTACTTCAGGCAAACTTCCGACAGCTATCTCGTGGCGACGAAGTTGCGCCCAAGTTCTCGAGTCTCAACCGCCTAAGTTCCTCCCCAAACGGGTGTACACTTTCTTCTTGTCCATTGTCTGTTGGGAGCGTCTCCGTTTAGACTCTGGCTCTCGTAGGCCGTGCCGATATAGCGGGTCTAGTATGCAGGCATGGTGCGACATATTCGGCCGCATGAAGCCCTGCGGCGCCTCTTCGGCGGCTTCCAGAGCCTGGAGGCCTACAAGATATAAAGTGACACTGGAGCATGAACGGTTCCGACAGTCCTCCAGGATGCTCCATCTCTTCGGGACGGAGAGAGTCGTTATCAGGACTCTGTGATGTAGGATCTGTGCTAATCGCCGTATCGCTGTGGCGCTGTGCTCGGGATTGTCGAGCACGTCTTCCTACCGCGGTTATCGAGGAAACTGGCGACCAGCATCGCATCTCCTGAGGACCGGACCCGCTACGCCTTGGGCGGGCCCCAGTCCACACCAGCGTTGTAGGCTTGCAGTGGCCCGCTGCTTCGAAAGTTCCCGCTATTGCCCTAATGTTAGCTCGGGGCCGTTCCTGAGAGTTCTCGACGTTTCTGTCCCGCTGTACTAGGGCAGATATCAGAGCTCTGATCGAGGCTCAATCTCCGACCCTGATGCAGGTACTGCGCTCGTCCACTCCCAAACTGTCTTCCCACGTCTAGGCCATAGTGCTCGAAAGAACCACAACACGGACAAGCGAGCGTAGATGCGCTATTGCCGCAGGCAAGTACAGTTACTGTGATGAGACTACAGCAGCCAGCCAACCTTCGATCCCTAGCATTCCGCGCCAGCCGTATCCGCGAATAAGCGAGGGCCGAGGCGGATATCGATAGACACTGATAAAGAGAGGCTACTTAACAATACTCCGGCGCCAAGCCTGCCCTCTCAGTTCTTCGGCTTGCAGCAACGAATGAGACTTTGATAAGCGACCACCGCGGCGAAACGGCGCAATCTAGATCCACTCCACCTCTGACTCTTCGCAACTATAAATGCCAAGGTTACAATCCTGAGGACAGCACGCAAAGGGCACGTCAGGGCTGAGGAGCGCTCCTCCCGGTCACACAGCGTCAGGCCGTGAACAGAGCGGTTTTCCAGGCTCGCTTTTGCGTCGTTCGAGTAGGGCCTGCGGAACGTTAGCGATGCCACGGCAACCACGAGAGGCAGGCGTCAGGGCAGCGGCGCGGATAGCTATGGGGCACACAGTCTTCACACGTCTCAAGGCGTGAAGGAAGCTGAAGACGGTATTTTGGCTCTTGCAATACTTGGAGAGCTGTTGACCACGCGATGTTAGCGACATGAGGTCAGTGCGCCGGCGCGGCGCTGTTGGACGAAGGAGGATCGACTTACAGGTAATTACTTCTTCCCGCCCTTCACCGATACAGGACGACGCGGCTGCGATGTAAGGGCGCTTTCTTCCGGGGGCCCAAACCTTTAATACAAGTGTCGGCCGGCTCGTGCGCAGGAAGGTACTTGGCTTGGATCCGGCGGCGCCGCAGCTTGAGCCATGCAGCCTCGTGGCAGCCGGCTTGCGATGTGGAGTGCTCAGTGGGACTTAGCAGTCCTTAATACTTATGACTTCGTCGGCGGCAGTCTACTCCGCCTCCTCCACCATCTTGCCGGCCCTACTGATGGGACTATGAGCGGGAGGAGGGGTGTCTCACTAGTGGTCATCGCAACTGCGGCTGCTGGTTGACGCTGATGGTAGCAACTGCATAACGCCGACGGATATGGAAAAACGTAAACGGGGGACCCCTCCAGGTGCGAACTGACCGCGAAACACCGATCACTGCCGCTTACCAGCTGATCGCGACTTTGCTGCTAGGTCCTGATGATGCAGCACACTCATTACAAGACTCCGACAAATCGCGCTACACCACACTCTCACCAGCTCGCCCCTCCGAACCCAGTAAGGACCGACTCTTCGCCTTTCACGAGACAAGATCTAACAGACCTATACTGCAGTACGCCGTTCAGGCAGTATAACACAAGAACAAACGCGCTCCCCGGATGCTCTGCGTCAACCTAATCAGAGCCACAACTACCAGCTACCCAGACCTGTCGCCGACATGGGTAGTGAGAATGGTTCGTGCGCTTTACCCTGGTCTGGTCTAGGCTATCTTAAGACGCTCGTTCTAATCGTTACTTTGTACCTCCAGTTCTCTCCGATCCACTCCTCCCGACTACCACGAGCTCAAATCCCGATGACCACGGTTGTCGTCCGAGGAAAGAGCACCCGGAACATCAGATGCCGCGAACGAAACCGCACCCGAAGGCGTCAAGAACAGGTCCATGTAATACTGGATCACAAAATACTGGACGATAAGAGCGTGGACCTCCTGGTACACTCGGAAGGCGAATCTGCAGAGGCTGCCACCTGGAAGCTCGAGTTAGAGATCCAGGAAGACGCTAGCGAGCTCCTCTTCGCTACTAGGAAAAGGTCGGAGGCCGGGGCCAAGTCCTGTTCAAGAACCAGCCAGCAAAGTACCACATTTTCAAGATCCTCAAACACAAGAAGAAAGCCCGCGGCGGCTTTATACTGGAGTGCCAGTGGTAGGCTACCCCACCTCCAATGGTAACACGACCATAGAGCCCAAGGCCAAGCGGAAAAAATTTATACCTCAGCTGTTAAACAGGTACTAAAAGAAATCGGTAGTCAGAGCAACTTTTTGCTGCGCAACAGGCTGGTCCACAGGATTTGCTTGGATTGCAGAAAGAGGATGCTGGAAGTCTACCTAGGTCCCCTGTGGGCGATATCCTTCCCGAACGGGAGCCCACTATACACCCTACTTCACAAAAGCCCTCGTCAATCGTGCACAGCTCGGAGACTTCACTAGAGTACGGCGTATCGACGAAAGAAATAACCTAATCGCACGGGTAAGCGTTGCATGGGGATAGCCTCTTTCTAGGCTTAGGGCTTAGGCGCTGTTTCTGTCCTTACAGTAAGCCGCGACGGGGCGCGCTTGGCGAGGTCTTCGCCAGTTCGTACAGCGAATGTTAATCACGTTAAACCTAGTAACCTGAAGAGGGTTTTTCTTTATCGACATAGGCTGCCATAAGGTATGAGGAGCCCGTTCTTCCTTGTAACACGATATTTTACCAAGATTTGACCCGTCTAGACGTCCCTCATAACGACAAATTGTGGCCAACAGCATCGCGACAAGCGGCATGATTGTAACGGAACAGAACCACTCCGAGGTTCGAAATATTGCGGGCATGTTCTCACTGTGTTGACATGCAAGGCGTTATCCTCTCCACTGAAAAGCTCCATGGATCGAAAGGGCTTCCGTTCTCCGGTTGCCGCCGCTCTCGGCTCGCTGAGACGTGGTTGACCCAGTACTCTAAGACTTGCTGCTTGGCCCGGAGTGGTAATCGTGAGGACTGGCCTGCTCCCGAGGAACTATGTGGTACGTCGGAGGCACTTCTAGCGGATCAGGGCCACCATCGCCGGACGACCTCAGGCTCAAATGCTGATCTCTTTGAGGACGGCCCCCTCCCCAATATCGAGGCTTGTTACGAGACTGGACGCTTGTGACGTACGACTTGATATGGCTGGTACCGCCGACTACGTCTTTTCGGAAACCCTAGATCTACTCGTCGACTTTGTAGGAGACGTGGCGGAGGTGCTTGTGAGGCCTTTCGTCGCGAGGCTGGGGGTAATCGTGGCCTGCTGCCGCCAATGAACAACTACCTAAAGCATTGTCGTTAATGGTATTGCTATCGGCTGGACAACATTTTGGTCTAGGTAGTAATTCGAGAGGTCGCAAGGTCGCCAAGAAGTCGTCTATCTCGCTATTGTAGACTACTTTCACACGGTACTATGCCGCAGGGCCGATTAGTCCGTGGAGAAAGGCATTAGTGGTGTCACCACTGTCCGCCAAGAATCGCTTAAGGCTGTGTGTCACTACTGGTGATGACACTTCGGACATTTGACCTGGCCCATGGGACGGTCTGGGAGACTTTGGCGCGAAGCTGAGTGGTGTGACTGGGGTGCAGGCACAATTTTCGGGTATGGCCGACCATCGACAGCAAGTCTGCGGACACAGCGCCAGCATGCAGCTGCCTCGAGACTAGCTTCGTGTGCATTGCCCCGTGGCATGAGTGGAATGGAACGGGGTAAATATCACTGGGGTTCTTTATCATAGGCAGAACGAATCGCCCAAATAGGCAATTTCGCCCACATGGATATACAGCCAATCAAATGCCAGATCTACTAAGATCGGATCCGGCCAATCACAGGTACGGACCTCATAGCGCGGGGCAGCTCTTATCTCCAGCCGAAGCCCTTGGAATTCAGAGAGTATAAATATTAATATAGTTAAGACCATGCACTAAACGAAGAAGTCTTACAACTATGTGCAGGTCCAGTTTCTTTACAAGACGAGCCTAGGGTATATAGAAGTAGATTATAAACTGTCTTACGATACCTAGCTCCGCACCTGCAGACTAGATAACGTATCTAAGGCACGCCGCAAGTTCGCAAATCCAAGATAATATCACTACAAACGTGGAATTTTACACGCTTGGGAACCATTGGTGTTTTTAGCTATAACTACGAATTAACGAATTCACCGAACGCGTCAGCGTGGTCGGCATTGTGCTGTCCTCCACGAGGCAACACTCTCTCGCTTGTTCCGGGCTGACTAAATATCGAGAGCACATTCTTAAGGCTGTATATGTATGTATTAGTATCGTCGTGTAAGAATCAGCTTTCAAACTCACAGTTCGTTATTCTACTCTCTCCTGCGACTTCGCATTAGCAAGCGTCGTTTTTGGTAAGAATGGGGTTTGCTTACGACTCCTAAATTGTTTTGCTTAACTTTGTCGTATTCTTGAACGTCACGAGGTCTAGCTCGCACAGCTTTTGAACCACTCTCTTTATACCCTCAGACATTTCTTGCAGTTGTTGCTCCAAGCTGGATTCGTAAGCATTACATCCACGAGACTATCAAACCATGAAGCGACATAGACTTACTATTGTATAGACTGTTCCTGCCGGGCTTCAAGACTACCCAATTTCCGAATAATCTGAGCATGTCTTTCATGTGAGAGTGGTTTTAGCAAAGTGCACACTGGAGCCTACACCCTTCATGCGATCACTGACCTTCTATCGGCGTCCCCTATCGAGCCAATGTGCCTATGGGAAGGCGCACCAAGTGATAGCAATGGCAAAGGCGAAGCGGAAGCCGAGCCCGGTGCGGACGCGGCGCCGGTGCGGAGGCTTCGGGCTATGTTGGTTCCGAAAGGTGGGCGGCACGCGACTATGGACGGTCCAGTACATGTCTGGTTTGCACTCAGTTAACAGCAGACAAAATGCAAGCTCTTACTTAATATTTCGCATGTAATACCCATCGGCCATAGAGCGTAAACCCTTGGGGTGCCTCTTTGTGTGAAGGGAGAAGTTTGGTCGGACCTGTTACTTCATAGTCAGTATATGTCCCTTTTACATAGACGACAGCTGTAGTGACCTTACTAGAATACTAACACATCCCGCGCTAGAAAACCTTGATTAGGCAACTACTGATAAATAGCAAATATTATAGATGATAATAGCATAGAAGAATCGTCGCAATTTAGGTACGGTTATTAGGATAAGTTTGTTATAAAATGCAAGCAGACTGAACCGCGGTAACTAAGTACCGCAATCGAAGACTAAATACGTTGCGAATTGCCACTATCATGAAGAGGATTAGTTAGGGAAGTCTCTATATTGAATAAGTTAGAATAACTTAATACGAATGTTTTCATAGGCATCTGAGTAGTCGAGAGGGCCACTAAAGGTTCCTATCGCAAAAGAACAGGTCCCGCCGCATACCAAGGCTGGGAGACAGAGAAGGTTAAGGATGAGGAGAATATCCGATAGCCAAAAGGACCATTGTCTCTAACGCCGCCGAAGGGTAAGTCTGGCGGCTACGAATATAATGCAGTTTGTAACAAGAAACCAGGATAATGCCTTCATCCCGGGCTAGGGTCAGTCGCCGATAGTAATAGGAAAAGGAGTGAGAAGAAGACTTACGACGAATTGCTCCTCAGTGATGCCCATTTGGTGCTCCTTAGGTCTAAAAAGATTACAGCGATTAGGATGATCGCCGTGCTGGGGGATGTTTTTTGCCTTTTCTTATTGATAGGCCGCAGATGGAGCCGCTGAATAGGGCACACTCCCCTCGGAAAGTTGTTATTCTGTATCAGATAGGCCTGATAGTGAGGCGGTGACCCTGAAAGGGCAAAATACTACTACTTCGGTTTTCTAGGTTTCGAAGAAGAAGCTCCATTAATAAATGATATTCATAGAACGGTCAAGCGCATCGAAGGCTCAGGCTACAGGGCAGAGCAACCTTAATGTTTGTTCATTGTTCTCCTTGCATATGTGCTTCAGTCGTGCCAGCTGGTCACTCCGTTATTCAGAGATAGAGATTTAGAAAACTTAATGTCACTAGCTGTAGAGCTTCGAGCCACCTCTAACAGTATTAGAGTTCAACTGATAGGGCTAGTGTGACTCTACTGCAAGGTCGGGTAACCATATTGGCCATTCCTTTAATGTCTCAGCGCAGCATGGCTGCCCGCCACTCAGATTCAGAGGCCAAGACACAGAAACACACTTCGAAGGTATTTCGAATCGCAGTGCTCATGCCAAATTGTAGTTCTTGAGAACACACCTGAAAAATTCACTTACACCTTTTTACTCATGTACGATCTGTTAGGGAAACAGACGAGGGAAGTAGCCGCGCCAAATGAAAAGTTGATAACGCTGCAATAAGTCTCGACGGTGAGGGAGTCGAGGTGGTCAGGTCTGGTCAGAGTGGTCTGCGCAGCGGGCCGGATGGGCATGCTCGGCGCCAGGATGTTGTCTCAGCTCGGCATACTTGACAAAGAATACCGGGTCCATCTTGTAGTGCGACGCGCCGCAGTCAATCTTCAAGTACTTGAATAGGCATAGCCGGGCGAGGCGAAGAGGGACTGGACGTCCGGTGCGGGTAGTTCAAGGTTCGCGTAAGATTACTCGCACTGCTCTTCTCCATGCCCCCCTACAGGCCATGCCAACGACCAGGTCGGCCAGACATTTCCGTAACTATCCCCATCGAGTGCCACAGCGCATGCCGCTGACACTAGCTCCAAGGAATCTGTAGACACTTCCACCTGCGAGAGGATGCGGGAGAGAGTGGCCGTGAGACGTTTGTTGTCACGTTCTAGCGCCACGACCCGGTCATCGCATGGCTAGTGGCTCAATTCGACCTGGTTCTGGAGCTCCTTGACCAACTCGGCTTGCCTACAATGGAACGCCCGATGCGCGCCGGCGGTTTTGGAGTCTCCTTGGTTGGACCCGTCAGTAGCCGGTTCGTACCGCACGGCTCAGTGTGAAGGCAACGCCGAGGAACTTTTTCTCGTGCTTGTCCATCACACCAAGTATGCCGGGCGTCTCTCAGTCAGGCCAGTGTGACGAACAGTGCACAGCAGGACATACAAAGGATGACTGGTGTTCCTCATCGAGAAGCGGCTCTGAACCCGGTCGAGAATTATGGACCCGGCCCCCAGCCCGGCCCCCGGCCCGGCCCTGTGGCTCTCCGGTCTGATGGAAAGCCCCACATTTTGCACCATCAGCGAATGACAATATTTGTCTCTCTATAGGCATGGAGATGCTGGCGTGTTCCGGACCGGCTGAGTGACTAAGCTTGCACAGTCTAACAGGAGGAGAGCCGAAGCTGAGCGTACCTGCCGGGCGCATAGTAACGACCAGTAACAGAAACAGTGCTTGTCCCTCCTTTATTAAGTTGCAGGCCCTCCTGCCTCCGTCTCGAACGCTTGCTATGGGCCGGACTAATTGCTACCGTTCTCTATGCTACTCCAACTAAGCTGCCTTACTTCCTCCGACGCCGCCATGTCGAACCTGCCTTTCACGGTGCGTCGCCTCTTCCCCGCACAGTTCTAGCTCTCCCTCCCATGGCCGGGTCTGTGCCGGCGTACTGACGAAAGAACCACACAGCTGAATGACCCCACCCTCCTCCACGAGGCGTCGCTCCTTGGCGGGAAATGGGTGCAAGCCAATTCGGGGAACCGCTTTGATGTCGAAGGTCAGTCGCGTGCTACTGCAACCTGTGCCAGGATGTGGCTCAGAACCTACATAGGACTAACTAGAGCCAATCGCACAGATCCCGGCACCTGCAAGGTGTGGGCGTCGTGCGCCAACAATGACGTGGCCGACGTGGACCAATATGTTGAGTCGTCGCAGGCTGCCTATGCCGGCTGGCGCCACACGAACCCGCGCGAGCGTGCCAAGGTGTTGATGCGGTGGCACGAGCTGATCACGGCGGCGCGGGACGACATAGCGGCGCTCGTCGTCCACGAGACGGGCAAGCCAATGGCCGAGGCGCAGGGCGAGGTCGACTACGCCAACGGGTTCGCGTGGTGGTTCGCGGGCGAGGCGGAGCGCGTACGCGGGTCTGTCGCGCAGCCGTCCGTGTCGA
>KQ964262.1:0-343964 GCA_001566295.1 Microdochium bolleyi
GCTTGCAGAAGCGAGTGCACGAGGCGTCGTCGGTGCCGGGTGTCGAGACTTGGACAAGGAGCTGGGTCAGCGGTCCGGGAGGTGTTGTGATGGTCTTGGATGCGAGAGGCCCAGACTCGCAGCCCTTGGCAGCGTAGGCGCAGTGCTGGTCGAACTTGACGGCGTAGTGGTCGGCGTCTCGCCTTGAAGGATCTGCGGGGGCACTGCTGCTTGTGGATGGCGCAATTGAGCCGCGGCGGGTCATGCTCTTCCAGCTGGGCTCGCCGAAGCGAAGCTGGCGGTGTCTGGGGAGCTTGACATCGGCACAGGTTACAGATGCCAGCGCCTCGATCAGACACTGGCACGAAAGACCATCAGCAACGGTGTGGTGGAGGAACGTGAGGACTGCGAAGCCGTCCTGATACCAGCAGATGGCTGCCCTGAAGACGGGGACAAACTCGCTCTTGGACGGAGAGACTGCGAACTCGGGGTTGCAGCAGTGGCTGGGTCCGTAGTGTTTCTCCTCCAGGTCTGCGAAAGATACCTCGCGGCAGTCAATCTCTCTTATCTCGATATCCTGGAGTTCTGGAACTGGCCGAGGGTGGAAGCGGATGAAGGCTGTGGCATCTTCGGAGAGGACGCCGCCGAGACACGGCTGGACGGTCAGGAGGTTCCGTACAGCCTGCTGCAGGTGTGTTGTGATTTCTCTTGTGTCCTGGTCGACTGATGTGCGGAAGTACTGGGCAACACTGACGTAGCAGCGAGGCGCGATCTGGTCAAAGACCGAAGCAAACTCTCCGGTCTGCATTGTAACTCTGCCCTGTCGTAATGGACTGCCGCAGCTGTGTGTTGGTGTTATTGCTCTCTGGGCCGAGTGTGTCTGTGTTTGTGGTGTAGGTGATCGCGAATTGTGGTGAGTAGCGACAACGTTGTGGTGCTTGGTCGTGTCAATGGCGTGAGTCTAGCTTGTGGTGCTTCGTCAATGTCGTCTTGGTGCGTGTGGTAGTAATCGTGGAAGATGTCGTTGTGTAAGTGTCAGAGTGTTGCTGCGTGTAGATGGAAGGTATCGGAACGGTTGTTCCAGGTTGGGGTGGGGAGAGTGCCAGAGGGCCTGATCCTTATAAGCTTGCGAGGGACGAGGACAAGAACGCGGACACAGGCACAGAGCCTCAACGTGAGACAGAGGAGCCTAATGAGCGCTGGTCCCAAGTAGCACCTCGTAGATCTCACCGGGGAGCGTCGTGGCACAGAGAGGGTGGACCGGACTGGGGGAAAGGGGGACCAGGGGAGGGGGGTGTCCGTGGTAAAGAACAAGTGGGACCCCGGTGGAAGGAATAAGGAACGTGTGCATGGCAAGGGTGCCGAGGTGAACGGACCTGGAGCTACGTAATGGTGCTTGCCAGCAGCCGCCCAAGTCCCAGCCGGTCACAAGGCGGGCCCCCAACGTGCAATGTGCTCGTCTCGTCGTGGCTGCGGACAGCAAGCAGAGGCACGTACGCGAGTACCCCAAGTCGGCCCGCGGACAAGCAATTGACAACAGCGGAGGGCGGCATCAGTGTTCCGATGCTCGAGTAGCCGAGGGATCGCTCAGAAGGTGAGACAAGGGCCGCCCACGCCAAATGAGTAGCCCGCTGCCGTGCAGATGGCGCACCAACAGGCAATCTCTGCTGGGCGATCTGTGCTCCGAGAGGGTCGGACCAGCTTCCGTCCAGGTGGTAAGGGGGAAGGGCAGAAAAAAAAAAAGCCAGGCCCCGAAAGTGACAGAGAGAGCACGCTCAGCACTGTCTGTCACTGTCAGTCTGAGCTGGACGCCGAACCCACTCGCCGGCCCTGTGCTGCCCCGGACCTGGTCTGGCTCGACAAGACTCACAGAGGGGGTGTGCCCCTGAACCCCTGCCACAAGGTCAACAACACCGACACTCTAGCCCAACCCCTCCCCATTCTGGCCCCTGGGGGTGCTTTTCGCTAGCCTCTGTGCTCTCCCTCGCCAGAGGCTCGACTGGGACAAGCCGCCGGGAGACTTCTCCCACACTCTCCCTTGGCTCGCGGCTTCGTCGGGCATCTCCTGGCTGGCTCCTCCGCCCGCAGTACAGCACCTCTCAGCGCCGTGCCTGTGGCTCTGCCTGCCCCCTCAGCCCTGCCCATCAGGTCGGGACCGCCAATCGGAGCCCGCCCCGTCTCTCATCGCCCCAGTGAAGGCCCTGCTGGGTGTTGACCTGTCGTAGGCGGTGATGACCAACGGCCGCCATGGAACCGGTTGCTCTGTCCCGGTGGCCATCGACCCGCGGCGGCAGGGCCCAGAGCTTGCCCACACTGAGTTGTCTCGTGCATGCCGGCCTACACGTCAATTGCGGGCGTGTGCCCTCTCGGTGGTCAGGATGGTGGTGATGGCCACTTGAGCGGGGTTGTCCAGCACGCAGGGAGCACAAAAACAGCAGGGAGTCAGGGCCCTCGAAGCGCAGGCGGGCAGGGCGTCGCAGCGGCGGTGTGTGTCGCGTTGGGCACGCGGGCTTGGGCCGGCGGGACGGCACGATTGGCTGGACAAGAAGCAGCACGCCGCCCGCGAGGGAAATGATGATGAAGTATGATGATGTGGGAGGGCGGCACCACAGCCCGCCTTGCTGCTCCTTACAGCGGTACCTAGTCTCCGGTACTGAGCAACACACTGCCTGCCTGCTTGCTTGCCCACTTGGGAAACTGACTCGAGATGCGCTGGCGAGCACTGGCGAGCACCACGTCACCTTGACACACCGACAGAATACCATGGCAGCGCTTGAATATCCACCAGACTTGGACCACGCTGTGCTCTGCTCGGGCGGCTCCAGGGACCCGCGGGTCTGATGTCGTTGTCGTTGTCGCCTGTGGAGGAGGACAATAGGCCGAGGCATCGGGAGCTACGCTGCGGCGGCCATGGGAAAGTGACGGCTTTGATCGACTGGTCAATTCCGCACACCCCTCTTTTGCTCTTTCTTTTCGCAAACAAAGAGCGGTGTCCAGGGTTCACAGCTCTCGCAGCTCACCCGTGTGTGCAGCGCAGCGCATGCAAGCAGCAGCTGCTGCAGGCTTGGGTAATTGTTCGCCTCGTTGTCTGCCTTCTTTTTAATTTGTCTTGTCCCTTCTTTTGCCCGACTGGAGCCAAGCATGCAGTTTCAGAAGACGTGTCTCGTTTCCGCCCGGCTCATCTGCTGTGCGAGCCCAGACTCGACCGCTTCCGCCTTCCGTGTAACAAGGCAGCATCCGAGCTCGAGCAAGAGCCAACGCCGCCAACAACACAACACCAGACGGCAACTTGCAGCAGCGGCAGCGCGTGTGCGACATGCAGGGTGCGCAAGGTCACGAGGGAGATCATTTTTACTTGCAGCGGCATGTCGGAAAAATGTAGGCTCGCCGCTCTCGGGCGGCATGCAAGAGACGCTCTTCACATGTGTCTCTTGGTTCCTTTGCTTGGTTGCAGGCGTTGTTTCTTGTCAGTCTGTCGCTACTGCGTCGTTGTCTCGTCACTGGTACCCCTCCTCTGCCCCGGGCTTTCTCAGAGGCCGAGAGCGGGTTTGCGACTCCGACGAGCGACGAGATCTGATTTGTGACCAGCCAGGCAGGCTTGGGGATCATGGATGAAACCAAGAACGGTTGGCCAAAAGCAGCAAAGTGCCATGCCGGAACACTGGGAACAGTCGCCTTCTCACGTGGCGCGGACGAGCCGGCCGGGACCAAGGAGCACAACGGTGATCTTGGCCTCCCAAGGGGCCAGTAGGGGCTCTTCCGCAAGAGAAAGGAAACTTAACAGCCCACCCACACCAACCAGAGCGTCAAACACACACCCCTGGAGTCGGGCGCCCACTCTCCAACAGGGGAAAGAAACCTACGATCCATCATGGCTGGCTGATAGATTCGACTGGGACCAATGCCTGCGTGCCTCGCACACCGGTCTGCCCGTCTGTCAGAGCGTGCCTCTCGTTATGGAGCACACCCGACGGAATGCGCCCGCCGCAACAAGGCAGACACATGCACCCTCTTGTCATCATTGTCAGATGACGCTCGCTGCGTGTCTTCACCGACCCCGTCGACTGTGGGTGTGGTCACTATCCGGAATGACCACGACTCGTGGTGACTAGACAAATGCCGTCTGCGAGTCGAGTCGAGACCGGACCGGGCACCAGCGAGTCGCGAGGCCTGGTCCGCCGGGCGTCATGTGGTCTGAGTCGCGCGACCGAAATGGCAATCTGCAGCCAGCCGTCATGGCCCCTTGCACGGCTCCATCAACAAGCGCCCGTGCAGTCACGGTTATGCTGTGCCTCTTCCGCCCTAATAATGCTGTGCATGGGGAATGCATGCATATGCCAAATCTGAAGCAGCAAGCCCCCCAGCGAACGAGGGCACGCCCCGAGTCCCAGCTGTCTGGTCCGCGCTAGCTGGCGATGTACGTGGACACCACCGTGGCCCGGTATGGAGTACTCCGTATGAGCTCTATGGTCCATTGCAGAGTACGGAGTACGTACCGAACTGGTGTTCTTCTCCAGCCCCGGGCCCGCTGTGATGGCCTCTCGAGAGGGGTCAGGAACTTCCGGAGCAAGCACTTACCTCTTGCCGGGTTTGGGGTCGGATGGAAGATGCGGAGAAGCAACCTTTCGTTTCTATCGTAACTCCGCCCTGTCTGCCCTCTGCGATTCTTGAGCCGTCAATATTGATCATACCAGCCGCATGACCGCCAGTAATGGACACGGAGCACCAGTCGGGCAACACAGATGTGGCTCTGTTACATTGTCGAATCCGTAGAGCCTTAGTTAGGTGGCACAAGAAAGCCCATCATTGCATGATCGCGTCACTGGTCTCCGTACTCCGTACGGAGTACTACCTCCTGTGCATACACAACCGTGGATAGGTCATGTCGGCGCCCTAAACAAGCACCCGAATGGGCCCCCCACGAAAGCCCGGGGGATAGCGTCACTCTTCAAACAAGGTCAGTGGCCAATGACATGGCAGTATTGGCTTGTGCAACCTTGCATTGAAGAAAATTGGTGTCTCGAGCCTGCTCATCTTGTGTACGGAGCGACCAGGATGTTCCGCCGGCTCTTGTTCCACGCCAGTCCATCCTGGCTGTGGAGAATGGGCTCAGCACCAGAGCGATCATGTGGAGTGTCTCCCGCCATGCCAGAGGGTGTGGTGCCGAGTCCTTGGGGCCATCTCGACAGCGTGCGGAACAAGCGAGCGACAGTAATTAGTGTTAGTTGGATCAAGTCGAGCCAAGTTGCCATGATCTGGAGCATGCATCGATCGGGCTTCGCCATGGTTGATTTTATGAAATGGCCCGAAAAGCGACAGCCTGCCGAGCCTGCCTTGGTCTTTTCACTTCTCTTTTGTCTCACAAGGCAAGACATGGCGGCCTGGCAGCCAATGATCACATCACAGACTCGTGCCTGGCAGCCGAGAGTCCTCCCTGTGCAGCACGTTGCCACATCCAAGGCAGACGGCGCAAGCAATTGCGGCAATCGCAATTTCAAACAGCAGCTGCCGTGGGGGCGGACACGAGAAGGGAAGAGGATGGCCCCGAACTTTTTTTGAGTTCGCACCAGCGACTGCCCATTGACCATTCAGTCATGAAAGCCTGGGCGGTTCCACACCCCTGTGCGCCCATGTGGCCGAGTATCGTCCTGCCGGCGCGGTTCCGGCTGCCTCGAGCCTGCCTGCCCCTGGCCTAGCTGGACCGGCTGGTTGGAACCGGTCCCCGGGACTCGCTCTTGACCAATCCGAGTGCGGCGTGGAAGGGCGCCGCCGTCCCCGGGGAACATGACCCGCCATCATCTCCCCTACACTAGGATCCCGGCCCGGTGGTAACTGGCGGCTGGTCTGTGTGCGGCGGACGAGCGAGCAAGGTTCAACCGCGGCTCCTCTTTCTCGCTTGCTTGCAGGCTTGCCACCGGCCCCCAGCACTGAAATTGTCGGGAGGCCCATTCTGGGCGAGCTGAGAGTGCTCGCCCACCCCGGGCCCTGCTAGTACAGCACAGACAGTGGAGCAGGCTGCTCTCGGGGCGCCAGGGAGTCGAAACTCACGAGAACGAGATGAGAGACCCATCTTTCGAAGTTTCTGGCTCGTCGCCAAGTCCTTCTGCGACTTCCGTCCGTGCCCACTCGGGCCCAGCGGGCAGACGCGAGTGAGGTCATCCCTCGGCCTCCTGTCACAGTCACCTTGTCAGGGGCAAACCCTCGGGACTCCGAGAGGCAGGTCGAGCAAGTCGGTTGTCTGACAAGACTCGCAATGCCGCCGAGCCAACGTTACCGTTGTGCTGGGTACTGCGTACACAGAGTAGCCCAGTCGCGAGGTCACCGCGTATGTACTAAATGCAAGGGCGCCTCGGTTTTTGTCGTTGGGGACCTCCTCCGCATCGTCTCATCCCTTCGTTGCCTTGCTTCAGTGCCAGCCACGAGCTCCGCCCGGCACTTGGCCTCGTCAAATGTGCCGTTTGTGTACCCCAAGTCATGCAGTCAAGCAAGCAATCAAGGATACCAAATCAAATCGTCTGTGAAGCAAGCAAGAGGCAAGTCGATGTGCAGCACGTAGTGAATGTTTCCTGCTTTGTCAATCTCAGCCACTCACAGGTGTCTGGATGGACATGATCAGGTGCCGAGCATTTGCCCCTGGTGCTCCAAGCAGCACCTGTACGTCGCACGCAGCACACGCGCACATAACAAAGAGGAGCTACAACCGATGAGCGCGAACGCGATTGCCATAGCTAAGCGTAGCGATCGTATCTGTTCATTGGGTGTGGGGGACGGCACGGCCAGACTCGGGCAATTGTTTTATCCATGTCCATCGGGCGCACCAGCGAGATACGCAATAATGTAATTTGAAAAGGCAACTAAAGAAGACGGAACGCCACAGGCACCAGAATAAGCAAGACGGCACGAACCACTGCACAGAAAATGAAAACCATTTGTCTCAGATCGAGGCAGGCTTCCTGGCATTGCTTTTTTCTCCGACCAGTCAGGCAGGCTTGGCTACCTGATGGCTGTGCTGGTTGAAATGGCCAGCCGTCCTGTCTCTCCACATGCACACGCCCCAAGCTCCCTCCCCCTTCTCCGCACACGTGCCTGGCGAAACCGGTGAAGGTAAAGGAGGGTGTGTGGCATTCTCCAAATATGACTCCGAACGGCAGGGTTAGGTGCCATGCGCTGACACGTCGTTTCTCAGCGTCGCTCCCCGCAGGTCACAGGCGACCTTGTGAGCTCCCTGACCGCTGCTGAATTGCGAGTGTCGTTGTCGGCAGCGACCTGTCACCCTCTGAGAAACAGCAGTTACAGTAAGCAATTCGGTATCCTGCAGAGAAGGACGCCATTGGACCATGCCTGCTTCTGTTCTCAGTCTCACTAGGCATAAGCGTATGGAAGGAGCATTGCGCCTCGGCTGCCCTCTGCCAGAGCCGATAGTTCCCTCTAGTATGCTCTGAAGATATAAGCGAGTCTCATCGCTGCACAAAACTCGGACAGAGTGACCCCATGACATACTCCGTATCCCCAGCCGTCGGCAAGCTTATGCAGCCAGTCTGGACGTTGCCTTGTCCGTGCTAATTATGTATGCGTGCATGCCTTGCATATGTACGATGGGACGGCGGTAGGGCCACTCCTTCCCTCCATCTAATGCCGTCCGTCGACTTACAGACGCTGTGTAGACCCTCCCGATGCAGTTGATAATGATACTCCCAATATCCCTTGCTCACCACGGACCTGACTCCTGTGCCGAGCCCCTAGCTCTTCTGCAGCACGAGCCGCCAACAATCGACGTTCGAGTGACCGCATCGTATCACCCAAAACACTTCATGTTGATCACACTTCCTGACACGCAGAGGCAACGCTTGGAAGAGACCCACGCTCAGCTGCGAATTCTGTCGCGCCTCGTCTTCCAGGATTCTATGTGTCATGCAGGCGGTGAGTCTGACGGTGATCTGCACTTGGGCCGCAGTGGACGACCAACGACGTCAGCCTCGTTCGGCGGGCCCTGTCCTGCCTGCCTGACTCCCTGCTGCTGTGTGCTGCGCTTCGGTTGACGCTGATCCGCCACGTCTTGAAGCATGGGCCTCTCATCAGCAACTTGCCGAGGTGCCTGCCCCAAGCAGTCAGGTCCGTGCCGACCGACCTTGTACGGCCCCCGACGGGCGTGCTGGCATGGAGTCGAACCACTACAAGGAATTGCTCAGAGATTACCAGTACATGCCTATCTTCGCACGAAGAGGATAGGGCACAGCTGCGCCTACCCCAGCTTGGCGGACCAGGTTTCCCTGCCTGGCTCCCGGGCGGTGTCGCCGGCAGGACAAGCCGCCGCCGCCAATGGCGGGCAACGGGGGTTCACGGATCGCAGCCCGGGAACCAGCCGCCGAACGCAGTGCAGAGGAGAGCAGCCCTGTTTCCCAGGGATGCTGACATGAGGGATCAAGTGCCAGATTGTCGACAAGGCATGGGTTGCGGTAAAGAGAGGCTCGTGGCACCCCGGTCGTTCCAGACTTGATACCACCATCGTCCACGCACGTCCCCAGCTCGGGAGTTGGCCTATCGCCCGTTTGAAGGCTCTATCTTTCTCTTTTCCAAGAGAAACCATGGCAAGCGGATGTATCCTCGGAGCTTTTGCTACGATCACCGCCTGGGGTCATGGAGTGCTCATGATGCCCGGGACTACACCATAGCCAGAGGCATGATGCCGACGCCACTCATACACATCTCGGCTTGCATGGTAACAAGCACCAGGTTCAGCTATCTTGTCAGCATCACTCGGGCCATGGCACGATCACACCTTACGGAGAACAGCATGTTATTCGCCGCAAGCCTGTGACCATGACGTGAGGAAGCTTTATCTGTATGTAGTCACACCTCGTATCACCGATTTGTTCCTGATCACTGACTCGACAAAGCACAGACCTAACTCGTACCAGCAAAGTGCAACTCTTTGCCAGCGAATACGCCGTTTCTGCAACACTCGCATGGCGTAGACCCGGCTCGTACCGAGTGGTGGCCGCTAAAGAAAAGATGGTCATGACTTGACAGGCTTGGCTTGCACGCCGCGGAACACCGGATGCGACAGCCCACCACTCACGAGCCATCCTATGTGAGGCTCCCGAGGATGCACGGGCACAGGGCGGTGGCCACTGGCTACCGAGGCGAAAGATGAGATGCATTCCGGTACGTTCGGCCGATCGTCTCTTTGTGTGGAGCAAAATCGCACGATATTTCGCCAGGGGTCGTTGCCCGGTGCCCTCGTCATGCTGCACTTCCAGCTTGCTCGAGAAATTGTCTAGGCTAGGAAGGAGAGGTCTTGCCGTTTGTGTCCATGGCTGCATCATGGCAATCTCTCAAGGACGGACGTGATGCCGAGCCGCTTCGATGCTCATCCTCCTTCGCCGAACTCCCGATCCCTGGGTCGTTGGAGAGGGGGTACTGCGCATGGTAGGAATTACGAAGTACCCCATGGCTAAGCCTTCACTTCATGGCCTCACGGCCCCTGAGCAAACCTCCGCATCGGGAATGGCTGTGAGATTAGAGACACCCCCTGAACTGGCGGGGTTACACAAGACACCGCAATAAGCAGGGACGGACGGCTCGTCGTCTCACCACCATCAGGCGGCCGAGCTAAATTCAAGGTGAGCACGGCTCGGGTCGTTGGAGAGACAGTGGTTCTGGGAAGCCAGGTATTCCCGTTGGAAGCCGGGAGATGGCGCCCGTCATCGCGTGGCACAGAGCCCGCCTCCCCTTACCGGTTTCATCAAGTGGTGATATCGACGGTGAGGCACGTTACGTGACATCGTCCGCTGTCGAAAAGACGGAGTAATTGCCCCGTCGTGTGGCTGCTCTTCCACAGCAGTCTAGGGTGCGGGAATCTACGAATGGTGAACTAATAGCGATCATGAACAACAGGAGCCAGTGTCAAGTTGACGGGAAAACAAGCATTGACGTGCTCCGAGCAGACCGGACCATCAGTGCGGCAATGCTGTCATCGCGCCCCATCGCGCCCCCATGCCTCAAGCGAGCTGGAGGGCAAACCGCCTCGGCCGCCTAGGACCAACATGCATATTGTGCCTGCTAGTTCCAGAACCAAGACACGGCTAGATGTATACATCAACTTCAAGATCTCCTCTCGCCCCCACGCTTGCATTAGAGTACCATCCAGTTGGTGCCGAAGGCTTACTAGCTCACGGAGTTTGCCCGTGCTCCGACAAGCCGGTCTGTGCTGGGCTGAGCGCAGGGTACCTCGGTCCCTGCTGCCAACCATTGCCAATCCCAGCCAATGTCATAACAAGCGCTAGTCCTCAGAGTACAATCTGCCCCGAGACCTTCCCACGCTACGCAGCCGTTCCTGTGGTCTTCCCGCAGCGGGGACCTGCGGACCGAAGCGAGAAGCACATCAGACAAGGCCGGGACGGGTGGCTAGCCAGCAATGATTACGCGTCCAGTGAAACCGCCCCGAGCTCTGTAATACCTACCCCATGGAGGACGGGCTCGACGCCGGAGCGAGGCTCGTAATGGGTGCCCTCGTGCATGGAGTAGCTCAAGTACCTTACCCAAATCTCACTCCAGCCATGGGATATCGAGCAAGGCCCCCCCCTCCCCAGACGCCTGGCAGAGCGAGAAACATCTAAATCAAGCCGCGTGCATGAACAAAACCCTGCCAGCTAGCCCCTGGACAGCTGGGCATCCTTCTCTCCCACACATATGTTCAGTCCCTGGCTAGGGAGGCTGCCCCGTATCCGAGCGGTCGGGTCACTTTCCCAAAGTTTCTCCACCGGGACGGGTGGTCCTGTTTCCGGTCCAGGCAACCCTGTTCACTGCCAACGCGTCCCTGGCCAGACGGGGGGGCTCCTGCCCATGTTTTTCGTTAATTCCGGAAAGTTATGGGAGTTGAAGAGCGGCTCCGGAGCATGTGGTCATTCCAAGGGGGGGCCCGCAAGTCAGCTGTCTATTGACCAGTAGCGTGCCTGTAGTTGCCCTCAACGTACCAAGGGATCACCTGTCTGATCAGTTGATTCGCTACAGGCCGTGTACCCTGTACTGTTGAGAGTGCTCGGCATGTGAGCATGTTATCAAACGGGGACATTTGGCGGGACGCGGTAACCATGACAGTTTTGCCAGCCTAACGTAGGTAGTATTGGCGGTGTGAATGCACGTAGACAATAGTTGTTGCATGTTGCATGTTGGACAACGCAAGGTAATGTCGGAAGGCAGGGAGCCGAGTATCCACGCCAGGAGTGGTAATGGACGGGCCAACACACGCAAGCCTGGCCTGGCCTGGCCTGGCCTGCCGCTGGGTGCTGGATCGCGCACAACTACCGATGCACTCGAAGCAAGCAAATGTCCCCTGTGCAGCAAAGCACAGACTCACAGCACGAAGTATACTAAGCTCTCACCAGCAAAGCATCCAAACTATGCTCCGGCTATCGTAAGAAACGCCGACGGGGCCGTGGACACGAAAATGCCGTGGTCAACCTGCTGCACGTGTCAGCACCGCGTCTACTCAAGATCACGGTGGACCACGTAGAGGCGCGTACCTACGCCTACCCAGATAGGGAGTATACACAAGATGTTGGCTGCTGTTGGTCAAACACATTGCGCCTATCCGATGCCGCAGACTCCCCACATTGCGTCACTCTTCTCTACTCAAGCAGCAAGCTCGGAATGTGGACTCATCAGGCATGATTGAACACCAAGCATCTCATATAGTGTCGGAGTGTGCGCAAAACTGACCGCGCCGGGCACGACCGGTGAGAGGCTGGCAAGTAAGCGAGCGGAATGCCAGATCTAGGCTGTCGCTGTTGAGCGGTTCAATTCACCGGCCCCTCACGATGTTCGGACCATGGACGATGCTGACCGGTTCGCGGGGCATCGAGGTCATCTGATGCAGCGTTGCATTGGGGTCCTCCTGCATGCGTCGACGGTAAGCGAGAGAGGGTGAGCACAGCACACTCCACCCCCGCAGTACGATCAGTCGTAGTCCAGAGTATACCGATGCTCACTGTGTGGTGAGACGACCTGGTGCGGGATGGCGGCGGCCGACGAGGCCACGCCGGAGACGGTGCTGACCGTCTTTCTTTGCCTGCCGCGCTCAACAACGAGCTGGGAGCCGACTCGGCCGTCGATCTCCGAGCCTGACACCTCCGATGCACCGAGGGCTCCGTTGGTGGTGACGATGGCCCGGACTATGCCTTTCTGTGTCTCTGGGGTTTCGGCAACCAACTACTACAGGCAAGCTACTACTACAACTCTCAAGGCCATAATCACAGGTCGCGTGTTTGCAAGTACCATAGAACTGGCAGTCACAGAATACAGGAGGAACAAACCGACGCTGCAGAGCATTGGCCTTTTCCGCACAGGGGAGCTTCAAAAGCCCGAGAACCTTGACGTGAGTCTCCTCTCTCGGGCACCATGGTGATGCTCACAACAGCGAGAGATGTGAAGACGCGGTCTGCCAAAAAGCAAACAAGCACCGGAGGAATGCCCTGCTGCGTACAATACGCTGAGGGTGCCTGGCCACTCTCTGCGGCCACGGAGCAAGATCCGTCCAGCCAGCCAACCACCCTCGGCCTGCTCGAGAGCAGCCTGCAGCCCTCGAGCAGTTGCCACGAGTGATGACGGGCAGCAGGATGCAGTGCTGTGGTCTGCGTGCGCCATCATTGCTCCCGACGCCAGGCAGCACCTGACCTGCTGCAGCAGCGGGTTGCCGCCCAAGCAGCAGCTGCAGCTGCACGCTCTCGCTCCCAACACGCACGCCCCCTCCACCAGCCATCATCACCACCACCTTCGTCCACAGCCATTCCCAGGCCCCCTCGCCAGCATGGCAATTGACCGCTACTTTCTGCCGCAGCCGAGGCTCGTAGAGCCGCCCTCGGACGACGACCACCCGGTCGTCTGCGATGAGCTGCAGGCACGCATCGAGCAGCGTGTCCGCAGCCATCACCGCCATGCAAGTCACCAAAGCATCCCAATCATCAGCCTCGACGATGACGACGATGAAGACGACCAAGACGACGACGACCATGGTGACAGCAGCCAGGCCAATCCCAGCACCCGGGCTCGGGACATCACCATCGATCTCACGGGGATTTCACCTCAGCATCACTACCGCCAAGACGAGGAGCGAGGCATAACCTACCTCCAGCTCAGCAATATCCCATGCAGGCGCGAGCGTCGCGGTGATACGTGGATTCCAAAAATCACCATACATAATGGCGAGACCGTCTCGCCAGGCATCGTGGTGGAGCTCGACTACAAGGTCTCGTCCTTCAAAGTTGACCACCTACTTATACAGCACATCTTCCGCACCAGTGCGGGCTTGGTCATCGTGGCAGGTATTCCTCTTGGGCGGTCGCGCGTAATGAAGAGCTGGCTGCCACCCACGCCATACGAAGCATGCCTCATCTTCGAGGCTGATAACAATAACAGCGGCGGCCCAAGTATCGAGCAGCAGTCCCTCGTCGAGGTTGCGGCCGAACACGTCGTGTGCCGCCAGCGCGTCATCTTCACCAATGCAGAGCACTCCCAACACAGAAGTCATGCTGCCCAGACCAATACTCTACTCTGTCGTTGGACTTGTACCCTCAAGTTCGCTGATAGAGTGAAACGCGCTGCGGGTACGCCCCTCGAGACTGCATTGCAGCAAATTCATCAGACGCAAGCTACTCCAAATTTCGCAGTCTGCGAGACCCTGCGCCGCGATACCTGGCGTGGTGTACAGAGCGTACGGGGAGGAGATCACCAGCCTCCACAAACAAGAAATGGCGTCGAGATCGTCATGCTTGACGACGACGACGACAACGACGAACAGATCCACGCCACACAAGCCTCAAGTCACAATTGGATTCCAGCCCAGCCAGGCCAGCGTTACACTTTTAGGGACATGTTCTGCGGCGCTGGTGGCACTTCCTGTGGTGCACAGCAAGCTGGATTCCGGGTTCTGCTTGGCTGCGATGCAGACAACAGCGCCTGTACCACATATCGCCTTAACTACCCCGAAGCGAGGCTTATCCAGGGAAACGTCGCCGACGTAATTACTTCGCCAGTCTCACGTCGCGTCGATGTTCTTCACTTGTCACCGCCCTGCCAGTTCTTTTCTCCGGCGCATACTAGAGAGGGGCAGAACGACGAGGCGAACACGGCCGCCCTTTTCGCGTGTAGCGACCTTGTTAACAAGATCCGTCCTCGAATCTTCACACTAGAACAAACATTCGGCATTACATTTGCTGACCATGAGAGCTATATGAACAGCCTAGTTCGCGGCTTCACGATGTATGGTTACTCAGTTCGCTGGAGCGTGATCCAGCTGCTGACTTGGGGTACTTCAACGCAGCGGAAACGGCTCATTATTATCGGCTCGTGCCCTGGTGAGCCTCTGCCTACGTTTCCAGCTCCCACGCACGCCGAGAGACCCGCGCGAGGGCAGAAGCCGTACATGACAGTATTTCAAGCCCTGAGCCGTGGAAGGCCGCTGCCTGGCGATATTCACCACCAGCCAGGACGTATGCGACGAGTCAATCGAGCATCCTGGAATGCACACCAGTTCTTGCCGAGGACCATCACCACGAGTGGCGTTGATGCCAAGTTCTGCCATCCAAGTGGTACTCGTGGCTTCACGCCCCGTGAGATCGCGAACCTGCAGGGATTCCCGCCGAGATACAAGTTCAGTCCAACACAGGTCCAGAAACAGGCTGGTAATGCGTTTCCGCCCCCTGCCGTCAAGACCTTGTATGATCACCTCCGCAAGTGGCTCCTCAAGGTTGATCGGGTGCAGCAATCATTGCCAGCGTCAGCGCATTCAACAGCTGCGACCGCCATAAGCACCAGTAGCGAGCCGGGTTTCAGGCTCAGGACTCGCTCGTCAGCGAATACAGTCACGACACGCCGCCTCCCAACAATTTTGATTATTGACGAAGAAGATAGTGGCAATGAGGACTTGATGGCTGGATGCAACAGCGGCAGCAACAGCAGTGGCGACGACGACGATGACGACATTGTCATGCTCGATAGCGAGCCCGTATTCACGCCAAGTGGATCGAGAGAGAGCACCGCGACGCTACCGGAGTTTGACCTCGAGTCGGGTGGCGAAAGCGTGACACAGCACGGAGCTTATGAGCAGAACGTTACCGAGGGCGTTGTCGAGCTCGTGAAGGCAACCGAAAGCGACGAGGTTGTCGAGATTAGCAGTTGGCGCGTCGTTGGCCGACACGCGACACGCCTTTCGTGGAATCTACACTAAGCGGGCAAGTCCTTGTCCGAGGGGAGCTAAGTTACCACCGCACTCCAAAGTCTCGACGTAGGCGTGGGAGGCAGTATTTGTTTGGATCATAGAGTAGTCTTGTATGTGTGCCGGTGAAGCAAGGAGATCTGGCAGTGGACATGCCACAACATTGGAAGAAAGGTCAAATGTCGCAAGTGTATGCCAGAAACGGCGATTGTCGTACATAGAAGCACACGAAGTTCCGTCCCAACATACCGAGTGAGCAACATCGCAGAAGCAATTAAGAAACAGATAATCACAATAAAGAATGCATACATTCGTGTGTTGTTCCCTCAGGTACACATCCTAGCCTGAGCCCACTTATCAAACCTCGAACCTGCCTGAGACTTCTCACAACCGGATAACTTGTGTGCATCACCAGCCTCGAATGGGAACCTGTTCTCTAAGTCGCGGATGAGCTCGACACACCTGTCGCTCCGCGGGGTCCCGCGGCACTCAAACTTGGTCGGGTATGCCAAGACACCAGCCTGTGGCTTGACGTGTTCCAGCGCCTGGACACCGACCTCGACTCCGTCCACATCGACAGCCCGGCTCAGATGGAGAACAGCCAGTGTCTGCGCTATATTCAAGGACAGGCTCGCCTCCCCAAAGAACCTACCTGGACAGAGCCGTAGCCCGAAACCAAAAACCTCGGTCCTGGGGTCGGCCTCGCACCGCGGCTCTAAGAACCGGCTCGGGCCGAACGCCTCTGGATCCTTATACACCGCCGGGTCTCGCATGAACCAGTACACCGACGGCAACATTACCGCTCCCTTGGGGATATCATGTTTAGCGTACTCGAACGCTTCAGTCGCGGTGTGTGGGAATCCCAGCAGGGCGGCGGGCCACCACCGCAGTGTCTCTCTGACTACCGCGCAGACGTACGGCAATTGTTCCATATCCTCGAACGTCGGCAGCCGGTCCCGGCCGACGACCCGGTCAATCTCCTCCTGCGCCCGGCGCTGGACCTGGGGGAACCTGATCATAGCGAGCTTGAAAGCGCGCATGCTCATCGCCGTCGTGTCTGTCGCTGCGCCGAACAGGCCCGTCGCAGTCCACATGATGGCCTTCTCGTTCTCCAGGTTGAGTTGACCACCCCCGTCTCGGTTCTCGCTGCTGAGCTTCTCGACGAGCTTGGATACATAGCACGGCTCTTGCCCGTCGCCGCCGAGCAGCTGCTGCTCCTCCTGGCTGCGGGCAAAGCTGTACGGGACGTCCACGGAGGCATGCACGTTCCTGCGCCACTTGCGCGCGAGCGTCTTGAAGCCCGTGCCCGGCAAGCCCTCGGGCAGGTACCGCAGCATGGGGAGAAGGTCAACTGCCCAGGCCCCTGGGGCGGCAGCGCGGGAGAAGTCTGCGAGGGTCTGCTTCATTAGCGCGACGAGGGGGTCTGGTCTCTGCGGCTCGGTGGTGTAGCCGTATGTCACGCGCAGTATCATTGCCGCGGCCGTGCTGGAGAGAGCGCCGGAGGGTGGTCAGAACTTTCTCCTCCATTTCGTATGCGATACTCCGAAAGGACCTGGTCGACCATCATGAACTCACGTCTCGTAATGCTCATCCAACCGCTCAGGATCCCGCAGAATACGCACCAACTGCCTCGCAACCTCGGCCTCCTGGATCCCCCTGAATTGCGCGGCAGAGCTCTTGGTGCCGACCTCCTGGTGCAAGAGCCTCCGGTCCCTCTTGAACGTGGGGCTCGTGTAGCTCTGGCAGAGCGTGACCCGCCCGTACCCGCACAGCGTGTTGGCCATGACCATCTCGGGACGGCCCGCGGTGCGGCGGCCGTTCTTAGTGAGCAGGTCGTGGGCCATCTGCTTGTCGTGGATGAGGATGATGGTAGTGCCCAAGACCGTGACGGAGCTTATTGGCCCGTAGAGGTCCTTGTGGCGCAGCCACTCGAGGGAGCCGGAGGGCGGGAGGTCGCCGATGTTGCCGACGACGGGCCATGGTTTGAGTCCCGGGGGGAGCCTGGGCTGGGTTTGGAATATTGAAGGGTACAATCGGTATAGAGTGTACACGAGGATGGGGAGGATAAGGGAGTATAGCAACCACGTTTGGATTAAGCTGGCCATGTCTGAATATCTATTGTCGTTTCTGTGCTGATCATATAGTATCTATGTTGGGGTTTGAAGGTAGAGACACAGAATGGCGAACGCACAGATGGCAATGGAACGTGAGACATTGACATAGTGACCAACTTTGAATCCATAAAGAGCGAACGGCACAACCTCGCGTGGAAACTACAATCATCCATGACAGTTCTTGCGTGTTATGCATGCAAGGGCAGGGGGCCATAATGTTTGCTGGCTGCAAGTGACAGCAAGAGTCGACATGTTTGTTTGCTTGCCCTGCCGCTTATCACGGCGCTTCGGCAGATTCGCGAGCGCGAGCTGCAGGCTTGGCGCAGGCGCATAGGCCGGAATGGGAAGGCACAGCAACCGTGAAACGAGTGTCGCATGGGTAATGGTGATCACTCCGCGTGCAGACCGAAGATGGCCTGGGTGGTCAACTCACTGTGTGGCTGCCCGCTCGGCATGCGCTGGGAGCGCTTTGTCAGCCGTCGCCAGGTACCACACGCGACCGAGGCTGCGATTGCACAATCAAGACAACTGAAGACTATATTGACAGAAATGACAAGTTCTAAAGAATTGAATGCTCAAAGCCACATCTGGGAGGCAACTGCCACGGCCAAAGCGAGCCATATGGACCCGCCTAGCATCTCCTGTTGGCTCCCGACGTTCTCGCCGCCACCACCAGTACCACCTCCACCGGTGGGGGTTGGCTCCGGTGGCGGCGTTGGCGGCGGCCTCCCCTGCTCACCGACGGGGAAGCCCTTCTGTGGTCCACCGAGAAACCTCGACCCCAGGTCCGTCAGGCCGCCGTTGTCGTCAAAGAAGGCGACGCCGACGCCCGTCCAGTTGTTTGCCTGCGCGGGACGGAACGTGCCGAACCAGGCGTACTTTGCGATCCAGGGCAGTCCGTCGAGGTAGGGCAGGGTCTGGCTCATCATGACGAGGTTGGCGTCCATGGGGGCGCCCGGGATGCCGAGCTCGCCGAGCCAGAAGGGCAGAGCGCTGCTGTTGCGGTCGCCGCCGGGGACGTAGCCAGCCTCGGTGTACCAGGCGCGGAGCTGGGCCAGCCAGCCTGCGAGGCCGTCGAAGCCACCGTACCAGTGCACGACGACAAAGTCGGTGGGGCAGCCCTTGTCCTTGTCGATCTTATAGCACTCGTCGTGGAAGGTCTTGAGCCAGTCGAAGCCGCGCTGGGAGCCGGTGACGGCGGGGTGGGAGATGAGGAAGCGCTTGCGCAGGGGTACGATGCGGGCAATGTAGGCCTCGGCAGCCTCGCGGGGGTTGAGGTTACTGCCGCCAGAAGCGGCAGGCTCGTCGGGCTCGTTAAAGGAGAAGAGGTGCTTGGAGGAGGCGTTCAGCCGGTCGAGATCGGCAATGTCGGAGTCGAGCTTGCCAGTGCCGTGGATGGTGGGCACGAACTCGACATTGTCTCGAAAACCCCAGGGGAAGATGTGGCTGGGAGGGCCGGGGCGGGGAGACCAGGTGTAGTACCAGCTGACGGGGGACTTTGCGGAAAGCAGGATGTCGTAGTCCTTTGCGGCGGTGTCGTTGTGGTACGAGATGCCGCGCTTGGAGGCGGCCGGCGATGGGTCTTGAGCCGCGGCGGGGTGGACGGCGAGCAGGCCGAGCAAGGACACTGCCACGGCGAGAGTGGCAGACAGCCCGGCCGGGGCGGGGAAAGGGTTGCGCATGGCGTGGATCAAGGCATCGAGGCTGCAGTTGGTGCAGTTGCAGATGCAGTTGCAGTGGGAGCAGAGAACACAAGACAAGGAAGATGCAAGGTGGAGGACGTGGACGTGGACGCGGGCTTGGAAAGGCGATGGCGGAGAGATCAGATTGCCATCACTGGCGTTTCACCTTGGGCAGCTCTGTCCGACGCGGCAAGGCGCCGGCGGCAGGGGCCCGGTCTGGGCATGGCCCGTGGATGGCATTGGCTGGCCCGGATCGCGGCTCAGCTGTTAGCTCGGAGCGGTGCCTGCAATGCCCGGGGGGGAAACAGGATTGCGGTCCTGCATTTGCTTGGACAATCACAGACCATGCAGCACTGCGGAGCCTCGGGCCCGTCCCCCGCGGACCAGACCCTCCGCCCTGTTTCCCCTGTGCGCGGCTCCACGGCCTCTGCCCGGGGCGGAACGGCGGGGCCGGCCATCGACGGTACGCTTAAGCTGCAATCCCCAAGCCCACCACAATGGCTACAACAGCAGCATGCCACCCCAGCCGCACCCCAGCCGCTGCTCGCCCGCTGCCGCCCGTCGGCAGACTCGCTCCAGCACGGGCCCGGTCCGCCTTGACGCATGCCCACTGCACGTGCTCCTCTGGTAGGCGCCCCGGGCCATCCCTCCTGCCCCAGACTATCAGCACCGGCACCGTCTTCGCCCCGAGCACGTTGTACATGTCCGCCTTGTTCGGGAACCCCCAGAATAGCGTCGTCCCGCCGAGGAAGCTGCTGTTCATTGGTGCCGCTGGAGACCGGGGAGGACGGACAGAGGTCAGCTTGGGGTCGCTGCATGGCCAGAGGCTTAATGGAAACTTACTGCCGGCAATGGCGCGGTTGCTGTAGAGTGGCCCGCAGCTGGGGATGCTGCGCAACAGAGCTCGGCTCTCGACGACGTTGGGCTTCTCCATGACGGCTTTGCGGACACGCTCCATGCACGAATCGCTGATCATGCCGAGCGGGCACGACCCGTGCTCCACGTCGTTGCCGCTGGTCACGGTCGGCACCCGGTCCAGCATCCAGCTGATGATGGACACCTTCCAGGCGTTGCCTACCATGTCAGAATCGACTATCCAGGAGCCGTTGGAGTCGAAGAGCGCACCGGGCTCCCCAGGCGGAGGCGGGATCAGGCTCGTGGTAAGTATGGTCGTATTGTTTGCAAAGTCGTCCAGGTAGTCTGCCACTGTAGCGCTCGTGCTGTTCAGGGCCGACGCGGGCATGGTGCCATGCTGCGTCACATTGAGCTCAAGCGACCACGTCGCGGACCGGCTCCCGGGGAACGGCCCGCTCAGGTCGAAGCCAGGCAAAGTCACCCGGCCTGTCGCATCGTAGTCGGCATTGAAGGCCACGTCGACGATGCTGTCGTTCTTGGCGGAGAGTTGCGGCCAGGCCGCCACCGTTTTGGCGAGCTCGAGGGTGGTGGCCAAGAGCAGAACGCAGCCGCTGTGCTTCGCCATGCTGGTAGCTGCAAACATTGTCGAGGTGGCATCCAAAATGTTTTGCAGTGTTGAGAAGGCCTGATGTGACTAGCTCAAATGAATAGCTGGATTTGTGGTCGAACCAAACCCAAACATCGTCGCTGTGGGAGTGAACAGGACTATCTGTGTTTAATACATGTTGGCTCGTTGATCTGCATTTCTGATCTTTCCGGTATGCCAAAACTGACCTCCATTCACGAGCTTCGGGTCCGGGTATGACGCACAATTTCGGGTGACGTGCAGTTCCTAGGTCTGCGTGATGTCTCGGATTGGGCTGTCGTGGGTGCCTCCTGACGTGCGTGACGTAGGAACTCCCACGCCTCGTTATGATTGGGTGTGTCCAGCATTCTTCGCCGCACGAGACTAAATATAGATGCCTGGTACCACGACTCACTCCATTATGTGTGTCTTCCTGTATCCGAATGAGACCGAGCTACTCTGTGAGTTCTACTGTACTAGCCCTTAGAATTGCTCGATTCTGCGTCCACACCTGCCTAGTCGTCAGGGATTGTCCACAAGGCCCTCGCGCCTCCTGAGATGGCAGCGTTCATAAACTTATCCATATGTCCACTATTGAGGTTGGAGAAAAGCTAGCTATGATTTATGCATCAAAGTACATTACTGCTCAGGAGCCAGCTCACAGGTTGCTGTACATGTCCACAACGTGTGGTTCCCCAACTTTTACGTTGTGACATATACCAGCGTGTAAAGAGTTTGGCCCTCCCAAAACGACACCGAAGTTGTGTTGCAAGCGGAAATAGGCCTGGCCAGTACTAGATATTCAAACAGCACATGTTTCCGGGCGGATACCTGCTGGGATTTTGTCTTGGTGTGGTCATTTCGAAAACGGTCCGTGATGCGCAATAGAGCGTGCTCTGCAAACCGCAGTGCGGATCCCTCCACAACTCACTTATCATCGTGCCCCCAATATACGCTGTTTCCTCCACCACGCAACGATTCCCACTGTACTCAGTATGGGAGAATTATGAGATTCATGGAACATCGAGAACCTCGACTTTCTCGACTTCCTCGATCTGACCTGATTTGGAATCCAAACTCGCATTGACACGGCGACCAAGTGAAGGCTCTCCCGCGACCCAATCTGCTTCACGCACGAGAAAGACTCTGCGTTCCCCATCCACCGCAGTCGATGACAGCTTGACAGTCGGGGACTCTCGATCACCACCACCTCCCACGTTCCACGCCATGGTCTGGTTGTCATGCGGCAGATCCTGTGGTATTCTGTTGTCTTCATCGCCGGCTTTTCGTAATCGACATCAAATCAATGTTCCATCGAGCAAGTATTCCAACACTCCTGGACCACACGAAGTACCGCGGGATCCTTCCCCAACAAGCCAACCGCCATCTCCCCGTCACAAAAGACCAGATCAGGCTCACGAAGATGTCACCATCACCGCCGTACACGCCGAGAACGCCACGGAAGCAGATATTCCTGCTAACACCGCCGAGCACGCCGATCAGACATCACTCCAGTAATTTACCATCCAAGCACAACCCTTCGATCTGTGTAGACAATGGCAGACCATCAAAATCACCGAAGCCCCCGGTATCACCGGAAAGCCCTTCCCGTGCTCCACGGAAACAGGTCAGTCCTGAATTTCGCTGTTTGGCCATGTCTAAAAAACAGTCGCGGTCAGGGAGCTATTCGACTGATCAAGAGCGTGCAGGTAAAGCCTAACACCAAGCCGACCCATCCCTCTGTGCTGATCCCCAGCCGCGACATTCCTGCTCGGCCAAAACTGGGACTCGCATGCGGGCTGCCGCAGGTCAGAGACGAGCAGACGCAGATCCCTCGCTCTGAGCTGTTTGCACGGATCCACGGGCAAGCAGGTGTCGACACAATCAGCAGCAGACGGCAGAAGACGGCGAGTCATCTGCGACGCCTGGCACGGCGGCGGGCACAAAGGGCCAGGCAGGACCGCATGGAGCTTTTAAATCGTGCATGTCAGGACCTCCAGCTAGGTGTGCTGGGCTATGCATTCTTGGAGATGGCTGGAGCGCCGTACCAGCTCCAGGCCGCGACCTTACACAAAGATTGAGAAGGTGTGGCTTTGCATGGATGGAGCTCGGGATTGGTGGACAACCTGTCCTGCACCTTACAGGCTACTATGATGGAGTGTAAAACTTAGTTGGACACGAGTGTTGAGCAGGAGCAGGAGCGTTTGTGGAAGGAAACCGATCATGGGTTGTTCTAGAATGCAATCGAGGGCCATCGTCACTGATCAGTCGCAATGCATGAAGACCAAGGTAGTTGTTCATGAGCGCCGAGCATAAGCGGGTGGCTGGCTGCCAACCCAAGGGCGCACGCACTAGCGGACAAGGTGGTTGAGGTCTGGCCGCCTGACTCACTCCGCGAACCTATATCTGTCCACCTCGCAACGCCAGAGTCTAATACAATATCCCTCAGAAACCGCTGGCACCCCAACTTTCTGCAACAGACTTCCTGACGTGATTAGAACCCGTAGTCATGGAGCTCGACGCACGCCCCGCGCCCACGTCTGGCACAGGTGCCACGGCTCGGGTGACAGATCAGCTGTCCACCAACGGCCAAGAGCCAATCGACAACGCATCGATACACTCGAGGCTTGAGTTCTCCCTGCCACCTGCCGATGGCGGGAAAGACGCCTGGCTCTTCCTCGCCGCATGCTGGGCAGTCGAGGCGCTCGTCTGGGGTACGGCAGTCAGCCCACACAGGTTGAGCAGAGTGTTGTGTTGAGCCTTCCGCTGACGTACAATCTCGTTTCACAGGCTTTGGCTTCTCCTTTGGTGTCTTTCAGGTATCCAGTCTCGTCCCCCTTGTGACCCGTCACGTTCAGAAAGCTGACCAGAGCCATTGTCTGCGCAAAGGACTATTACACCACACATCTGCCCTTCAAGGGAACCGGCAACATTGCCGTCGTGGGCACGACAACACTGGTGAGTCGACCGTCATCCGTGCTTGTGATGACAACACACCACCCCAACCTGATCTCACACTGACGACACTAGGGAGTCATGTACATCGCCACACCTGTGGTCCTCATCCTCTGCCGCCTCCGCCCGCGCTGGGCGCGGTGGTTCACGTTGGGCGGATTGACCACGGCCGCGCTCGTCATGGCCCTGAGCTCGTTCAGCACAACAGCCGGGGTGCTACTGGCGACGCAGGGCGTTCTCTTTGGGCTCGCGGGCTGTGTCGCGTACTGCCCGAGCGTCATGTACATCGACGAGTGGTTCGTCCGCCGCAAGGGCATGGCGTACGGCATCATGTGGAGCGCAGCTGGGTTTGGGGGCGTCGTGCTCCCCCTGCTGCTCGAGACACTGCTCGCCCAGTTCGGCTTCCAGACAGCCTTGCGCGCCTGGGCGTGCGCCCTTTTCCTTCTTGCCCTGCCTATCTCGCTCTATGTCAGACCTCGCGTGCCCGTGTCGGCAGGAGCCACTCGAGTGCCGCACTACACGCTGCGCAACATGCGGCAGTCCTTCTTCTCGCGGCGGTTCCTGCTGTACCAGCTCGCCAACGTTGTCCAGGCCACGGGTTATTTCCTGCCGGGCGTGTATCTGCCGACCTACGCCCGGACGACGTTCGGTGCGTCGACACTGCTATCCGCGCTGACGGTGCTGCTCATCAATGTCGCCGCGACGATCGGCTCGGTCGTCATGGGCTGGTTGACCGACAGACTGCCCGCCACGACATGTCTGGTCGTGTCAGGGGCCGGCGCGGCCGTCGCAACACTGCTTCTCTGGGGGCTCACTTCTTCATTGGCTGGTCTGTATATCTTTTGTCTCGTGTATGGGCTGTTTGCGGGCTGCTACACGTCGGTATGGCCTGGTATTATGCGCGAGCTGGCCGCCCGGTCCTTGGTGACGACCCCAGCAACGAATGCAACACCGACACGTGATGGCAGCGATACGAGCAGCGGGGAGGAGATACAGCATATCGACCCGACGCTCATCTTTGGATGGCTTTGTGTCGGCCGCGGAGTAGGCAATGTCGCCTCAGGGCCGCTGAGCGACGTGCTCATCTCGGGCCGGCCGTGGTTCGGGCAGGCTGTCGGAGGTTACGGCAGCGGCTACGGAGCATTGATTGTGTACACGGGGGTTTCGGCAGTCCTGGGCGGTAGTGCATACGTTTGGAAGCGTCTTGGGCTGTTGTAGGGATGCTGTGGCAATTAGCGTTGACAGACATGGCCCGTACAAGCCGCCATCATGGCATAAGAAAATATCGTGGGGTAGACTTGGGACGCAAAGAATGTCAACTCTCAGAAATAACATCTCCGTTATGCAGATGAAAATATTGCATTTGCTGTTGAGCTTGTTGACCATTTGGTGACGATGAAGGTGCCCCGGGGCGATGGCCGGATTATGCTTAATCCGTGGAGCCAGGCCAGCCTTGGGAAGCGAGGCATTTCGTGATGCGAACAGACTGGCCTGCACCATCGTCAAGCAACACCAGTCCTCATCATCAACCACACAAATCGCTAGGACATACAGTAGGGTACATTATCACCCCCGCAGTCGCAGGCCATGTCTGCCCAACCGGCATCCGGGACAGCACCGTCAGCGACCGCAGAGCCCAAGCCCATCGTTGTCCACGGTGTCGACACGACGGCCCAGACGCAGTGCGCGCACTGGCACTCTGCACGCGACATCATTGCGATCCGGCACGCGTGCTGTGGCGAGTACTACGCGTGCATCAGCTGCCACGAGGCCCTCGCCTCGCACGCCGCCGCCGTGTGGCGCAGAGCGGACTGGGACACGACCAAGGCAGTTTTGTGCGGCAGCTGTCGCGCGCAGCTCACAATCGCCGAGTACTTGGCCTGCGAGAGCACCTGCCCGAGGTGCCAGGCAGCATTCAATCCGGGCTGTGCGCGGCACTATGACTTGTACTTTGAGAAGCAGGATCCGGCATTGGGGGCGGGAGAGGCAAGCAAGGCCTGAGATTTCACATTGAGATTACACTTCCCGGCACGCGTGGAGCGATAGGTGCGCTATGGAGCGAGGGCGGCTCAGTATTTGCGCCCCTCGGCCGCCGTCTTGACTGGCCATAGACCTTTGTGGCTATCACAAGGTCCTCCCCGTGGCCCGCCATCCACAACCCCTCCTCACCGCTTCTCTCTCAGCTTGAGGTGCTTGGCGGCATACTCGAGCGCCGCCGTGTAGCCGTAGGTGCCGAGCCCGCAGATGACGGCGACAGCCTTGTCGGCGAGGAAGCTCTTGTGGCGGAACTCCTCGCGGGCGTGGACGTTGCTGACGTGGACTTCGATGAAGGGCACGTCGACGCCGTTGAGGGCGTCGCGGATGGCCACGCTCGTGTGCGTGAAGGCGCCGGCGTTGATTATGACAGCATCGACAGGCCTGCGCGGTGACGATGACGAGGCCGTGCTGTCGGGGATGAGCTTGGCCGAGGGAAAGAGGTCTGGCCGGCAAGCGGCGTGGATGGCGTCGACGAGCTCGCCCTCGTGGTTGGACTGGATGGCGAGGACGGAGACACCAAGGGCCTTGGCCTGCTCGTGGGCGGCCTTCTCGACCTCGGCGAGGGTGGTGCTGCCGTATATGTGCGGCTCGCGAGTGCCGAGCAGGTTGAGGTTCGGGCCGTTGATGATGAGGATGGAGCGAGACATGGCGGCCGTTTTAGACAGTCGTAGAGACGAGCAGATTGACGCAATAGAAACAGACAGCTCAGATGGCACTGAATTATGCGGACGCCTCGACAATGAGAGAGATTGTGGGAGATGGGTGGCTCAAAAGTTGAGATCCAGAATGTGCCCAAACTTTTTGCAATGGCATCGCGCCGGAACCCCTCGTTGCACTGCAGCGCACCCTTGCTCCGCGTCGGAACCCCAATTGCTCTGGGGAACCCCGGACTCGGCCGGCGACCTCGGGAGGGGACAGCGAGGGGTCGTCGATGCGGAGCAGCAGCCCCCCGCTCCTGGCTAAACATATATCCCCCGCGCATCGACTTTGCGACACCGGCAGTGCCTTTCCGATTCCCTAGATGTGCTTTGCCCACTCTCGTGCCCGGTGTTGTTCTCAGCGCGGAATGGAGTGCCCAAGTGCGGAACGGACACACTTGCATGCGGCTTCCAACGGCCTTGATGACTGTGCTGAGTGGCCCTGCTACCCCACGCATGCGCCCATGACATGAGCTTGTGAATCAAGCATATGGGCAGGCTCCGTTCCGATAGCGCTATCTAGCTCTTCCACTGCTGCATCCATTCACTCGTCCAGAACCACGACTGACTGTTTGCCATTGCTCGGTTGACCTTTGCACGTAATCTCGGCCTTCGTTGTCGAGCCACTGCCACGACCGACACCGACACTTCTCACTTCCAACCACTGTCATCATGGCCGGGCGCATCAGTGCCGAGGAGCTCGATGAGATCTATGCCTTCGCCACAAACCTGGGCAAAGAGGCTGGCCGCCTGCTCATGAGCTATGCCAACGCCCGCATGTCCGACCAGAGCGCCAGCGCGGAGCAGAAGTTCTTGGAAAAGGACAGCGCCGTCGATATTGTTACCAAGGCCGACGAGGGTGCGTGTCTGGGGGCTGCAGTGTCTAAGGGGTAGGGCTGACGCTGCTTTGCTTGTGCAGATGTTGAAGCATTTATCAAGAACTCAATCGAGGCCAAGTACCCGACACACAAGTACGTCCTGCCTCTGCCGAGTCTTCGAGCCGTTCGCGGATCAGACGGAAACTGACCTCAGTGACTGCCCAACCGCAGATTCATTGGAGAGGAGACATACTCCAAGGGCCAGTCCCGCGACTACCTCATCGATGACAGCCCGACATGGTGCGTCGACCCCCTCGACGGCACTGTCAACTACACGCACCTGTTCCCCATGTTCTGCGTCTCCATCGCCTTCATCGTCGACTCACAGCCCGTCATCGGTGTCATCGACGCCCCCTTCCTCCACCAGACCTTCTCCTCGTGCGAGGGGCGGGGCGCCTGGCTCAACGGCACCCAGCGCCTGCCCCTGATCCGCACGCCGCAGATCCCTTCCATCCCGGCCAGAGCGCCAGGCGGCTGCATCTTCTCGTGCGAGTGGGGTAAAGACAGGAGGGATGTGCCCGATGGCAACATGCACCGCAAGATTGAGAGCTTTGTCAACATGGCGGCCGAGCTCGGCGGGCGTGGCGGCAAGGGTGGTATGGTGCACGGCGTGCGCAGCCTAGGTAGCGCGACGCTTGACCTTGCGTACACGGCCATGGGGTCGTTTGATATCTGGTGGGAGGGTGGCTGTTGGGAGTGGTAAGCTTTGAATGACTCTATCTTTGGACAACTTTGTTGCACCAGGTCGGGAATGCTAATGGTGTGACTCGCTCAGGGATGTCGCGGCTGGCATCGCCATTCTCAAAGAAGCTGGTGGTCTCGTCACGACGGCCAATCCCCCGGAAGACCCGGAGACGGCCGAGATCCCGGAAGTGCGGATAGGGAGTAGGCTGTATTTGGCGGTGAGGTAAGTCAAGGACTCTGGAGATTGTTCGTACTGTCGAATACTGACCTGACTGATCCTGTCACAGACCTGCTGGGCCCAACGATACAGAGACTGCGCGACAGTCACAGGAACGGTTGGTGCGGGAAGTCTGGAAGAGGGTCAGGAACTTGGACTACGCGAGGCCAGGGGCGTAACGGTCCCGAGTCACCACATGCTAGACACCACACAGGGGAGAATAGAATGCACTATTCGCTTTCCACAGCCAAGAACCTCTTCAATGGGTTGAGGATATGGCCAAGATATTTCTCGTGTTACGTCTAAGCTAAAGCAACCGCTACCAACAACGCCATGGGATACGAGCGCCATCGCATGATGTGCCCTTCCCAATATGCAACTATGTACAAGTTATGGCTCATTCCTGTTTGTTCGTCTTATATTGACAAGGCTCTCACGACCGCTTGCTCGAGGCCTCGGCGACCTTTTGGTTGACGGCAGCGCTCGCGTTCCTGACGGGCAGCTCGCTACGCGAGACACCTGTCCAAAGAGTGTCTTGTTCGACACCCTGCCAGATGAGCGCCTCGGTGCCCAAGATGACCTGCCAGCCGTAGCGCTCGGCAATGGCGCCGAGCTGCGTGTACGGGGTGGGGTTGTAGCACATCTCGAGGATCGCACCCTTCTTCTCACCGTCGAGCACTGTCTCGATGATCTGCCGCGCCGTCTTCTCTTCGGCCGTCTGCGGCGGGAAGTCGGGCACACAGGCCACAATGGCACCCGGGCACTCTCCCTTGCGGACAATCTCGGCAGCCTGCTCGGCAGTCGCGACGTGGACCAGCACGTCACCGTAACCCCGGGATGTGCAGTCGTCCATGAGGGCTTTCACCTCTGAGGCGTCGCGGTTGACGAGGTAGATCTTGGTAGCCTTCATCCAGCGCCAGAGGGCGTAAACGGCACTGCGGGCGGCACCGCCACCACCCAGGACCATGGCGGGCATGTTGTGGAAGGTGGTGTCCGGGTCGGCGACGTTTTGGTAGAAAGCTTCGCGGACGCCCACGGTGTCGGTATTGGTGCCGCATAGGAGACGCCTCCCATCGGGGCCCTGCTTAAAGTAGATGGTGTTGCAGGCGCCGACGTCGCGGCACTCATCGGTGAGCTCGTCGAGGTGGCTCATGATGGTAACCTTGTTGGGCATGGTGACGGCGGAGCCGTAGACATTGGGCTCCTGGAGCAGCTCAAGGAAGGCCGGGATGTCGGAGGACTCGAGACGGTGCTGCTCCCAGGGCAGGCCGAGGTCCTTGTAGATGGTGCCGTGGAACATAGGCGAGAGCGAGGCGGCGAGCTTGGTGCCGAAGAGGAAGCCGTGTTTCTGCTCGGGGCCGGCGGCCAGCGAGGGCTGGGCCGTGACGGTCTGTGTGGCGGTGGCAGACATGGTGTTTGTAGGTGCGGTCTGGTCTGTCAGAGGCGAAGATGGCGATGATTTCGGAAAGGAGTCTGCCATTGTGACTGGGGGATGGAGGGCACGGGCGTAGAGGTTATATCTGCTCGGCGAGGCGTGCGCCGGAGAGTCGGCGTGGCTGGGGGCCGGGGCCGGGGGAGGGGAATAACGATCAGGCACAGTCTGGCCCCGGATCACAAGATGCGGGGGAGGCGGCTGCTATGCGGAGGTGGCAGGGTGGCAGGGCAGCAGCGGCAGGCGGTTGCAGTGGGAGTCTCTTCTTCCAGAGCTCTTTGTCTTTTTTTCGTGGTCGTGTGCAGCGAGAAGTTGCTTGATGCGGGGAGGCGCCCCCGCGTGGGGACGACACATGTGCTGGCGGCTAAGTGTTCTCCCGCCGCCTCACCCTCCAAGGTCCAGCGCCGGGCCCCTGCCCCTGCCCCACGTCGAGTCTCGGTCCTCTGCCAGGCCAAGTCGCTGACCACCCACAGGCACGACAGTCACCCTTCCAAGGCCGTTCGGCGACCTTGCCACAGCGAGGTTGTCCTCCCCGGCCAGGAGGGCGGGCATTTCACACACGTGTTTCAACCAATGCAGCAAACACACCGAGGATTCACACTCTGCTCGGTTGATTCATGGACTCTACCAACTAGAACGCTCAGATGATGATGACAGGTTGGAAATGCAGAAACAACGGGCCATTTACAGAGACGCCACAGCCCGTTCCGTGGCCTCCGGCTCGCCGGCCACTTTCAGATCCATGTCTCGGACAAGTTTGGCCCAGGCAGCGGCACCACGGCTCGCAAGCTCCTGGGGCACAGCCGGGTCCTCGTCCGCCATGCGCCTGTTGAACAGCTCCATGCTGACCCAGCCCTCGAAGCCAAGGCCTTGGAAGATGGCCTTGGATATGGCAGTGATGGGCAGGTATGCGCCGTGGTCTGTCTCGCCGTAGAAGAGCCTGCATGCTCGGGACCAGCTCATCCGAGCCGGGTGCTCCGCAACGTAAAGTTCGTGGCCCTCGACCAGGGGCGCCGCGAGCCGCTGGGCGTCAACGACCTGGACGTACATGATCTTGCGCACATCAACGGTCGAGAGGAGGCGGGCAATACTCTCGGCGACGGCCTTGTCGCAGTCCTGCGTACAGCCCGTCGGTGAGGTCGGGTCCGCGTAGATGCGGGCGGCAATATTGAAAGTGTCGAAACACAGTCCAAAGTTGGACCGGTCGACAGCCTGCACCGTCTCCCAGCTCTTCTCCCACGTGTTGCAGCGGGCACCCCACGCGATGGCCTCATAGACGAAGCGGATGGGAGGGTTCTGGGTGAGCCCCATGTCTGCGATCTTCTGCAGGTCGGATACGGCCAGGGAGAAGTCGTCCGAGACGTGCTCGGCAGACAAGTAGTTGGAAGGGACCTGGATGAGATCGGTGCCGAGGGTCTGAGCAAGGAGAAACCAGAACTTGAGCTTCTCTATCCGTTTGGCATGCTCTTGCCTGTCTACGAGGGCCTCATAGTGCCAGAAGGGCTGCAGGCAGATGATGGTGAGGTTGCGGTCTCGGCAAAGGCGGCGTATGATCTTGGCCGCCTCAATCTCGTTCTCGCGGGTGCCGCCGCCCGGTAGCTTCTCAGCGATGTCGTAGAGATCTTCGTGGAAAAGCTCAATGCCCCGGAAGCCGTGCTGCGCGGCCATGTCGAGCTTGTGGTCGAACGAATGACCGGCATAGCAGCGGCCAAGCGAGATGCTGCATATTCCGAGCTGCGAAGGCATCTTGTCTGGGGTGCTGTAGGCAACGCAGAGAACTGCAATATTGTTACGGGCGTGCTGTTATGACTGGCAAATTCGATCCTAATGGCGTGAGACGGGTTGAGGCAAGGGGTGATGTCAAGACTGCGAACTGATGTAGAATGAGGCTGATGGTGGCAGGATAAGGATGACAAGGGCAGTACATGAGTGTATGGATCGGATCGTGTGTCCAATGCAAGATTGGCTTAATACGGAGGCAACATGGTGTAGATATGATTACCACCGAAGCCCGGGTTCCGGAACTACGCATACGCGAGGAAGCGGACCATGGTTTTGGAGCAACCGCCCGAGAGAGCGCGGAAATCAGACGGCTACAGCCGGTGATGCGCGGTGGCCGTAGTCTGAATCGCCAGCTCTGTGGATTTCCCCATCCAGATCCCCTGGGCTTTGGGGCCGATCATGGGGCGGCTAAACGTTCAAGCGGTCGCATGCGTCGCCACACCCAAGATCCCGATTGACGTCCCCACCACGGCTACGAGGCATTGTGAGCATCAGCGCGTCCGTCATGGGGACAAAGGCCTACGCTTGACGGGCTGCTGCCACTGATCGCATCCATAGTTGTATGTCTAGGTTCGACAACAGGTAGGAAATAAAGAACGAAAGCAAGAATATGAAGGTCCCAAAGAGACACCTAGCCGACAGCCACTTTTCGGCATAGTAAGCAAAGCGAAGGTTATGGTTCTGGTCAACTGTTTGGAGACCACCAACGACGGTGAACACATCGGCATGCATCGCATAATGCAACATAGCATGGCGTTCTGTCAATTTAATTGCATGCAAACTCCCCAGATTCAGCAACATGGCCGGCGTACACGTCGTGATGGTTTGGAGCAGGTGTCATTACATGTCGTAGCTGTCACACGTGCACCATCACAACCCCTGATCGATCACCCCTTCCAGTCGGGGCTGCATTTGCTTTGCACACTGGCCCTCGGACTCTCCTGGGTATGCCTTGAACACTTCCTCCCTCATGAGCCGCCGTGGAGCCCGCCTTCCGGTGAAGAGCTCAAACTGCGCGAATCCTTGTTCGGGCAGGAGATCCAAGCCGTCCATGGCCACCCAACCACGATCCGCTGCTGCCCGGATCTGCCTCAACAACGGGGTATTGACATCCTTGTAGGCATATTCAACCACGACTCCTCCCGTCGGGCTCTGGAGCCAGCTTTCCGGCAAAGTGAAGTCGGGCGTTGGACCCTCGCCGCCCTCGACGAGACTGTGTGTAGGTATGCATGAGACAATCATGGTCGGGTGCCTAGGGAACCTGTCCTCGGGCCAGTGTTCTTCTCGCGAGTCGAGGATGTGGAAGCGCGTCTCCCTATCTTTATCATCGTCAGAGCGGGGGGTCAAGAGCGGCAGATCGTTGCGGGCTATCAGAGTGGTGAAGTGGGAGACGAGCTTCTCGGCGCGTGCTCGTGTGCGGTTGTAGATGGCTATGTTGGTCACGCCGAGCTGCAGCATCGAGTACACGGCAGCCCTAGCCATTCCACCCGCGCCTATGACAAGCCCGGATGTGCCAGGACGCACGGCGTTGGCTGGAGATAGGCCGCGTCTGATGACGGCACGTATGCCGACCCAGTCTATATGCGAGAGATGTCAGCATGAAGAAGCCACAGGGCCTACCAGCAAAACAACAAAATTGTGACTTACCCGTGTTCTCTCCGTACAGCGCCAGGACTGGTCCAGAACGATTGCAAGAGTTGAAGAACACGGTCATATCGTCCGGCACGCTTCCATCAGGATTGAGTCGTCGTATGGGAATGAGGGTGTTGACGGCGCCGATGGCTCGGGCGTGGCTGCTGAGGGAGTGGGTGAGGCTTATGACCTCAACCTTAAATGGCAGACCAATGGAGGAGCCTGCAAAGAAGGGATCATGCACGAGACTGCTTAAAGTGCTTAGGGATGTGGTCGAGTATGGCAAGTAGGTGTGGTTCAAGCCACAGGCCCTCAGAGCCGTCATATGCATGGCTGGAGACAGACTGTAGCTGACATTGGAGCCTACAACATATAGCTTGAGTGCATCATTGACAAAGGACGTCTGCAGGGCGTGGTTGGCCTGCTGCACTGTAATGGTCGGCGCGGGGCATGGGGTTGCCAAATTTTCGTTCTCCGCGATCGTCGACGAGCTCGGCCGGACAGACGACAGCAGTGGGTTGAAGACAGCCGAGTGCCGTCCTCGTATGCCTGTATTGTAGGCAGAGAGAGGCGGTTTCGAGACGCCAGGCAGTGCCTCGATAGCATAGCGGAACTTGGCAACCTCAAAGTTGTCCTCAATCTGCAGCGCCGGACGTGTAAGCCTAACCACGTCACAGCCCAATGCATGCGCCTTCTGGTAGAGAGAAGCCCAGACAGGGTCTATCCACGGAGGAGGCATTTGGTCTGCGATGTGAGCCACCCCTATCACCTTGGACACTCCTCGGTGAGCCATCAGGTGCGAAAGGAACGCGGTCTCCAGCCTGAGGTCGACAGTGCAGTACTCAGGGCAGAGCTTGAGGCCGTGCTGCAGATGCTCGAGATAGTTCATGATCTGCGCGGCAGATAATGGTGTCGTCACAGATACGGCAGGCCACGACACATGGTAGATCATGGGGATCACAGTGCTTCTCCTGATACGGGCCATGACACTGCTGATCTGGGAAACGCGCTCGGGAGACAGATGCGGTCGCTCCCTCGATGACGAGTCCGACGTGACGTCCACATTGCCGTACAAGTCGTCGACCACAACTTCGATGGCGTCCGCACCACCCTCGAGGGCCTCGACATCCAGGTTTTCGGCTAGCAGCTGTGACAACGGCAAGGACAGTACAAAGGTCGTCTTCCGTGACTCGAGGGATACCTGTGCCAGAGGAAATGCAGACTCGAAGAAGGGGATCGCGCCCCGAGGCATAACCAGCGAGAGGAACTTGAGGAAGTGCCGCTCTGCCCGCTTCAGGGTCAGATATGGCATAGGGGGCTTCTTCATGCCAGAATCCTCCGCCGCGGCCGTCGGATGCTGCGCGAGACGCTCCGACACATTGAAGAACTCGTGGCTCATGACGGCCCGAAAGGCCCTGGTCGAGTACTGCAGCATCTCGCCCAGCTTGACGTCGTCGGCCACCCGGAGATAGTCCTTGATGGCGGCAACGTCGCGCACAATGTGAATGACGGGGTGCGCAGCGGCAAAGTCCTGAAGGAGGGCGAGGACGCTCCGGTCGACCCATGAGGTGACGATGATCGCGTCTCGGGCGTTTGCAACGAGGGTCTTCTGGAGCAGGCTGTAGATGCGGCGCTGGTAGTCTGCGCTGCCGTGCGTCTTCTTGTAGGCCACAGCGGGCATGCCCGTGGTCTCGACAAAGAGCTTGGCCGTGTCGACGATGCGGCGCTTCAGAGCGGTCGCGGCCATGACGGCAAGAGTCGACTTGCCGGAGCCGCTGGTGCCCATGAGGACGATGGAGGCGTGCGGCTCATAGGCGTGCTGGCCGGGAACCATATGGCGAGGGGTGGGCGGCGCGGTCGAGTCCTCCTGCGAGCTCGTGTTGCTGCGGGAGCGCACCATGCGCGGGTCGAGGCCGCCGGTCATGGCTGGGCCTCCCGCAAGGGCCGCAAAGGGCCGCTTGACCCCAACGCCTGTGGCCATGCTGCTCTCTGTCTTGGTCTTGTTCTTTCTGGGTGCCGGTCGTGTCGCCGTGGCTGTGATGGTGGTGCTGGCTGCGGGTGGTGGGGAAGCGCTGCTATCGTGGCCGCGGGGACTGCTCTGCGGCCATGGTCACCGTGCGACGGCGCTGTCGGTTGGTCAATGGTCGTGCTGCATGGACAGGAGTCGCTGGTCGGCGGGAGCAGCAGGAGAGGTTGTGGTCGTGGCTGGCCGTGCTCGTGCTTGGAAGCTGGCGAGATGGTGGCACATGGCCATGGACAAGCTTGGGTGGTCCGTTGCGATTGCACGGCGTCGCTGCCGAGGGCCCCTTGTCGGCTCGCTGACAACCGCCGGGCTTATCTGGCGGGCCTGGCCCTCTGGAGCGTCCTGAGGCCCCGGGCCTTGGGAGAGAGGGGCACCGCGGGCCCGGCTGTGTGTTTACCCGCCGCGCGTGAGGCTGTGCCTGTTCGGGCTGCTCTCCACATCCCAGGACCCCCAACTGAACCCCAAAGAATGCTAGCTGGACACGGCTGGGGCCCCTCGAATGGGCGTCTGCAGCGCAAGCTCAGTCGGCCTTCCCCGCGCGGCTGCGTCTGACGGCATGCGTAAGGTATGCGTGCATTGTGTTTTCATCTTTCGTCGTGCCGACTCGTGCCGACCACCGGAGTAGTCGCAACTACCGACAGGCACGACGCACCACCACAGGACCAACGATCCCCCTGGCCAAGGGTCCACCGTTGCGGCCGAGTCCGACTCTTTGCCTGCGAGCTGGCCGCCAGACAATGACCATCAACCACGACCATCGACGACGACGACGACGACGACGTGGTGCTGCCGGCCAGCCATGGGGACGGGAAAGCGTCCGCCAGCCCAGGGCCAGCCCCTGAAGACCGACGCAGATGACTCGCCTCCAGCTGCGTCCTCGACATCCGCCGCCGCTCCCCCTCCTGCGAAGCGCCAGCGAGTGTCGCGAGCCTGTGATCAGTGCCGCAATGCACGCGAGAAGTGCGATGGCATCCGGCCCGCCTGCTTTCCATGTGCCTCCCAGAATCGCGACTGCACCTGGCAAGAGCCCAATCGCAAGCGAGGCGTCCAGACGGGCTACATCCGCACCCTCGAGACCTCCCTCGGCTGGATCTTCGACAAGTTCCCAGGCGCCGAGGATGCCTTGCACGGCCTCATCACCCACCACGGCGGGCAGGGCGCTGCCCTACTTGCCGACCGCCAGACTCCGTCCAGCTCCCGCCTGCATCGCCGCTGGATGCGCAGCTCCGTCCGTAGGGACATTGACCTGGCTCTTTCGGGGCGTACCGACAACGACGAGGACAGCACCAAGCCGTCGCGCGGTCCGGCCAGAGACGCATCTGGACAGCTCAGCTCGGATGCGGACGAACCAGATGACGGCGACTTCCGCTACAGAGATGAAGATGTCAAGCCTCGAGAGCCACCAAGCGAAGACCTAGCTGCCGCAGCGCAGAAGCCACAGCAGCAGTTGCGCCAGAGTAGCAGCATCGCCGATTCCACACTTGTGCTTCTACCAGCAGATCCTCGGTTTGGAAAGGGTCATCACCGAGAGATCTATTTTCAGCCCCTGAGGCTACCGACCAACCATTGGAGACTGCTCGATGTCTACTTTGCATACACGCATGCATGGTTTCCCATTGTCGAAAAGCCAGAGCTGTTACGCGCCGCATACGCGTATTCTGAAGAAGGACTGGCCATGACCAGGCACGACCCGGGTTCTGGCACCCACGCGGAGCTCTGGGCAGTCTTTGCCGTGGCGGCCTATCAAGATCTGGCATGTGTGAGCGCGGGCAGCGAACGATTACCTTCCGATCAAAGTGGCCTGACGCCAGATGATATCTACCGCACTGCGCGGAATCTTGTCCCACTCGAGAACGGCTCCTTTGAGGTTGGCCATGTCAACGCGTTGCTACTCTTGGCCCAGATCAACCTGGGCCGGCAGAACCTGACAGCTGCGTGGATGCTGACTGGCATGGCGGTGCGGATTGCCCTCCGCCTTGGCCTTCATCGGCCGTCGCTCCCAGCCAAGAGCCGGCGACAGATGCATGCCTTCATGGGCTGTTTCATCCTAGACTCTCTTGTCGCCACCATGCTCGGCACACCCGCGCATTTGCGTTCACCAGATATGGTGGTGGCGGTCTCGGCCCCTGAAAGTGATCTGGACGAGTGGCAGCCCTGGAATTCGTGTGTGGGCTTCGGGAAATCGGGCAGCCATGCTGCGCAGTCACGCAACCCTGCGCACACCATCAGCTCCTTCGTTGCTCTGCTTGATCTGCACAGAGTGCTCACCACGCAACTGTGTGGCAGCCCACACAAGACAGCGTCTGGCGACGCAGAAGAGCTACTCAGTCCAGGATCCGAGGCTCTCTTGTTGCCCCTGAAGCGGCACGCGTATCGCGATTATGTTACCAAGGGCGAGCCCTTGGCCGCCCCCAATCCGCCAGCTTCTTTGTTACGCTTGGCTTACCTCTGCATCGAAGCCAGGATCACTTCGACAGAAGATCATGGGGTTCGCACTCAGGCCTTGGCTGCGTGTGCCAACCAGTACGTAGACGCTTTCGGCACATGTGGCCTGCCACCACTCTTCTCGTCCTATCTCTACATAGCAGGCGAGCTCCCACGAAGGGACGGCACTTCGCCACGGCCGCTACCCGTGTCAGCAGATCTCCCAGCTGCCGCGCGCCAGGTTTGGGATCCTACAGGGACGGTGACTGCGCAGATCGGCACAGGCTTGGGGAACAGCCCAATGTCAGCATATCCCATGGTTCTGCACGATCTCTTGCTGGAAAGCACCACCAAGATGCAAGCCCAACAGCAGTTGCCCACACCAACGTCGACGGCGTATCAACCTGATGCAGTAGCCGAAGCCACGCCCGGCCTCAGCAACCCCGTCGGAGGAGTCAGGACCCACGGGAACGTTTTCCGAGGGCCGCCACCAACGTCGAGCTTGGTCCGCTTTGAGCATGACTCCAGCTCTATGGGCATGGCCCCTCGCGTGGACGAGTCTGTTCTATTCGACCAGGTTGACCTTGCCAATAACATGGCGTTCGATTCGAACTTCCTCACCGTTCACAGGCCCAGCTTTGGCAGCAACGGGCCGCTCGACCACGAGGCCATCCTTGATGATATCGCGCTCATGGACCGCCCAGACATGATGGAGTCTGAGTCGCTTTTCATGGCTAACCTGGGGTTTCCCGCCACACACGTGGCCCACTATCCTCAAGATTTTATGGAATTCTCGTAAAACCGACAAATGCCCGCGAAGCTGTGGTGAAGTCGCACCATCATTACGATTGTAGGTGTCCGTCCACTTAAAGCGGCGAGACCGGCACACACATGTGATTGCTGCTGCTCACAACAATGCCACGGCACTGCGCCGCCCGGCAGAGTATGCCAGAGCACCGGGCAGACACCTGAAACGGATTCCGGAGCACTCTGCGAGACGCGGAGCAGACCGACCTCGGAGGTGCACTTGATTCACTCTTGACCTTCTCCGTGTGGCTTGCAGGGCATCAACGGAAGTTGCCACGAGTCGGCCATCCAGCGTGTTGCGTGGACCGAGATGGGGCAATCACACCACCCTGGTGCTCGCCTAAATTGCTTGCGTCCCCGAGGCCCAAAATTCGAGACGTTGGTCTGTCTCTTGGTCCATACTTGCACAGATCATGGTTCAGCTGGGGACTCTGGCTCGCGAGGAAACCTCCCTGAATGTTCAGCCTCGAGCAGCAGCAGTGGAACTTAAGCATCTGCAGACGTGCGGCCTTATGCCTAGTCCCTAGGATCGTCACCGTTCTGGTGTCGCCCGGTGGCTAGCGCCAATCCGATGAGCGGACCGAACAGGAGCCGGCAGCGGAAGCGCTATGTGATGGCATCATCGGCCATGCTTCTGACTCTGGCCAAGTGGGCAACAACCCGAAAACCTGTTGTCCGCCGGTGGCCGCAGCAGCAGCTTGAGGGTTTCAGACACGCAGCGAGTACAACCCCGGACTGTCTTTGATGGCAAGCGGAGTATGTATCCTGAATTGTGGGCAACAATTAAAGCTAGGAGATGGGCACGCCGACTGTGCGGGCGGGACTGGATCCCAGATCCGGGTCTAGTGCCGAGGCCAGCGGGCCTGTCAAGCGGAAGCTCAGCCGTGGCGTGGGAGGAAGTACATACAGGTCGTGCTTTGGCATGCCGCTAAATAGAGCTTCTGTGCGCGATTCAGCCAAGGAGAGAGACGTTTGAATAGAGCTACTGTTGCTGCACGTGGGATCGCTGTCATGCAAGGGCCCAGACTCCAGCCACGTGCTTGGATTGTGCAGGTGCCCGGAAGCCGGCGACTGGGATCGAGCCAAGATGTTTGAGCATGCTGGCGTCGCATTTGCTCAGCAGATCCCAGGAAGCTCGTTGCAGGCGCAATCTGACGCGGGCAGCATGGCAGGCGGTCCGGCTCATTCCGGAAACAGCACGGCCGAAGTATGACCCGCGAACCTGCAATGTTGGAGATGGGATGACTTGGATTGATTAATCGGAGTGGATTTGTTGGCTGCTGCTTGATGAGCAGCCAGGCGGGCTGGTGCTAAGCGAGGTGTTGGCACGAACCGGCTAAAAGGCGAATCCCGCCTGTGTTACGCAAGCTTCAGGGGTCAGCCAGGGACGGGGGCCTCCCGCCTGGCTGAGGAGCACATGCTGTGGCTTCCCCAAGGCTCGGAATGGCGCTGGCGAGGCCCAAGCCACGGTGCCACAGCATCGGAGAGGTTCCATTCCGCTGCTGGCCATCTCTCACGGGCCGACTTCTGTATCATCAGTCTGTCAAAATGATGATGTCTGACGTGCAAGCGAGATGTGTCGGTGGGCTGACTTGGAGAGCTGCACGAGGGAACAGCTGTGAGGAGGCACAGACTGGCGATCCGGCTGGGGGCGGAGGAGCTGAAGGTTCCCCCCCTGCCTAGTGGGATTCCCGTGGTATCCAGATGCCTGACAGTTTGTCGCTTCGTCCCGATCAGGCTCGACGCCGGTCCCAGCGCCATGCGTGGCCTTATCTCGGCGCTGTCCTGGTGGCTCGCGTCCAAACGGCCAAGCCACAGCGCCGGTGTCGGCCTCTGGACCGGCAGCGGCCGCTCCTCGAGTCCTCCAGCTGAACCATCTACTCCGTACTGCGTACTGTCGTCTGCAACTTACGCGGCATGATCATGGTTAGACCAGTCGCAAGCCATGGCCGAGCAAGTGGTGCCAGCCGCGGGCAATCCAAGGGCCACGGACGGGGTGACGGCCGGCCGCTGGAAACACCTTCCCCTTTGGGCAGACACCTCCTCGATGGATGCTTCGACATGGGCTAGCCAAGCTCCAACGGTCTGGCGCTACGGAGTTATGTACCCGACTCGCCCTTCCTCGCATTGTTGTGTTATCGCAAGCTGCTCGCGTGCTCACTTGGCCGTTGCCGACTTGCCTCTTCCAGGGCTTTGGCACGCCGGGGTTCTGATCCCACCACAGCCTAGACCTGGCTTGGACGACCGCTGTGATGTGGCTGCATCCCCATATCTGCACATTGCCCACACCGAGTGCAGGCCTCTGACGCGGCCCTGTTCCGCCGGACTTCAAGGTTTGCATGTGTTCGCATAATCCATGTCGCGTCGGCTGGGCTCTTCCTACAGTCTGCAGGGACGATTCCTCTCGATCCGGTCAGCGCTGCAAGCCATCCTCTTCCTCCTGCCCGGCCCGTCCAGTTGGGCCTCCAGCTTGTCGTCCCACCTTGCTGCCACGACTCCGAGTTTCGCCATTGTCCTGCCTTCTCCCCACCACCTCGGGGCACTAGATTGCAGGCTAGCCATCGCACCGGTCGAAGATGCTGTCTTCGCTTCGGTCACTCCAGCGCTACCGCACCCATCGTCTCCAGGGTTCACGAAATGACCCCCCATCCTCATTGCATCGGCCCACATGAGGCGTGCGTGGTGGCTTGCCCGGCCATAGATAGCAGCTCCGGGCTCGACCCTCTTCCCCTGGATCGCCTCCAATGTCCTCTCCGCCCCCATCATCTTTGACAAGCTTCTGGACCCCAGGCCCCTGTCGGATCCGAAGTCCTTATTAGTGTCGGCCTGCCGCCCTCAGGTCCAGATCGTGCTTCTCGATTCAGGTACAACGCACTGTCGATCCTCGAGCCCAGGACTGCGAAAGCCGTCCCTCAAAGCTGCCCACGAGGGTGTCCCCCGCGATTCCTGGTTAGTTCGCGGCCTGCCAGCTTCTATACAGGTCTCACACCTCGAGCGGGCCTCCTGAGGTCCTGTGTGCCTGGTGTCTTACACAACATGAGTCCACTCGACACGACAGGCATGGCCACCACACTGGCTGCCCGTTGGACCACGCCGAGTCAAACACCATACATCGACACTACGCTCTGGACGCTGACGTCGATCGCAATCGTCTTCCTCGTACTACGAGCCTGGACTCGTATCAACGGCAACAAGACTTTATTCGCCGACGACTGGCTTCTCGTTTCTGCAACGGTACGCCCATCTTTCGGTCATGACAAAGACAAGCGCTTGCTGGCACATGACTGACCAAAGGCTGTTCTTCAGGCCTTGCTCATTGGCCACGCAGCTCTGATTTGCTGGTACACTCGCGTTCTGTTCGACGACCCTATCGACCTTCGGCTCTATTCGTACCTCGCCGAGACCAATGTGTTGATGTACTCGTTGACCCAAGGCCTGAGCAAGGCATCCATCGCTGTTGTGCTCTCGCGGTGCACATATGGCTGGTGGAAGTACATCACTTGGGGCCTGACCGGACTCGTTTGCACCATGCTCTTCCCGCACGCCATCTTGGGCTTTGCCATCATTTGCGAACAGGACCCCGTCTACGAACAGTGGGCCATCCCAGGCCCTTGCGTTGAGTATCCGAAGCTCAAGAAGTTCAAGATCGCTATCCAGGGTACGTTGCTGTGCCGGTCACATATCTGGAGCTTGCTCCCTGCTATTGCGACTCTTTATCGTCCTCTGATCTGACCTTGCTTTGCTGAACAGTGGTCTCTATCATCATCGACGTGTGGTTCACTTTGCTGCCATGGAAAATCGTGTGGAAACTGAAGCTCAAGCCGACTGAGCGATTTGGTTTCGCCTTTGCCATGAGTCTCGGCTTCGGGACCTGCATCGTCGGCATCTTCCGCCTATATCAGTGGCTCAACCTGAGCACCGCCGATCCCAAAACCATTATCTGTATGTCAAACACTACAAGTCGTCCGGACGTTCCGCACAGTTATCAATCATACTGACAGCAGTTTGCTTTTCTCGCTGTAGACCAGACAGCCACAGTCACACTGTGGAACTTTACCGAGCCCGCCGTCACCGTCATTGCGGCGTGTGTACCCGTCCTTCGCGTGCCGGCCCTCGCGCTGATCCGAAGGCTTCGTGGCCACAACTCCACCGTCAGGGGCGGTGCCACCAACAGCAGGTCTCAACCGGGCAACCATGGATACATCAGGTCAGGATCGCGGAAGCAGAGCGGCGAGTGGCCACTGCGGGAGTCCTCAGGGGCGAGCCAGCGCAGCTTGGGCGATATAGTGGTCAAGCAGGACTTTGTAGTTCAGACGGAGTCGATGGATCTCCACGACATGAAGTCGCCATATAAGCCATGCTGAGAAACTGGCGTTGGCCGTGCCCGACTCCATCCGGGCGGGCACTTGTTTTCACAGAATTTGAATCTACCTGCGATTTCGCATTGAAGACTCCCGTACCTGTTCTCCTCCGCATATTAATCTCTGTGCCTGGGCGTGGACGAATTGTTCAGCCCGCGGCCGTGCCGTGTGGTCTCAGAATGCGCCGGGTGCGATCGCAACGCTGTCTCGGGCCGCAAACCCCCAGCACAAGTGAGAGTAAGGACCTACAGGTGGGCTCAAGCGAAAGAAATCCTCACAGTAATTCCTGGTTGCGATACACCGTAATCCCACCAATCATCGCCATACTCCGGAAATAGCCACCAGCCACCGTGCAGCAGGGACAGGCCAAATGAGATGGGATGCAACACTGGCATGTAACATGGACATGGCGCCTGTCATCGCACACGGCCCGCCTATCGCAGACTCGCATTTGTGGTTGCCTTGTCCAGGCTGACAGATGGTAGCTCGAGATGGGAGGGTGGTCTTGTCTGCAGGGCTGTGCATGCGGGGTGACAAGGTCTAGCTCCACCGTGCTCAGCGATGCGGCTGCCCATTGCTGTTGTTGGATCGGATTCTAGGCTGCAAGATAACAGCCGTTCGACCAGACTACAAGCCATGTTTTGCACCAGGTCATATGCTGTACGCATCCGCCGTGCAGTTGAGCATCATTTCACTTATGCCAGAACAATTCGCCCACCTCATGTCGTCTCTCACGACTACTTCGCTGAGCTCGGCCAGTTCACGCCTCTCTAATAAGGCCAGGGCGGGGGCGGACGGGATCGACCACGTACTCAGCGACCGCAGCTCCGAGACAGTCAAGACGGAGGTCGACAAGCTGAGCCTGCTTTCAACATCACTCCGCCAGCTTGAGCATCATGCCATCCACGTCTGTCGCCAGCTCGCCGGCCACAGTGCAGATAGTGACACGTGCGAAGGACTGTCACGAGGCCTTGATGCGACCCTGACGGCAGTACTGCCGCAGTGTGAGCATGCGGTGGCCTTTGTCGCCAAGCAGATATCTCGCCTAGACAAGAATACTCCACGCCAACAGATCAACGTAGCAGCTATAAGCCGATTTGAGGCTTCAGTCCAAGCCACCACAGGCCTCTGGTTAATGCTTAGGCAACTTCTCGCAACGTAAGTCATCATATTTGTCTACTTCCTGCAATGGACTGACGCGATAGCAGAGGCAAGGAGGATGCGCGGGCCTCTCTTCTGCAAAATGCAGAAATGCAGCAGACAGTGGCTCGTGCCCAGGAAGCGGCCAACGATATCGGCCGGGAGGGCGAGATCGTGGGTGATACAAGTTCATCAGGTGCCCATAGTGATATGAGCAGGAACCCAGTGAAGAATGACACGTCACCGGGTCTGCAGCAGACTGTGGGCGCAGAGTTGCCTCCGTACTCCGATGCCGCAGCTTCCTCTGCGCCCATGACTGCCCCGGCACGCGTAGAGGACGACCGGAAAGTCGACGGCAATCCGGGAGGGTTCTTGGACACACTGAGCCATTCTTTCAAGGCTCTGACCTCGGTCATGCGTTTCAAGCCAGAGCCCTTCGTTGTCCCGTTGTGCGAAGCAGCGGCACAGGGCAATGTTCTGCAGATCCAGGGGCTGCTTGATGCCGGTGCCAACATCAACGGTCACAACGAAGCTGGCCTCACTGCACTCATCTGCGCGGTCCGAGCTGGCCAAATAGGGGCAGCTCGATATCTCCTTGGCGCAGGTGCCAACATGGGCATCTCTTCATCTGGACGCAAGGGTAGACCTCCCTTGTTCCATGCCGTTGACGTGCAGTCCAAACCTGCGCTAGATTTACTGCTGGCCAATGGCGCCACCATGGTGGGCAGTGATAGCTGGTTTCTAGACCTGCTCACTGGCAACGCATCACCAGACTGGATTGCTGTCCTCCTCTCTCGCGGAGCCAACGTCCATGCTAGAGACAGCAGTGGTAGAGTGGCGATTGCCTTGACCATACAGAATCGCAAGAAGAAGGAAGATGCCGACGAGGTGGTGGCCACACTGCTCGCTCATGGCGCCGACGCGAATGCCCGAGATCTGGTTGGGACGCCTCTGCTACACCTATGCCTGCAACAGGGCCGCGACGACCTCATGATGTTACTGATTGAGAAGGGAGCAAACGTCAACTCGAGTGACCTATACGGCAACTCACTCATCATCGAAGCCCTCAAACGCAGCGACGTTGAGCTCGTCAAGACACTGATCGCCAAGGGCGTGGATGTCAATTCTACTGATATGTATGGCAATCCTGTCATTGGCAACCTCATGACCCATGCGTCGCTCTCCGTCACCAGCAAGGAGAGTCTTCTCGAGCTTCTCGCCCAGAGGGGTGTCCGTTGTGGCGTCACTGATTCTTGGGCCGTCACACCTCTGGATTATGCCGTAGCCTCCGTGGCGTCCAAGTCTGGCCCCCTCACGAAGTCTGAACTTCGCATTGTCGAGCTTCTCATCTCCCACGGTTCGGACGTCAACCAACGACTTACCAAGCAAACGGGTTATCCTTCGTTGCTGACCTTCGCCATTGACCGACAAGACTGGGCACTCTTCCGCGTGGCGCTGGCCAACGGCGCGAATCCAAATCACGCCGACACAAAGGGGAGAACACCACTTCTCATGACCCTTCAGTATGGGACCGCCGAATTCGTAGCACTTCTTCTCACAAAGGGTGCGGACGTAAATCAGCCAGGTCAAGTTACACCTGCGGATATGGCTAGAGCAACACGAGATCCCAACGTGATGCGACTATTGGGCGTACCGGTCTCTGAACCACTACACGCAAGCAGGAATGACAATCGCGGTTCGCCAGCAGTTCAGGGTCCGGCATCGTTACCGTCCACGCTTCAAACAGGCATTCAACGTGAGGATGTGGACCTTCCTCCGCGGTACGAGGACAATCTCGCCTTGGCCACACACTGATATCAGGTTTGTAATACAGCGCATATTCAAGGGCTCCGGTCCTTTAACATCGTAGCGGGACTAACTTGGGTAAATGGTACAGTTGACGAGTCTAGCAATGATTAAAGCTATACGATCGATATTATACTATGAGGGTAGCTACAACTCTAAGCCCACATCTTGATCAGCATGGTAGACACACACACTTCGCCGCGAGACTTGTGCACACGTCTTCCGATATGCCTTGGGCTCTTACTAGGACTGTATAAAAAGAGGCGTGCCCCGTGTGCTGAACACGTTTGGTGCGGCAAGATCTATTCTCATCTCAACTCTTCAACACGCCTGCACCAACTCAAGATGACATCCACACGCAACACAATGGTGTCTCCTCTCATTGGCGGTGGAACAACACCGCCCCTGCATCATTCGGCATTGATGGGCATACGTCTTGTGGAGGTTCTGGCCTTTCAATGCCAACACTCCCCCCACTTGTCTCGAGGTGCGAGCAAACCACGAGAACCAATACCGCCGCGGCCGGTCGGAGACAGCCGGTGAGGAGACACCACTGCTTGATGGGCCACAGTACCGAGAGACGACGTTTCACTACCTAGCTTTGCTCCTTCCGAAGATTTGAGTTGGTCTTATCAGGTGGCTGCCATTATCGGCTTTTCCCTACAGTAGGGTAGATTTTTCCGGCACGCAAACTCTCCGTGGATTCTTTGGGACGGCAATGGCCAAGGAAGAGCTTCTACAAAAACCTTCAGATCGACAACTGATTCGCTCATCACAGATGACGTTATAGAGGGATTCTTCCGTGCCTGGAAAAGCTTGACCCCTCACTTCAGCGTCAGCAGTTTCTCAACTATATCTGACAAGGACAGTAGCCACGGAAAGAAATGCTCGCTGGAGGGTTCAGGATCGCTCAAGGACGCTCAAGGAAGCAGTGAGGCGGAGTTTGCCTGTGAACGACGTTCAACGCGTCCCGGCTGCATTTATATCAAAGCGAGCCAGGGAGTATGACATGCTCGAGAGCTTGTGTACGGGCCCTGGTGGCGACAAGGGGGGATGGGAAACCCCTCTTCGAAGAAAGAAACGCAAATAAGGTAGCAGCAGCTCTACACAGATGATCGTATGTCTTTGATATTCATCGCTTGGGAGTAAGTCAATGAGAGGGCACATCACATTCTCGTGACAGATGGATGGGACTTATCGCACGTGGATGGCCCTCTTCTGAAAGAATCGCAGTGGAAGAGCAGGGCCGTGCCTTGCAAACACGCTGTCGTACTTTGCCATTTAAAACCCCTTAAGGTCTTGGTTCAATCAAGTCTAGCCATATCAAATACTGCGAATGATGACCATGTCGAGGTCCTCTGATGCAAGGAATGCTGAGGCAAAGCAAATCAACCCAGGTCACATGTGAGTTCGCTCGAGAACCCTGGGCAGTTGCAGACGAGACATTAATTGGGCAAGCAAGTGCACAATACTAGTAGTTGGTAAGTTTCCCACCAAAATTGTAGATAAGAGCTAGGATGGACGATACAATAGCAATAAAACGAGCTTCCAAGTCATAGAAAACGTCGCACCCCGTGTGCCACTTAGGCTGACCACACGGCCCATCCATTCACAACCAGCAACTTTAGATACACACGTAGTCCATAGGGAGGGCTCACATCCCCAGAAGTATTCAGTCTTCGCGTGCAAGTATCCTGCAGGTGGTTTGCTCATCTTTGTTACTGCCATCCGCAAATCTTTCGGCTCTCGAAGTGCCTCCAGATACAATGTCGGACCTGTGATGTGAATAGACACCGGCCGTCCCGTCGAACACGCTAGCGGAGACGTGTGGCCCAAGCAATCTACAAGGGGGATACATCGCCTATCAACTGGTTGAGTCTGGTTGCGAAGCTTGAGACTTTTTGTGTTGGGGAAACCAGAGGCTTTGGAGATGAGCACTGTAGCTCTGTCGACGCGGCAATCTCGGGTGACAAAGGTGACTGGGCCAACCTGCGCGACGGTGAGTCACGTTCTGCATTGGTCCGTCTTCATTTTCGGTACTTGAGTATGCCCGCCACAACAGCCCTTAATGTACTCCGTTCAGCTGTCGCTTGCCCAAAAGTTTGTATTTTGACGAGAACACCTGACCAAGAGACAACCGTGAACCCCGCATCACCAACAAGCAGGTTCCGCGCAAGAACCAATACCAAGGAGGCAAGCAAGATACTGCGATGGAGAACAGTAGCGATGGACCATTACGCGTGCCCGGCATGGGACACATTCCTCTCAATGAGGAGCTCTCCATTTCCGACCGTTTCGCACACGGCTTTTGCGAGTGGGAGTAAGTCCCCACAATCATCCAGCGCGAGTTCAATATGGTGGCCATCATGAACGACCTCACAGACAAGCCGGATTGGCAGACCGAGATATTTCGCCAAAAGACAGTGGACCGCTGGCGTGGCGAGATCTTCGCTGCGAGACCCTTGACGAGCGACAAGGCCTGAGACTGGTGCGTGTCGGAGCTGCGCGACAAGGCGGACTACTACAGCACGCATGGGTTTATTCACGTCCTGGACACCGGCTCGCGTATCTGCAAGCCGGACACTATATGCCGAGATCCGAGGAGCATGCCAGTCACTGTTGCCGACTCAGGCTGAGGAGCACAGATGCAACAATGGAGTCATCGCCCTGATTGATCCATCATCGTATCCCTTGGTCTGGGGAAGGAGTTTAGTGAAAAACAATGGTGGTCATTCCACGGTCACACAGGCACCGGCACAAGAAGACAAAAGAACCGGAATCGGCAAGGTGCAAGAGCGCATGGACACCACTGTAAGCGATGCACATCCTGAGCCTTGGTACTATGCTTTCGAAGAGGAGGACGGAAGCAAGTACTCTGCGTATTTCTGGTCGTATAAGCACCAATGGCTCCCAACCGAGATCGAGTTCAGCGAGTCCGAAGGTACTGCTATGCGACTCAATTCATACATCAATGGTCTCAACCAGGATAATAAAGCCCTCGACTGACCTCTAGCAGCACTCGTTTCGGCATGTATAGCACCGTGGAACGACTGTCTTATTGAGGGCCGAGCAGGGTGGGATCAGGACTGGGATTATCTTCCGGAAAGCCCGGCAATCAGCTGGGCGCCGCCTGGTAATGTCCGACCGCAGCGCGGACGCACGCCCTGTCGCATCATCACGTATGGACCTCAATGGGACAATGAAGCCCCAGAATGGATCGCTGTCTTTGATCAGCACCGACGGAAAACGGTTGCCAGGTACATAGCCCTGAAGGCCGAAATCGAGATGATAAAGTCACAGGAGCCGCCGCAGGATGCGGACGTCAAATTCAAGAGGCAACATAAATTACGGCTGGCGGTTGGAAAATGGGCTCTTGCGCAGAACAAGGACCAGGATGTCGTTGGTCTTGAGCAGCTACCTGAACCTACTGTCAAGCAATGGGCCATGGCAAAGAGTACCTCGAACGGCCGAAGCCTGGTTCGGACGCGCCTGTGGTGCTGCCTAAGGACTGGGAAAAATTGGCCGGAATTATGCTGGGCAGCAAGACACGCCGCCTACTCCGGCTCAAGCACCCAGAGCCCGGCACGGCGTTTTCGTACGAGGAATGGAAGAACGGCACCCATGGCGGGAAGGGCCATCGTGACATGGCCACTGACAGACCAATCAGACCTGACAAGCCGCCTGCCGCCACGCCTCATGAGCGCTATACCGTCTCCCTCTAGGACAAGTTCCGAAGCCAGGGCCTTCAGGTGATCGTCCATGCTGATAGCATTACTTTGGACGCCAGGGTCGAGAAGCCGGCGGGATTTGTAGGGAGCAGCTGGAGCCTCGTCGGCCAAAAAAAATGAGCATGTCGTTGCCATCGCCATGCTCGCATACGACGTCGACAACGTCACCGACGTACGTGTCTCCTTTAGGCAACAGACTGATATCAGGGAGAACACCTACAACTACGGCGAAGGCTGCCTTTATCAGGAGCCTGCGACCTGGAGCATGTTCAAAAGGCCGGCTCACACGTGGTTCAAAGCTGGTCTAGAAAAAGCCCTGTGCGACGTATTTGGCTTTGATGAATCAGAAACCGCGGGTCATACATGCACTTGCGTTTCCAATGGAGATGCAGGAGCTGGGCAGCTCATGTTGGCACAAGGTCGACTGATTGCATTTCCCAACACCATGAAACATCACATAGAGCCTTCCAGTCTCCCGGGACGAGAGCAAGAGGGCAGGACACCTCAGGTGGATTTCGCTGATGTTGGTAGATCCGCATTACCGAATATGTTCCACAAGGCACGTACCCTCACAGCAGGGCGACTTTAGCAGGGAGAAGCCGAAGAGTATAAGAGGAGGATGGAAAGGAGCATGCTTTGGCAGACTTTGCGAGATACAGGGGGACCGGAACGTTCTCCTTTGATTGACATATATGGGTCTACAATTTCCTCGTGCTGCACTATCTGCAAGAACATACGAGGAATAGCAAAATTACGAATCACTTTGTGAGTGAATCGGGGAGGTCGGCGAGCCATCTTATGGTTCCGGTGTGGCGGTTGCCGAAGCACAGTACAACGAGCGGAACAGAATGACGGTATGAGCCACAGCCGTCCCACACGCACCTTTGGAACAATCCCGAATACTATTGCCAAAGTTGGCATAACGGCACCGAAAAGCCGAATCAGTCTTGGAACAGCTCAGAGCCAAGTCCTGTGCAACCGTGTTGTTCATACAGGTTGTCCGCAGGGCGGATGGCTGGCGATGCAGTGTAAGACATAGCCGGTGATGTCATCTTAGCGGCAATGGCTATAGAGCACGTCGAGGAGCCAAAGCAATGACGGTCGAGCCGATGACCGAGTTACACGCGCCATTGGAGTAGTCGCGGAGGCCGCGACCGAAGCTACAATCGCGGAAGAAGCAGGCCAGGTCAGGGATGCAGCCTAGGGCCTTATATTGGGCAAGCATGTTATTTCAGCAGGTCTGACCGCAGGCGGGGAGGTTCGATACGGTAGCAAGGTCGGGGCTGCAGAGGTGGCTGTTTTTATCGATCTGATGGTGGAACAGGACTTGGAGGTAACGAAAGAGAACGACGATGGCGACCTGAAGGAAGAGGACGAAGTTGTCGACACGGGCATGGAGTTGGATGTGCGAGAGGTGACTGAGGAGGTCGTGGGTGGTAATGGCAGCGGATGATGTGGTGGAGGGAGGGAGGGAATTTCCAGAACGGCTGTAAAGCTTCAAAGCCTTTGGCAAAGATGACCGCTCCACCCCCGCCAACAGTCCTGGGGACTATCGTGACCTTGGTGTTCTCACCATAGCTGGTGAAGTCGATCAACACGCTGGGCCAGACGACCGAGGTGTAGATAGCTTTCAGGCTCCGGGGTTGCGGGTTCTTGCGGCAAGTTAGCTGGGCAAGCAAGATGTTATCGTAACTCTGGCAGCTGGATCGAGACTATTCCGCCAAAGCACCCCAGTCATTGTGGTGGCTACGGTGATGCCCCCCTCCCCCAACCAAATCTAAAGGGTCCGCTTTAAAATATAGATAGTTCGAACTAGCAAGCATATACTATATGTATTAACTATTACGGACCCAACTCAACCTACCTGTTTGTGTTCAAAAATAAATGAAATAAATCCAAACAACCAAATAAGTACCTAACTTATCTCTGCGGAACCTTGAGTAGCAAGATTTGTTGTAGAGGTGGGAGACATACATGGTGTTATATAGGTAGTCAAGTGGCCAAACATAGGAACCCGCGCTACTTAGGTCTGCTGAGGACTAGTATAGAGAGGGAATTATAGGGTAGATATTATTTGATTTGCCTATCTCACGAGAAGACCATAGTACCAATACGTTCTTTCTGGCCTTGGTATGACCATAGTCAGGTGAGTGTTTGAATAAATTAAGACTTCGTACAATTGTATTGTACAAAGAGGTGAGCCAAGGTAATAGGTTAATAAGAGTAGTACTTAATAGCCTGGGGAAAAAGACAACGAGTAATGCACGTAGAAATAACGAACAAGTTTGGCTTTTAAAAGGTATATAGCATTACCTTAACAAGAATCCCACCCTAATATAATTCCAATTCCGAGTTGTTCTCTTTAATGGGCGTATATAGATGCAGGAAATATGAAAAGTCGAGCAAGCTAGGTGAGGCTGTACGATTTTCTCGACTACAAGCATTTAGATGAAAGAGTCTTATTCAGCTTCGATAATATACTTCTACGGCGTGCGCGTATAGTACATAGTCCTTTCATAGCTGTAGAGTCCAATTAGAGCCCGTCTACACTGCTACTACTATTTAATAGTTATTTATCTATGTTTTTGATCATGTTGCACTGACTAGTATACTTCACCAGGAGGCTAAGTCTTTTCTAGGATCTTGACATATGTATCGGGCTGTAGTATTCTCTATGTATCTCTGATAGACGAAGAGAAGGCTTGGAATAGCGACCTATCCTAGAATCACTTACACGGAGGTTGTTATACTGACATGGAGAAAATATTGTCGGTACGAAGCGATGAAGTAGATCTCAATATAAACGGAAATTACTAGTGAAGCAATCGAAATAATATCTTTACAGAACAAGAAATATAGATAAAACATGTATACTAGTTGCTCCACGAAGCTTCCAGGAACACTAGACCTTTCTTTGCAGGTGTCCCGAAGCCACTCTAGGTACGAGACGTACATCACGTTTGTAGCTGCGCAGGCCGGGGGGAGGGGGGGGGGGTCATCAAATCAGGCGGTTCCAATTGGTAAAGCACTTCAAATATACTGAAGGAACTAGGTGGTAACTGCTTTTCCTTTATTTCTTTACCGATTTGATAAAGTTTTTCTCAATTTTGGATTACAGTAGAGGTTACAGGTACAGTGTCTGTTTCAATCCCTATAATTGCATCCTTAACCAGCTTGGTAGTGAGTGGTACTGTTCGTTTAATGATGCTCCGTAGGAAGCCTCGCAACCTGCGATGATCTTATGGCAGATGAAGGATGTTTTGAGCCTCGGCTGTAATCAAAGAGACACGGGGTATTGTTCTAGTTCCAGCGTATACTACTAAAACTTATCAGGTTCCATTTGCAGCGGAATAGTATATGATTAGACACTGTAATCCCTGTAAATTATAGACAAAAATATAAGAGGAAGAACCCAATTTAGCCATTCCTCAAGCACTACTAATATTTGACTACAGTAAAAGCAATTATAATCCTAGGTCAATTGCATCTTGTAAAATACTTTCACTCTTTGCTCGTAGAAGATTTATGTTATGTTCATTTCTTAGCTATACTATGCTTTCTAATTATTATGCAGAACACATTGTAGAGTAATACAGCCATTCGTACAGTCATATTACGGTGAGAGAAAATGTCTAGCGCTCGAGCGTGAATCAATTTGATTGATCATTATCCTATTTTTAGGTAATGAGGGAAGTAAAGAAGTAAACCCAAATAGAAATACAGGAAGGAACCCCTTCAACCGCATATATCATGCATAATCTATTGTCAATACCTGCGGATAATGTTACATACCTTTCTATATCTGACGGATTGCCCAGATGTAAGCGATATAGGAGGATAGCCGTAAGGACATATTGTAATCTTCTCTATGCAATATCAGGCGTACGTAGAGCGATGATGATATAGCAAGGTAATCTACCAGTATGTCTCTTTGTGTATTCATATGAGCGTAGCCAATACTGACTCAAAACAAAGTATTACTAGATTTCTCGACTTTCTATTGCTGTAAATTTGTAATTAGAGTATATACTACGGCAAGTATTATATCTTACAGAATGATTTAGAAGCAAGACTAGCTAGCACGCAAAAGGAGCTAGATGCTTTAAAATGGAAGATCTAAGTGGGAACAAGACTAGATTTAGCTATCATCATGAAACGGGAGAGGATTAGGCGATAGTTGCTTAAATCTAGAAACAGCTTTTAGTAGTGTTTGAGTAGGAATCATACTGATAAGCTACAACACCTTGCTTTATAGTAGCTCTTGGACTTTACCGAGCAAGCCTGGCTACAAAATAGAGATCCAAGCCACTCTATTTCCACTGCCTATCGTATTACGTTGATCGGTAGGGACTAACTAAGTTTAGTTTTAAGTATGTCATCTAGAGGCGCGACTCTACGGCATCCTCCACAAGAATATGGATACAGGTTGTATATTACAAATACAACGACTAGCACTATATATATGTATGGTTACCAGTTTCTTATCCCCAATATCATCTGCTATATCATAACTGCTGTTCGAAAGGCTAAACAGTATAGAAAGTGTAACTTAGATGATCTTCTATCTGTACATCTAATTATTGCTTAATACAGAAGGCATTCTTGACAGAACTGAAGAGAGTGTAGATAAGAGACACTTCGTACTAAGCGGCGCTATTACTACTGCACTGATCTTCTGTAACATGATGTACGAAAAGGATGAATATCGTGCTTTACACGACTTATAGTCTTCATTCATATAGCAGTGCATTTACTTCTTCCTGAATTATCTACACAGTACTATTTCTTCTTTTCGTCTCAGATAGTCCTCATTTCTTAGTTACATTTATGGAATAGGCTAATTTATCGAGTTCTCTTCTTCAGGTTTGAATATTTACTACAATCTCTAATTGCTATACTAAAAATAATCTGACAAAGAGGAAGATCCGGAGTATGGTTTCTTCTAGTTGTTATAGCTCAATATATTCACTTAAAGTAAATGTCATCACCACTTTAATAAAATGTGTATATACCAGAGAGGTCAATATCCAATCATTGGTATCATTGCTTCAAAAATACACAATCGCGAATCGTAACCTATTATCCACAGTCTAAGCGAACTGTAAATTAAAGCTATAAAATAAATAGACCCCCCCCTAGTAAAGCTCGGCGAGTTTTGAGCATGTAATTAGTTGCTAATGGGACATACATTAAATGCAAATCAGGTCTTTCTACCATTTCCGTGGTCAGGTATATAGTTTGTGCTTAAAGTCAGTCACAGTTGAACGGTGTGAATTATTAGTACTCTGTTATATAAGGTACATCCTTGGAGAGTCCGCCTCATTGATGTTAAAAAGTTTTAAGACTACGAAGATGTATACCATATAGATCGATTGATATATCCGTACGCAACTACCTCTTTACGAGCCATATACCTATTTATATACATAGTTACATAGCCTCTCTATAATTATTGATCTAGCTTCGGAGGGTAGTGTCGTAAATGCCCATTCAGGAGTACCTAGAGTAAAGTTAAAATACTCTAATAGAATTCGATCTCTACCGATGAACCATATTCAAGGGAGAGAACAGGTCTACTTGGTATGATGGAAGCTAGTATAATGGGAGCGGGGGATAAAATAGTCTTTAATCTTATAAAAGCGCACTAGTAGTAGTGCTCCGCGTCTACTCCACGTACGAGGTATGTCAAGTATTTAATAATATACACAAATATATGTCCATGGGTAAATGATTCGAAGAATATGAATCAGTAACCAAGCTCTTTGTTCGACGCTTTGAGGATGTCAAAATAGCGCCTGGGCTACTACAAGGACATTTACATATACCTGTAATACTTACGTGCCTCCTTATTAGGTATACTTTATTACCCGAGTTACTATCAGTACTACATTGTTATCTTCACTATTACTTAATTGCTTAAAGTCTCTTTCTATCATCCTATGATCTGTAACCTAGTATGTATAGTCAGTAGATTTAGCATGGCTAGTACACCATCGTGTGGTAGCAATCGGGCTTCGTTATTGCTACTTTCTTATTGATCGCTAGGATTATAGCGGTATTACATGGCACAGTTCATCTTGTATTCTCATGGTTAATAACAAGTGTTCAGCAAATAGAAAGAAGATGAGAACTATCTAATTCTAGCTTCGAGGTGTAGCGGTGTCTTTAAAAGAACAGGAGGCTCAAGTACTTCCCAAAGACTCCCAAGTATATTACTTCGAGGATATCTTCATAATTTTATACTACTGATTATAGGTCTCAGATCACCGTCGAAAGGGGAGTTTCACTATTTGTCGATGGTCACGCTTAGGCATCTACTTGTATGTGAAGTCCAATATGTTGAAATTAATGACCACAGTCACTATATTTATCTTCAAAACAGGACCCATACTGTCTTTGTATGTATATGACTGTAGATCCAAACTATTAATTCTGAACGTATATTGTCTGAATACTTCTATTTGATGTTATCGAGCAATAGGAGGCGCTACTGTCATTTTTGGCTTTCCTCTTATATATTATTGCACGTCGAATCAGGACAATGGCTTTTATTATCTGATACATGATTTCTTTTCATGTGCGTGCGCTGTTGAATTCCTCTCCTCGTTTTTTGGTTAATTTGTCTACAAGGGTTACGTACTTGTTCTATTATAATGAAATGAGAGTATTATATGATGTGACCATCCCAAAACACGAGAACTGAGAGTGGTCCTATTATGTCGAGGCGCGCTATTACAGACAGTATAGTCGTGTGTTAAGATCGACTACTAGCTCTAACTACAAAATCTAGAGGATAGGATATATATATATATGTATACTTCTAATCTATAAGCGAGGCTGCGATCAATTCCGCCTGCAGCTACGTAAATATATCTGATGCTGGTTTGAAATGCAACGAGAATTCTGATCTATTCTACTTTATCGCGAAGCAAATTCAGGCTATAGCTATTACGATTTACTCAACTCAGTACGACTAGCCTCTCTTCAAACCAGCTCTGGATTCAACTGTCAAGGCCAAACTAAATAGTTATTGATCTAGCTATACCTACTATCCATCTGTAATTTATGTAGGATAAACAATACCAGTTTTAACAGAAGGGCTTTGAATAAGAAGACTCTGCTTAGGATTGGATGGACTATGATAGATACTACACCATAAGTATGGGTTACTCGTGGATAGGGTTAGCCTCATCAAAGACCTGTTCTTCTAAGGTATGTGATCCTTTGTCACTCTAACATGTATACAGCTCATTATAAACAAGAGATAAGTCGATGTAAGTAAGTACTGATGCTGTTCACAACTCGTACAATAATGTATAGTTGGCCAGTAATAGCCTATACAGTATCCTCCGATGGCCAGAACTTATTGTTTGTATTAAATTTATCGAACAAATTCTAATCGCACTGAAGTAGGGGCTGACTGGCTTATAATAGCTATGTGAACTGACCTAGTACGCATCTCCAATACTTATAGCTAGTAGACTATTAATTTCTAATAAGAATCCAATCACTGTAAGTTTAGGGTGAAGTAGATATTCTAGATTGTATACTACAATTCTAGATAGCGGATAGACTCTTAATAGACGTAACGCCAACATAGTGAAGTACACTAAGTTGGATCTATCTATCTTGGCGACGCTTATTATACAATAGATTCGTCGTGGCACAGCTAAACACCCGTCACGCTACTATTAACAATACTAGTTAGTAGTCAATCTCCACAGTGAACAGTGAGAAAGATCAAATTGAGATATATAATCTAGATATTATAACAACGTTCTATTGGGCTGGTCTATTAGAGCGAAAATAAGCACAACAACGTCTGTGGTGGACGACAGTGTTATTTCATCCATAATGCCAAGTCTTCAAGGCTTTGGCCTTACTCTTATTTTAATCTCATGTAGAGTACTTGGTTGTCCTCTTGACTTCTGTTAGCACCTCTCTGTAACAATCAATGCTACCGCTGGTTCAATCTTAGACTAAGCACTTAAACTTCTTTAACTAAATAGCATCTTGTCAAAAATTGGTTAGATATAGATTCTAATATATCAGGAACCTCTTGTTCTCATACATATATGGTCTCTAGATTATTTCTATATACAGTAATAATAATGCTAGCGTATGATGACTTTTAAGTTATGACCCTAGAATTTTTAACTCTTTCTATTCGTAATTATGCTCTATATCTTGATTTGAAGAACTGACTACTCCTCGGAATCTTGGGCATCTAGCTAACATAACTTATAGATATGGTTTTGTTATAACTCTATATTCACTTGGCAACACAACAAATATAATGCGTTGGATTATGAAAATCCGTTCCGAAATGGTCAAATACGTAATCGTACTATACATAATGGTTTCACTATTTATCTATCATAGGGACGGAGGTAAAGTGTTAGAGACGGTCTATATTCCTAGAATTCATGGGTTATATATGAGATACTTAGGCCAGCCAAACTCGCAACCCTTTGCTATATTGACGTATAATGAATGACAACTTGCGAAGAACGCTCGGAGAAATGAATGCCATCATTAGAGAGGGGGAAAAAGGGGGCGGGGGAGGGGGGTGTTAGCCAAGCCTTCCGGAGTACAGTTAACAGATATATTCCGGGGTTCGACACTACGGATCAGTATCTTACCTAAAGAAAGAATACAAGAATCTTGAGTAAAGGCGCCGCTTAAACTTAGTCGATACACCGCCTATATTTTCTCTCAAACGCGACCTAATCAGGGGATACAGAATCCAGTAACACTATAACCTACACCAAACAAGGTCGATAACAGATGAAGGTTAAAACAAAGGACAAATAATATTTAGAGGAGGGAAAATACTTTAATTTGTATATAGAGCTATACAAGAGGTACTTCTAGCTTCTAATTCTGGGGGCTATTTTAATTACGATCCAACCAATTTAAAGCTGTTCTATCAGGAAATAGGTTCTATATCGCTCAAAATACCTAAGTGTCGTATGATCTCCAGCCTATTAACTAAGATCTGGTATTTTAGACCCCTATCACGATCGTATAGTAAAGAAATCAAAGGCGATGTATGTTTATATAACGTATTATATAGAGAAAACCTCCCTCTCAGTTTTCAAACGCGTATACTGCTAAAAAAATTACGGTGACTGTTCAAGTAGACTATTGATCGAATAGCCAGCTGATATGTCATCTTACAGCCAGATGTAGAGTCTATATAATGCTAATATAGCTTAGGTTTCTTTCCAACTCACCGCTACTTCAGGTATTGAGATACTTGATAACCTAATCGAAGCAAAATCATAGACTGAATAGGTGTAAATCGTTTTATATGATATTAAAGAATCTCTTCTCCATTATTACTTATAAGCCAATCATCACTAGATAAGTCTCTCAATAATTCTCAATAGCAGTATACAAGTACACCTTAACACGCTATGGACCTAGCCGATCCCGACCCGGCTGCTTTATAAAAAGTAAACACCAGCTACAGAAAGGACTTCCTATTGACGATCGCAGAAACGACGTAATTACTAGACTGACGGACACCAAATTAGAGGGAGTATATAGACTAGTCTCGTGTATACATCATACTTTATGAGTAGTATATATGTATATCCATATCGCTAATTCCATGTCTTATTGTAACAAGCTTGGAGGATTGCATTTAGGGAAAATATTTTTTACACTGAAGTATTATAAAGTAATGAGACCTAGCGCTGTGGCGTAAATCAATATTTACTTTTCTAGTAGTCGAGGTTAGCGGAATACTTACTATTTAAACCTCTAGACCCCTGACCTCCTAATTATTTGCAATGTCACTAGGTGTACTATATTCAATGTGTATGTACTATACTGTAATTCGTATGTGATTATTTATATATCTCTTGACTATAAATCTCTTGTCGCGGAGAACACTAGATCTTTCGGGGTGCTACGGACGTTCCACATACGAATTTTAGGGCTGTGTGCCTCCTGCACGCATTGACAAAGAGAACTCACAGATCCAATATGTGTGCCAAAGTGTATTGTTACATTGACTTCATGTCTATCATTTATTGGACTTTATCGGGCATCGGCGGCGCGCAATCGCCCTCGTAGTTCGCGCAAAGCGCCGCTCTGGGTTTGCAGACACTTCAAGCTGGGTACGGGAAGAACCATCCATAGAACAGTATTGTCCCCGCTCCTCATGAACCAGGTGCATTAATTCAAATGGCAATCTCTCAACCCGTCTACATCATTCCCTGCGACCTTGCATGTTCCTATACCGTATAAGCATGAGAGTGTTTACACTCTGTATTATGATTTACACAATTGGTCGCTGAACCGCACCACTAAATTCACCCATACGGGGCTGGCAACATTTGTAGCGCACTCAGAGGATGTTGACACCCTGCACTGCAGTTGAATAGAAGACTTGATTCACCACCTTGACCAGAGCTTCAGAAAGTGGGACACAACGGCTGTCCCCCAACCAGAGGCACAGTGACAAGAGTCCGCTATCCATCGAGGTCATTTACATAGGCCGTTTGGATGCAAAAGCACCAAGAATGCCATGTTGTTCAATGACGAGAGAAGTGCGAGCTGTGTTATGCTTTGTAGTGAGGGTTTATGTTAGACCTTTAGTGTTCGGAACACTGACCGCCGTTCTCCGGACGAACTCATTTTGGGATGACTGCCGCGACGTTGAAAGCAGAGGAGCATCGCTGAGACCAGCTGCTCCAGCACTGGCTTTTTGGGCTGCTCGTCGTGCCTGACAACGCACACGTCTTGCTCGGCCGACGAACTTCTACTCTGCGCCAGAGACTGTGTCGTCCGCAGTCAGGATCTTGAGATCTGGCACACGATACAAGGGCAAGAGCAAATCTCAGCACTCGTCAAAGAGCGGCACCCGTCTGGCTTCTCCTTCATCCCACGCGGGGATCAGGAAGATCAAGCCCAAGCCCAAAATTCGTGTAGGCAAAGCCACAGCGTCCACGGCCCAATCGACCTCCTTGTGAAGAGTCTATTACCACATGGCATACACGCGTGCATGGTGTGCGTTGCTGATCACCATGTATGGCTGCATGCGGCTACAATTGTGACACCCAAAGAGGCTCCTTCACGATCCTGTACTGGGCCAAGCGCTACATACACGGATCCTCGCACGCAGTAGAAGGGCATCAGATGGTGGTGGGGTTGGACTATGGCATGGCGTTCGGTATCGACATAACCAGGTTTGAAGCATGGTGTTGTGCTGCTTTACATAAGATGAAGCCTTACTGGGTTGCGAGCGGGTTCCTCAGCGGCTACAGAGCCGGCATGAGTGTGCTCTGTGAGCGTTTCCAAGCACTGGCGTAAGGCTGCAAGGTCCACCGACGCACCAAAGTACACAGACTATATTTTTCCTGGAAACACTTGCATGCATGATGTTATTGTGAATAAACAAGCGGGGTTTCTCCAATTGCACCGACTCGTACGATAGTGATGCTCCGAACGCGAGTGCATGTTGATAGCCAGGAGTGAGCATGTCGTCTCGGTTCGGCTCGGACAAGATGGAGGGCTTCTCGGCCGACGGTGACACAGAGAATGAGATGAGCAGCAGGCCACAGCAGCACAGGCGGCAGCATCCAGTCCGCAGCCGCATCCGCACCTGCCAGGATCTCGAGTGTCTTGCGTGGGCTCCGTTTCCCCGAGAGATTTGCTGGGTCAGGCCAGCGGGCGATGATGAGCATGAGCTATCTTATCAATCAGATCAGACCAACCGACATCGGCGAGACTGGGTCGTCGGGTGCTGGGGTGTGGGCGTAGTGCCCGGTGACATAAGACCCGTCTAGGGCATCCACATGCAAATTTGCAAAGGCCATGGAAGCACAGGGAAGGAGCCGGCCGGGCTGCCCCTCCAAGCTTCCATGCATCACTGGACCCCTGGCGCAGCTTAGCTAACGCCGGCCCCTCGCACCCGCACTGAGGCCGCACCTGCCCGTGGCACTTGCAGTCCTTTAAAGAGTGCCCTTGCCCAGTGCCGATGACCTCGCGAGGCTTGCGACTTGGAGATACTTCTCGAGCACCGACTCACACCATAATCGTAGACACCGACAGTCCACATCCTCCACAATGCATAGCCAAGTCGTCGTCATCGGCTCCGGCCCTGCCGCTCACACGGCCGCCATCTACCTCGCCCGCGCCGAGCTCAAGCCCGTCCTCTACGAGGGCTTCATGGCCAACGGCATTGCCGCCGGTGGCCAGCTCACCACCACCACCGACGTCGAGAACTTCCCCGGCTTCCCCAAGGGCATCATGGGCGGCGAGCTCATGGACAACATGCGCGCCCAGTCCGAACGCTTCGGCACCCAAATCATCTCCGAGACCGTCTCCAAGCTCGACTGCTCCCAGCGGCCCTTCCGCTACGAAACCGAGTGGTCCCCGGGCGTCGTCCACACGGCCGACGCCGTCATCCTCGCCACCGGTGCCTCGGCCCGTAGGCTCAACCTGCCCGGCGAGGAGAAGTACTGGCAGAACGGCGTCTCAGCGTGTGCCGTGTGCGACGGCGCGGTGCCCATCTTCCGCAACAAGCCCCTCGTCTGTATCGGCGGCGGCGATAGCGCTTCTGAGGAGGCCCAATTCCTCACAAAGTACGCCAGCCACGTCACCGTCCTTGTCCGCAAGGACGCGCTACGTGCCAGCAGCATCATGGCCCAACGCCTGCTCAACCACCCAAAGGTCACCGTCCGCTTTAACACCCACGCCACCGAGATCAAGGGCGACGGCAGTCTCATGACTCACCTCGCCATCAAGAACTCCAAGACCGGCGAGGAGGAGACCATCGATGCCAACGGTCTCTTCTACGCCATCGGCCACGACCCGGCCAGCTCGCTTGTCAAGGGCCAGGTCGATCTCCACGACGACGGCTATGTCAAGACGGTCCCCGGGACCACCAAGACGAGCGTCGAGGGTCTCTTTGCCGCGGGTGATGTTCAGGACAAGATTTACCGCCAGGCAATCACCAGCGCTGGCTCGGGTTGCATGGCCGCCCTCGAGGCTGAGAAGTTCCTGGCTGATCTGGACATGGACCAGCGAGCCGAGGAGAAGAAGGAATAGAATCGGGACAGGTAGCATTGCATCATCAAGCGCATTGGGCGGTTCTGTATTGTGTGATTTAGCGATAGCCACGTGTTCTCGGATCTAGACTAGAAGACATAGACATAGGGAATTAGAATCAGGTTTCAAGGCATGAGTTGCTCTCTTGCGTGACGAGCTACAGAGTACAAATGCGAGAGCTGCAATGGTGCAGCAGCACGCTTTGCTCTACGACGTAGACACAGAGACGAGTTGTTAGCATGGTTGAACAGCACGTGGAGAGCGCTCGTCGAGTGAAGGACAATCTATTCTTAGACCGCTGCCAGAACCAGCCTTGCCTCGGAGTACCGACCCGGCCGACTGGGTTCGCCACTGGCGCCTGCGGGAGTGTCAGGGACTTGGCAGAGCGTGCCGGCCGTCACGCCACACGGCATGCACAACTCCCGCCCTGCGCTGTGACGTGGACGCAGGCGCCGTTCCTCGCCTGGCCGACAGGGTCTTGCATGCACGGCTGCCTCGCCTGCAAGGCACTCAAGAACACGCCCTCGGCAGTCAGCCCAGGCTACCTGACAGACAACGAGAACAGGAGTCATCGGTGGCCCATGGTCCGACCTACAATCACCGAGACTGCGAGACCAGATCCCGGATGGCGGGCACACCGCCCGCACCGCCCGCACCCGCACCGCATCGAACCACCTCGAAAGCTCATCATCCACGTTTCATTTCTTCACTCCAGTTCCCACAACCCTGCTGGACGCGGTATTCCCACAACTCGCAGACCGCCCCACCTCCGATGGACCCATCGTCGAGTTAGTCAGGTCTTTCTGCTCACAGAAACCTCCACCGTGACCGCTGTTTTCGCCGCCCTCCGACGGCCTTGGCGGAGTTTATCATGGACGCACGCCCCCGCTGACATCCCCGAGCTGAGACTCATACGCCCCGAGCTCCGTCGCCGCCCACCCGGATCCTCGCCCGAGCGTGCGTGGACGCGGTCCACGCCGCCCCTGGCCTGGCGACGAAACCCGTAGAAGGAGTTGCGGGTCCCAGTTTGTCGGCCCAGATTGTTGTTATCTTTTGCATTAATAGGGACGGAGCCCCCGCCGGATGCTGCTCGTCTGGCTCCTGACTTTACCGTGCAGTACCCTCGACAGAAACATCCAGTCATATCCCAACATTCTTCGAAAGACACTCCCGCTTTCACCACAACCCGACATCATGGTTCTCAAGGCCGGCGACGAGTTCCCCGAGGGCGTCTCCTTCACCTGGATCCCTCCTGCGCCCGAGACCTCCGAGTTCTCGGCCTGTGGCATGCCCATCAAGTACAACGCCTCCAAGGGTACGTCTGCTAGCATCTCGCTCTTTGCCCTCCTCTCTGATGTTCAGGGCACAGCATCAAGACCACGTTACTGACCTCGTTGTTCGTCCACCCTGCAGAGTTCAAGGACAAGAAGGTTATCATCTTCGCCCTCCCCGGCGCCTTCACCCCGACCTGCTCGGCCGCCCACGTCCCCGGGTACATTGCCAAGAAGGATGAGCTCAAGGCCAAGGGCGTCGACCAGGTCATCTGCCTTGCCTACAACGATGCCTTTGTCATGTCCGGTTGGGGCAAGGCCAACGGCGTCACCGACGAGTTCCTGGTGAGTAGCTCCTCTTCCTCGTGTGTGACCTCTCCCGAACAGGACAGCTGACCACCACCGCGCACAGATCTTCGCCTCGGACGACCATGCCAAGTTCTCCAAGGAGTTCGGCTGGATGGCCGAGGACGGCGAGCGCACCAACCGTTACGGCATGATTGTCGACCACGGCAAGGTCACCTATGCCGAGCTCGAGCCCCACCTGCAGGCTCTCGAGGTCTCGAGCGCCGACGCCATGCTCAAGGCTCTCTAGATTTGCCTTCCCTTGTACCTGTATCGCCCCCGTAAACCCTGCGAAGTCCTTCGCAAGGTGGAGGCTGCTTGGAATTACTAGACATGATAGATATACTTAGAGATAGATGCTAGACTTTGAGCTAGCTTGACGAATGAATGAATCAGAAAGAATGCGATCATCGCGATCAGAAGCTTGTGTGATGCTGCTCAGATTCGTGCGTGCTTGATCGTAATATGCTACTGGCCGGGAAAGCCGCGTACCTCAACAGGTTGAGCTGCACCTTCTGGGCGGAGCTGTGTGAACATTTTCGTACCATGCATCTACATGTTCACCGTCAGCGAACTCACGCAGATTCGGTTCATGATGGTTCCGTACGCTCATCTGGTGATGGAATCGGCTCAAGAGTAGCAGTCCGCGCTCAGCTGGAAGTGTAGCGGCACCAAAGTCCGGACACCCTCGACCGATGTTGCCGGGCCTCGTGTGATGACGACGCCTTTCTGGTTGAGTCGAGCCTTGCGCCGCCGTGCCGACAGGAATGCCCTCTTCTCGCGCAACCAGGCCTCGCGCATCCCGCTCGTGGGTGTCGCAGCCGCGACAGGAGGGAACACGTAGTGCGCCGTCGCTCTTCTGGTAGCGTCCTCGCTGTGTCTGGCGTTCTCGCTGTCATCCTCGCCTTCGTCGCTGAGAACCTCGTGAAGGCAGACCCACACCAGGAATTTGTGGTGTGCGACAGTCAGGAGGAGCATTGCCTCGTACAACGGTGATCTAAATCGACTGGTGGCGGGTGTCTCGTCCGTCGGCGTGCTGTCACTATCATGAAAATGGTCTTGCGACGAGCTGAGCTCGAGCAGGCTGCTGTACGGATCAAAATGGCTTGTCAGCGCCAGGTTGATGTCGTTAGACTTGGCGATGCTGGCGGTATCCACAGAGACAAGTATGGGATACGTGCCCTTGCACGCCTTGTTGAAGGTGATGAGAAAAGCCGTAGAGGAAGCCAGATCGCGTCGGCGAGGAGAGCTGATCCATTTCTCAGGGCTTGGCGGGAAGAAGAGGCTGCGGTAGCCGGGCGCCCAGGAGACTGGCATGATGATGGGCTCGGCCGCAACGGTGGCCCTACCAACAATGCCCTTGTTCAGGTTCCCATCAATGGGCAAGCAGAGGCGCTGATCGTGGTGGCGCAGGTTTGAGGCTAGGTTGGCGTCGAGGACAATGTAGTGGGAGCGGTAGCAGTGGATGATGGGCACCTCGATGTTGAGCCCGGCGTTGGTCCATGCAAAAGCCGGGTTGTGCCCCTGTGTGGTCGAGAAGTCGACGGGACAGGCCTCGTTGCGGGCGAACTGGCGAGGACTCCGGGCAAGGATGCTAGGCACCTCGTGGCGACTGACCGAGGATGCGTGGTCGTTTGCGTGCCAGGCGAAGATGGTGTGGTCGTTTGTGCGGCGGATGATCTCCTCCTGGAGGCGGACAAAGGCCCGCGACCCCTCGCCATAGAGCAGAGGCATGTTGATGCGGAAGATGCCCAGCATGCAGTAGGCCATGTCCTCCTCGCGGGTCGTGGTGCGGCCTGCCAGCCACGAGAGCTTCTCGGCCACACCAGCGCTCCAGAGAGGCACATCCTTGCGGATGTAGGCGCCAGCGATGCCGCAGATTGCGCTTAGGCGCTTCTCGAGGGTCGAAATAGTGCCTACCTGCTGCCAGCTAGCCGAGTAGAAGATGAGGCGGCGCGGGGCGAGCAGCTCCTGGAGGGTCCAGCCGCGACGGAACCAGCGACTCTGCTCGAGGTCCGGGCCGGGGCCGGAATCGGGGTCGGGACCAGAGGAGAAGTTACCAGGCTGTGCGGCGACGTCGGCAACGTCGGCGAGGTGGACGAGGCAGACCTTGCTGCGCTTGTACCAGGCAAACATGGAGTTGATGGCCTCGGACAACTCGGCGGAGCTCGTCTTGTCAATGCAGTTTGTGTCGACCCAGAGGTGGCCATAGCCGAGAGCGCGGGCCTTGTCGGCGGCGCCGAGGATCTTTGCGTGGCCCTTCTTGGCCCTGAGGCGGTCGCGGAGGCCGGGGTCCGACTCGGCAGCCAGCCACTCGGCGTAACTGACCTCCTCGCGGGCCTCCCAGGTGTGGGAGAGGATGGCATAGGGGGGCACGTCGTCGCTGCTGATAAAGTCGTCGAGGTGCAGCGTGTCGAGGTTGATGAGCCGCATCCTGTCACGTCCAGGCTCGCGGGGTTGCCGTCATTGGCAGCTGCGGGGTGTTTGCCTCGATCAAGCAGAAGCACACAAGCACAAAGACAGGCACCGTTTCATGGTCCTGCTGTGTCACCCAGGCAAAGGGTGCCTTGCCTGAAGGTACCTTAAGGTAGGTACGCGCACGGATGATTGATTGGTGGCCTCTTGGCCTGGATGGACAACTGCCAAACGCCAAAGCCCCAGCCCCAAACACGGGGGCTCGGAAGGCCGGCTGATGGGCCACAGGGATTCTCGCTAGTGGCGATCGACGCCAGCAAAGCTTGGCCATCTGGAGGCTTGCCCAGGAGGCAGGGCCAGTGCCACCTACCACGCCTCACAGCCACGTTTCAGGGGCCCTGATGACGCACCTCCGCACATCCCCATCTCTGCCCTGCCCCCCAGCATTGCTCCTTCCCTTCCCTTGGCTCCTCTGGCCTTGTCAATGGCATTGTCAACCTCTCCTTGTCCATTTCCATCCTCTCATTCTCACACTGACTATCCACCCCTCGACGCGACCTTTTCCCAGATCCGACCTGCACAGACACGACCGCACCATGGCGACCGCCCCCCACAGCGCTCCTCCGCCCTACCAAGGGCCCAGCTACATCATGCACAATGTCGACTCGGCCAGGGACTTCCGCTCCATCGACATGACCGCCCCTGAGGCCGCCTCCCACAGGCCACAGAGCTCACGCAGCAACAGCGCCGACGGCTTGCCCCTCGACCACCAAGACTCCCGCGACAACCGCGACAACCGCCCCCTCATCCACGACGACAAGAACACCCGCCCCGAAGACCAGGACACAGACTACCAGCCGGTAGACTGGAGAGCCCTCAACAAGACGCTGCTGAAGCCAAAATACATCCGTGAGCAAGACACTTGCCAGTCAATATACAATAAGTAGGACCTCGATGGACTGACTGATGGCTTCATGGTGCAGCCGTCTGGATCTTGACAATCGCTGTCATCGTCATCTCCATCCTCCTGATTGCTTACCATGATCAGGCAGTTGAGGTACGTTACGGGACGTCCATTTGTGACAAGCTGCCTACCCGTCAGGTCCTTGGGGGTATTGCTGACCACCTCATTACGCATAGAAACTACGCCCATGGGCCGAGTCGATGCGAGACCTCCCAGCCGGCTGGCTCATCCCGATCGTCATTCTCTTTGTCATTTCATTCCCGCCACTTTTCGGCCACGAGATTGTCGCCCTGCTCTGCGGAATCGTCTGGGGCCTGTGGATCGGCTTTGGCATCGTCGCAGCCGGGACTTTTGCTGGAGAGAGTGAGCATCACAATCCTGTCGGGCACCATATCTCAAGGAATCATCCCACTGACAAGTTATCTCGCGCTTAACCGTTAGTTGGCACGTGGTTCACTTTCCAGAAGCTGCTGTACAAGCACTGCCACAAGCTCGAGCGTACAAACATCAACTACGGAGCACTAACACGCCTGGCGCGGCAGAGTCGGTTCTGGGTGAGTTCTGTTACGAGAAACATGCAGTTCTGCGTACCCGGGCATGATACTAACAGCACCGCTGCTGGCAGTTCATCTTTGTCGTCCGCTTCTCGGCCATCCCGCAGCACTTTTCCACAGCCGTATTCGCCAACTGCGATATCAACTTTTGGATCTTTGCCCTGGCGACGTTCCTCACCCTCCCGAAACAGCTCGTCCTCGTCTACTTTGGCACCCTGATTGTCAACAAGAGTGACACCAAGAACACGGAGTTCTGGATTAAGACGAGTGTCACGGTAGCCACTGTCCTCATCACCATTGTGATGGGTGCCTGGGTGTACCGCAAGATGCGCGTCGTCAAGAAGCAGCTCATGCGTGAGCAGGAGGAGCGCCGGGCGCGCAAGAACAATGGACTGAATGCGCCAGAGTACAGCGCGGCGGCATACGGTCAGGTCTGAGGCGAGCACTTAATTTTTCTTCCACTTCATCTCTCATCATTCGATTTGTTTGGCGTTAGGCGACATGGGCATGGGTTTGGGCATTCATCACTACTTGCTGGCTGGCGTTGTGAGGAATCGGCGGTCACCCGAGGTAGCAGAGCTGGTCTCGTCGAGCACAGGGTCCGGATGAGAACAGGCGTCTGAGATATAAGGCCTGATAGCCAGCATCGTCTTCAACAAGCAGCTTCAACAGAGACTGCCCGGTTAGCTCAATCGGTAGAGCGTGAGACTCTTAAGAACTCTTCAATCTCAAGGTTGCGGGTTCGACCCCCGCATCGGGCTCAATTCCCGGTGCATCCTCCTCAGGAGGATCATCACACCTAGAATCGAATTTTTTTTGCACCTTTTCCTTGCCGGCGAGTCGTGAAGAGCTTTTCTGGTCCTCGGCGAAGTGGAGCCACGGAGACTCAAAAAAGGGACGAAGTGGGTCCACACCCGATGGCAATATCATGCATGATGCAGCAGCAGGCAGGGCAGGGCTTCCAGAAGGCCACCACTCCTCGCCCGCCAAGCTTTTGCACGCAGGCTTTCCGCAATGTTCTTCCACGACGTAATTGTGATTTATCGTCTATATCATGACATGTCGTCTTTGTTTTGTGATCGACTACGGGTCGAATGCGTCATCGCATTTGGAGACATCTTGTCCTTGACCTGAGCACTGTTCGATCGACATTGCTCATGTGTTGCCTATGAAAGGCATCCAAGTGCCGACCCTGCGCTGGTAGTCTTCGTACTCCAGGCCGTAGACCCGAACCAGCATCTCCTCCTCGACGCGCACTCTGCCTGCAAAGAAGCTCCAGAGCACAATGGGGAAGGCGAGCAGCGACAGGACATTGCCCATGATGAGCTGCGTCCCGATCGCCCACCAGAAGTACCCAAAGTATGCCGGGTGGCGCATGACCCGGTAAATGCCTGTCGTGACGAGTGCGTGCGGCCGCGTCCTGCTGGTGCTGCCGGTGCGCCTCCGCACCTCGTCGAGGAACGCAGGCCCCGCGTGGACAATGGCCAGTGTGTGCACGAGCAGGCCGACGACGACCATGGTGCCCGCAACTTCCATGACGAAAGGGAGACCAAACGGGAACCACCACAGGTAGCGCGAGACGAGGCACTCGACCGTCGCAAAAGTGTATGCAACGATGTGGGTGCGCCGGCCGGCGCCAAGGCGCAGGTGTTTGCTGCTCGCCTGCTCTGGCGCGTAGCGGGTGATGGCCCAGAGCTCGAGGGCGTGCAGCGAGGCGATGCTAGCGAGGAAGAAAGGCGTGCGCCAGTGCGGCGAGTGAGGCGCCCGGCACTGCGGCGACAAGGGCGGCTGGAGGAAGAACCAGGCCGTCACGGTGGCAGCCGCGGTGAGCAGAATGCCGAGAACAAAGCCATGCAGCGCGAGGCCGTCGAGGCCCTTGTGTGGCGGCTGCGAGGCGTCTGTTTCCTGCGGCTGGGAGCACGTCGCGAGGCTGGTGGCGGGGGATGGTCAGCAATGCAGACGTGCAGAGTGCGTGCAACATAGGCCGCCGCCCAGAGCAGAATGTACAGTACCTGTCATCCTCGGACCACTCCGAGCTGCTGTCCGAGTACTCCATCGCGCGCCCGTGTCGCTGTGCTCGCAGTCGTGGCGCAGGTTGAACGGTGAGGTTGCAGAGCAGGCAGCAGGATGGGGCCGGAGTGCAGGCGCAGCGAGTCGTGCTGTCCTCGTCAAAGACAACAAATAAGCGTACCCTGCCCTTGTCCGCCATGCTGACCGCCCAATTGAGCCTCACCCGAAAGCGGCAACATTGACGATACCAGAGCAACAATAATCTGAAAAATTGTGCTGCCGGGTAGGCTCCGACGGAAGGCTCTATCTCGTCTGCAAGTGATGACTTCAACAGACCAGTAATCGTACTCGTCCATTCCGGTGTGTTCTCACACGTTGTGGTCGTTGTGGTCGTCGCAGACCGTCTTAACTTACTGCCTCGACTCCATAGGCATTCACCAATATTGCATTCCCATCTTTGGCGGGGACGGCAGGCAGGGCACCTGTGCCAGCTCGACGGACAGAGTTACCGAGAAGACTCTGCAGTTCTGTCGACATCTGCCGCATACCTGATTGCTCGGGAGATGTTGGCCATTGGACCCTCATCGAGAAGCTGGCCACCCGCAAGCATGCGTTCGTAATGCAACTCTGCAAAGCATTAACGATTGCTCTACACGAAGCCTCAGCCCGGATGTCCAAGACCTCATGGAGGCTAAGCTCTGGGGCCCCATGATTGAGAACCCGGGAGTCGAGAGATATGACTAGTGTCGACTGCACTACGCGCGCATCGGGCTTTCCGAATCAAAGCGGGAGTCAGAGGAGGTGTACAGCAGCGGATAAACAGAAGGTGCAACTTTTTACACTGAAAGATCGGCAGCCGATGTTGCAGAAAAAGGCTGAAGGCCGATGTACATTGCTACGCCGAGGATACTAGTCCTCCAATAACACAGGGGAGACTGCATGGCACTGTTCGAATGCAGTATTCGTTGGTCTCGTTGGTAGTATATATCTCGTAGCACGCTCTTGGCACGTCCATCTGCAACGGGTCCACAGCCAATATGCAAGACTTCGGCTGTCATGTTGGAGACGGTCGTCTGGCCAGGAGGGACGCACGCAGCGACCAGAGGATGCACCGATCCCAGCAAGGACCGATTCCACTGTTCCAATACCAGTACATCCAGATACTCGCGCGTCACGGTCTTCTCGAAAGAGTATCCAGACCGCGGCTAATAAGTATGTGGGACTGAATGCATTTGCTGCAACCACAGGCAGCACATCCGACAGGACTGATCCGCATGGTGACCAATCAAGAAATGCCTGCGTCCCAAACTATGCCCGACTGCATGAAATATCAAGGCAGGAGCAATTGCAGATCTTGGCTGCGTTGAAACCGGTGTGTTAAACCACAGTTCATTGGCCAGTTTTGCAATTACATGTGGGCATCACGATACATAAGCGGAGGCATAATGTTTGTCGCTAGAAACGTGGGCTCCCGCCTCGTATATGAACACCGAAGTTTGTGGTATCACCGAGAGGACCGGCCCGATGCTCGAAGTAGTCACATTATATTCTCACCCAATCGGTCCTTTTTCCCTCTGCGATTATCTCCAGTGAGAGAAAAGTGAGGAGCGCTCTCCGCAACTACCTGCTACACGCCAGTCACGAACAAACATAGCAACCGTACTCCGCACTCGGCCATGTCACCAGTCTCGATTGTCGCCGCATCGCTTTTGCTCTGGACTGGCAGTGAGCTCTGTCGTAGCGTCATACTCGGCTGGCTCGGTGGCTATACACAACGCAAACTTAGAGAAGCAAGCACAGCCACATAGTCGCTTCATGACCAAGAGCCACTGCGCACGCTGTCCAAGTCATGACCAGGAGCCGCAAAGAGCCAGATATCTTCCCAAGTTTCGAGTTGCGCAGTGGCTCTTGGTCATGAAGCGACTGCCTCAGCGACCCAATCCCACGATCACGATGTGTTCCGTATTTTTGCGCCAGGCCGTTGATGCAGCAAAAAGGCCTTCTCAGCACGTGCAAGCACCGCCTTGAACAGGGAAAGTCAAGCCTAGACAGCCGGCTTTGGCCTATACAGACGTTCCCATCGATTTAAACAGAAAGGATTCGTTACTACTGGGATCACGTAATCCCTGGATTTCGAGGACGCTGGCGCCCTGGTCTTTTGATCGTGGCAATTGGGCCCAGCCACGAGCAGCAGACAGAACTCAATGTTTCCGAGCTCGGCGATGATCGAAGGTCTGCCGTCCGTTGGGGCAACGTAACTGGTCACCAGCCATCAGCCACCGGCCGCGATTAGCAACTGTCGATAAACCATCGTCGTCTTGTCGGTCGCTTATGAGAGCACCGCAGGGCAAGAGCACTACGAAGCTCTTCCAAGCACATGGAAAAGCCCGAGAGCATGAAGTGGGCTATTCTTGGCAGGGCTATTTTGCAATATAGATAGCCTACAGAGTACGCGTGTGTAGCCTCATGACCTCGTGCATCGAGCAGTGAGACTTCCACTTGTCAAGGTATTGGTGATACGAACATCGGTCAGACACGTCTTGCGCCATGACGATAAATGAAGCCTATCAAAACCCTCACCATCTGGCCTGTCTGAAGCGCGAATTATGGTTCGCCTTGAGGCCCTGAAGTTGCAGCTAGCTGGGGTGTCTTGTTCTACTGCAGAACCTCGACAGAGCAAGTTGAATAATCTCCCACTGCCGCACGAAGGCATACTGTACCTCCATATGAACATGAGCTGGAAGCCGATCGACGCCGTGGACGATCCATAAACACAACTCCCAGAAATCTCACGCTGCGTTGAGCTACAGTCACAGGCCGGCCAAAAGGAAACACGCACTTCCCTTTAGCCAAATCGCTGTCCCGCTGAGCCTTGAGGATCCAAATGAATCTATAAAAGGCGATAACGCCTATCTTGGCACAAGACCACACAAGTTCGTACTCGTCAACACCCAGGCTGCCCGCCTGCACGACTGCGCTGACCAGCCAAGATCTGAGAGTGTCGTCATCGCTGCCCAGAAGTCCATAGGTAGTGTGGGCCTCAGTCGCTGGCGAGCTCCCAGACGCTGAGCAGGAAGGGGACAACGACGATGAAGTATTCCTCCCAGGTGAAGCGGCCCTGGTACTGGAGGAAGAGGGAGACGAAGATGGGGGTGGCCATGTAGACAATGTTGTACTTCTTGCGGACGACGAGGGAGACAATGCTGGACCAGAAGAGGCCGAGCCAGGTGCCAATGACCTGGGGCTCGGTGGGCTGGAAAGAGCCGATGCGAATGTCGTTGAAGTCTCCGAGGCCGACGTAGTCGCGCAGAAACTGGAGAGCGGTCAGCCCTGACATCATGAAGACAAAGGATACGAGGATGGCATACGTTAGCGATCTTCTGCATGATATGGCTGAGCTCGCGGTCCTTGGAGGAGAGGAAGCAGCCGGCCACGCTGAGAGTGCTGATCCACAGCAGGCCAACAAGCACCGAGTTTACGATGCGGGCATTGCGAGACTGGGGTGCCGATGGCGAGTTGCGGACTGTCATGGGAGGAGAGCTTCGTGTTAGTATGCTTGCCAGTCTCCAGGCGGATGTGCTCGCGCTCGTGCCCGTGGCGTCGCATGACGCTGCAGGACGCAACTTACCGGGCTGTGGGTTGGCTGGGACGGCCTCGGCGGCCGCCGGAGCCGAAACAGCCTTGCCGGAGCGTTCCTTGGCCATGGGTACGGCACGGAAGGGTGAGATACTGCGAAACCCGCAAATGAGGCGGAGAGTTGCTATGAGTGAGAGCTGTCTTGAGGCAGGAGCATCTCTCACCTCAAGATTTTGCACCCGTGGTGATGGACCAAAAGCCCCATTACCATGAGGCTGGATGCGGCTTAACGCGGCCGCACGTGTTGCGTCACAGCGCCATGATTGGAGCGCACAAAGTCCAGCCTGCAGGGAGTTAGGGTAGTTAGGGTACGTACAGATGGCGCCACACTTGTCAGCCACAGATCTTCGAGCACCGTGCCTGGCTCGCACTAAAGCAGCCATGCACTGTACGCACTGCTCTGCCACAGGGGGACCATCAACTCTACCCGAGGGTAACGTGATGACTCGCATCAATTTTATCCTCCGCCCTCATCCGCCTAGCTCGTCTGAGAACACAAACATGTTGCCATAATTAGAAAGTCGCTGATCTTGCCCGCTGCTCCGTGCTGGCGGCAGGCTGGCACGCGTGGATGGACATGATGACCGGCACGAGCCTCGTATCCTTCCTTGCGTCGGGGCACATCCAGAGATGGACCGCCGCCACCGCCTCGACTGCTCGGATTCTGCAATCTGCCGACTACCCGGCCTTGCTTTGCGGACGGAGTATGTTTCTGAGGGCTGGTCAAGCTCCTCCCTCGGAGTGACGTCAGGCACGTCCCTTGCCGCTGCCCATCCCCAACACGAGAAGATCGGCAGATAACTCCCCCGTGCTTCTCCACAGCGGGAATGCCCAAGGGTCCCAAGCCACCTCTCCCGGCAGTTGCCAGCCTCGCCTCACGGAAACGTAGCATCGCCTGACATCGCCTGGGACCTTTGTCGTGCGTGCGGTCCCTCCAGGCCTGTTCGTGGGCCCCGTCGCCACTGCACCCCAGTCTTGGCCCCGGCATGCACCATCATAGCATCGCGGATGACTTCACAGGCGGGACAGGCTGATCCCTCTCCAGCACGGCGGCACTCGCGATCCACTGCTCGTCGTCTATAAACATCAGGGGCTTGCCTTGCTCTCAGACCGTTCCCATTCCTCATCATCACCACAAACAACCAACCAACCAACCCAAGCACCACCGTCCACAACCACTACTCCCCAAACACTCAACCATCTCCTCACCAAACAGCCGACATCATGAAGTTCTTCACCGCCATCACCCTCGCCGCCTCTGCCTCGGCTGCCACTCTTGAGCGCAAGCAGGAGCCTTCCAAGGCCATTAGCGAGTTCAAAGCTGCCTGCATCCCCCACTCGGTCCGCTGCCAGTACTCCTTCACCATCTCTTCGGGAGGACTGCCGGGAAGCCACTGCTCCGCAGAGGCACTGGGAGGCGGAAATCTGCCCGCAATCGGCGACGGCAAGTGCGAGGACAACTCCGCCTACACCTGGGGCATTGTTAGCACCATGCAGGACGGCGGCATGCGCTTCGGCGTCACCTATCCGCTCAACTCGCGCTCCAACATCACATACTGCCACCAGCTCCCCGCGTCCGACTTTGTCGTCGACGACAACGGCTCCGTCCAGACGCAGCGCTACGCTGGCCCTACCGAGTTCGAGATCAAGTGGGCCGACTGCTAGATCACGACCGCAACCATTCTCTGTACACTTAGCATGTTATCATAGGCATCTGGGGACAATTGCCCACAAATAGATATTCTTTATCAATCATTTGACATTATTGGACCTCATCTCGATCTAACGGGTGTTAGGTTAGGTACGTGTATACACACACCTACCGCGTAACAACCATCTGGTCTGCATGGCTTCTGCATTAATTGGGTGTATTACCGTGTTAGCAGTGCAATTTTCACTAGGTTGACCGTGACTCCATATCTGCCCTCTTATCCGAGGCTACACAGAAGAAGGCGTGCACATACCAGGCTTGACCGCCCGATCAGCTTCCGTTCACCAGAGGTCCAGAGGTCCAAAGTAGCTGAAATGACCAAGCCATGCGAGAACGGCTGACCGAGTAAGAACCACACAGCCAACGTAGTAGGTGGCTCAATCATGGGCAATCTCATCTGGGTGACTTAGTTCCCGATATGGACAAGGCGCGCCCACTCTTTTATGAGCATGAATTTATGCACGACGGGAAGACCCCTGTCCGTGAGATAGTATGTACCTTGCGCGTCCGTCCATGTACACTAAGGCCATTCTCGGTCCCCTTCCCCATGACAAACAGGTACCACTGTGAGTTATGCCGGCAAGTGTCGCGCTCATCGTAGTCTTGTCGGATCTGTGCCCCAGTCAGCCAGTGTGTTTGAAGCAACTTGAGAATAACCATTGCCTAGACCTCTGCAATTGACCTCGAGCTGGTCATCAAAGAACGGGCCTCTCGGGATGCTTTGCTTCGTGCAGAGACTTTCGATGTTCTCCTAAACAGCATCGTGACTGAAGAGACGACCGGAAACGATCACAAAATGTCGCAACCGTAGCATTGTACGTGCCCCTCCATGCCCTCATCGGCCAGTTTGAACGGGCCAGCCAAGGCCTGCTCAAAGTAGCTCTCGATCGTGGCAGACAGGAGTGCGGTGGCTCCTTCTCGCTCATCAGTGCGGACGTAGAAGTCTTTTGTGCTGTCGGCCTAACATGTGCCAACCTACAGGGCGGGACTAGTCGAGTATGTACTCCTTCGGTTGTAGACCTCATACCAAACATGCACTTTGCAATCAATTACAAGGAACAGAAAAAGCTGGCCGTGCCGGACTGTGTAATATTGGTGCGTGTGTAGCGCGACGAGCTGAGAGCAAAGACCGTACAGACGCAGCACACTCTTCATTTCTTCACTAAAGTACACCCTCTTGTACAATGTTGCTAAACTCACCTGCTACTGGAAAAGCTACCCGCGGCAACAGTCTCTACGGATCGAGCAGATTGACACTCTAGGCGCCAAACGCACCGATATTCAACAGCTCGACTTTCGCTCACTCGTATTCAAGGCTGAAACCAGAGCACCGTTCGGTCAATTCGTGGCCCAGAATCCTCCAGAGACATGGTGCCGCCTCGATTATTCTGTCCAGCTTAACATGCTCAGTTATCATACCATATTCGCTACTTCAATGTACATATAGCAAGTAATTGCCGGCAGATCCACAGCCTTCTCTGCACCTACAGCTTGGCCTGCAACGTGACAGCCTTGCGCGCAAATAGCTTCTCGACCCACGCCGTCTTGGCTGCGGTTGCCCGCTTCGACACCTCGGCATCGGGCAGGAGCAGGTCGAAGCAGTGGTAGCCGCCCGGCCACACGTGCAGCTCCACATCGCCACCGGCAGCATATAGCCTGCTCGCAAACTCAATGCTCTCGTCGCGAAACCCTTCCGCCGAGCCCACGCAGATGAATGTCGACGGCAGGCCGGAAAGATCTATCGCCCGTGCCGGTGCGGCGTACTGGCTGACGGTCTTGGACCCTCGCAATCTAGGGTTCCTGCTGCTGCCGTCGAGGTAGGCATTCCAGGCGGTGATGTTGGAGCCTCGGGTCCAGGTGCCGGTCTTGTCGTACTGGTTCATGGAAGACGTCGCCATGCGATCATCGAGCATGCCTGAGTCGATGAGGAGGCCGGCCAGGCTGACAGCCCCGTCCTTGCCTTCCCGAGCGCGCAGGGCCATGGTGGCCGCGAGGTTGCCGCCAGCGGACTGGCCTGCTACGAGAAGGCGTGCCGGATCGAAGCCGAGCGACGAGGCATTCTGGCTGGTCCATTTCAGAGCAGCCCAGCAGTCGTTGTGAGGCACGGGAAAGGGGTGCTCAGGTGCCTGGCGGTACTCGACAGTGATGAGGAGAGCGTTGGTGGCGGCGGCCCAGCGGAGGGCGTCCTTGACAAAGGTGAAGCGGTTGCCGCAGATCATGCCGCCGCTGTGGATGAAGAAGATGGCCGGGCGGGATGTGTTGGTAGTGGCGGCGGTGGTCTTTGGGGTGAATATGGAGATAGGCACGTCCCCGTGGGGTCCCTTGACAAGACGCTCGCTGTGGAGGAACGGCTGACCCTCGAGCGCGCCCTGCAGCGTGGCGGCGTCGTTCTGCATCTTGCGTAGCTCGGGGATGAACTCGGGCAAGATGTCGGCGGGAGGCATCGCCGCAAAGATGGGCTCGAGCTCCGGGTCGAACGGCGGCTTGGGGGGACCCATTGTGGATTGGGGGCTGCTTGCCGAGGCTTGCGATGCGGGAAGAGTGGTAGGCGAAATACTGCCCTCGGGAAGAGCGATGCTGCTGACCAGGTGCGAAGTCTCTCAATGAGGAGGTCGAAGGAGGAGGAGGAGGGAGAAGGAGATTTCAACAGGAGAGGCCGCTCTTCAGCTGCGGGCTAGAGGGTTCCGGGACACGAGTCCGGGCATTTCCCCTACATTAACGTAGCGTATCTCGCCGCGTTGGAGACGTTTGCTGTATCCATTGCACCCAAGGGCGTCGGGGATCGAGGGGAGCGCAGGAAAACGACACCCGCAGCTGGGGTGGGACTGGCCCAAAGGGGAAAGGCTTGGTGGACTTGGACGCCATCCATCCATGGCATGGATGCCAAAAGATGGGGAGGATCCATCGAGGCCGCCATGACTCGGGATCCAGGCCCTTTGAGCACAAATCCGAGGAAGAGCATCAGCAGAGCGATATGAGAAATGTGTCGGTACCGTTCGCCCTGGGAATAAATACGATAAACAATGGTCAATAGACGACTCATGCCGGAAACGTCCCGTCATATTTGCCTCCGGGACTTGACGCTGCACGGGTGAATACAACGAGAAACACTGCCTTGCTACTCGCAAGGTGCCTAAGGGCAGCTGGATTCTTATGGCGTCAGCATTCCCCTGCGTGATCTTTGGGACCTTGGCCATTACTATCGTTCCTAAGGAAATCTCCATGCCTCGATCACCTCTACTCCCCACTCCTGCCTAGAAGGCGATGTCGACGCTTTAACGTGGATCGACGATTTTGTCGTTGCACTATTTCCCTTCGAGTCTGGCAATATCCAGTCTACGCGAGAGAAGCGGAACAAACACCGAGCTCCAGGTGCCAGGGCTAGGATTTGCGGAATGCACCAACATGCCAGTACCAGACAGATTGCTGCCCGGACGGACCATGCTTACCACGAGCCTATCATCTTGACTTGGCTGCCATTTTGGACATGACTCCGGGCGCTGAGAGGCTATCCCATTAATTAGCAACTTGAGAGGAACAATTTGACCGGCATGCAGCTAGTGTTCATGAGACTGATTCTCATTATGGAAGGCAGACATAAAAGTGTGTGTCATTTGTCTTTATTGTACCAAGAGCATTTCTCTCTCAAGACAACTTGGAGTTGCAGCCTTGCTGCGAGTATGGAATGCACCATATCGCAGATCAAAACCAGCCAGGCACAAGCCGGTGTCAACTGCAGTCTTTCCCCTTCCGACATCTGCCTATGGCTCCGTTCAGGAAGGTCGGATACATGTGTGCTTTCTATTTGTGGTCCACAGAGCCGATTTTGCCTTGGGTGAAGCGGTGACCAGATCGAAACAGAGGAGAGTGTCTCGGATCACGACTGCAACCTTTGGCTTGTCAATGAGAACTGTGTGTATGCGCACCATGCGAACTATGATATCGCGCAGACCACCATCCTCCCCTTACATCGTGCTATACACTTCCAGAGCAGCTTTCGCAAACTCGCCGTTGCCCCGCCGAAGCTCGCAAACACGTTGAACTTTGCCGTGGCCAGCTCGCAGAGCGCCTGGATGTCGTATCCGTCCGCAAGAGCCTAGACGCGACCGTGGTATGTGATGATGGGAGCTCACTGCCAGAACTGGGACCGTCCTTGCTGATGCTGTTATTGTTATTGGCCTGCTGTTTGGGAGGCGAGGGCTAGTATTCGAGAGCATAGAAGAAATCGATCATGGGCTCGGAGGTTTCAGGGTTATCTTCTTCGAGGTTGGTCTTGCCAGTGACTTGCTCCTGCCGAGACACTAGTCAGTATTACGGCGCCGTCGCAATGTGGAGTGCTCTGTGGTGAAATGTGAACTCGACTTCGTACCTTCATCTCCGCAGAAAAGGTATTGTCGAAGAACTTCAACTGCGGACAGGTTGTGGCTTTGTGAAGCTTGCATTCAGTCTGGTCGCGCGCAATGATGCAGTCAGAGTACTTGCTGGAGGGCAGCAATATAGGAGCAACGGACATATGATTACTGGGCACACGTGGATGTTAGAGTCCCTTCTATCCGGCGGCCGGCGTGTGCTGACGGCTTTTCGATAGCCCGCAAGATGAGGCGAAGCAGTGCGTCTCATATGATCCACGCACGAGGTCAAAGGAGGTCAAAGGAATCCGAGATGCTCATGTCGAAGTTCGAGGCTAGGCAGTCCCCATCGGCAAGTCTGGCAAAGAGCTGGAAGAAGGACTGGGACCGGTGCGGAGCCCCCTTTGCGCTCAACTGCACGTGGACAACCTGCTGCTGTCTTGTCACGAGAATCTGGCCGCCTGCTGGTTACCAAGGTGACTACACCCAGCAGTCACCCTCCCCAAAACCAAGGATCTCCAGGCGGGCCCTCTCACGATCCTCCCAGCTCCTCCTCCTCACACACAGGTCATCTCCGTGATCACAAACCCACGCTTTCCTGCATCAACGACATTTGCGCGAGAACACAGCCAAACGCTGCGCCAGGCTCATACCCCAGGATGTCTGCAGAAGGCCGGCTGGGACCCATGCGCGGGTAAGTTGGGAAAAGTTCCCACATGCTGACAGCGTCCCGCGAACTCCGCGCTCACTGAGAGGACATAGATTGCGTGTCGGCGACGGCACCGCGGATTGCACCATCAAGTGCAAGGGAGACGAGTACCGCGTCCATAAGTCCGTCTTGACAGCGCAGGGAAACTACTTCGCCAACATGTTCAAGGAGATGAAGGTATGTGGCAATGACGGGTCAAGTAACACTTCACCACCCCCAAGCATCGAGATACGCATGCATCACTTGTAGGGCTGTACCAAGTTGAAGCGATGACCGACTGACTTACTCTCGATGCCCTCACTCAGGAGAATTTCACCGGCGTGATCGTCCTGGACCATGAAGATCGCGAGAGCGTGCGATGCTTGATCCAGTTCTTCTACAAGTACAAGTATGAGACCGACGTCCAGCCTTTCCAGGTCCCCGATGGCATGGAAGATCCTATCGAGCGCCCGGAGGGCTTCGTCGGCCGGTGCAACCAGCACGTCCTCGTCTACGCCTTGGCGGACAAGTGCCAGCTCGACCACTTCAAGCGCCTGGTCCTGGGCGAGTTCGTCAACGACCTCGCTGCCCGCGAGCCTCACATCTGGGACATCTTGCTGGCCATTGAGCCTGTGTACACGCTCATCCCGAGGCGCGACCGCATGCTGCGTGACTGCGTCGTGCTCTTTCTGACGGAGCGTCCCGAGTTGACTCAGCTGGACCTCGTCCAGGAGATTCTGCATGGCCGCAACAAGCTCGCGTATGATCTGACGGTGGCCTGGTGGGACAAGGTTGGTCCTCGCCCCGTCCCCGAGCCAAGCCGCGAGCCTCGCCGCGAGCGAAGCCCCAAGCCTCCAACTGACACAGCTAGCCCGCCGACCCAACCACCTAGGCTGAATCATTCGCCTACACCCAGCCGCCCGCCTAGAAGGAATTGGTTCTTCCCCCGTCGTGCGCGTGCGGACTGGGCAGGCACTTTCTGATCGCCAAATAAATGCAGCGATGTTATGGATATGTTTCATGGGTTGGTCATGCAATATGGTTGTTATCAGCGGATCGAGGATTTCAGCCTCAGGGATCCATGTATTTCAAGTGTACAGTCACAATAGACCATGCCGTTAGGTACATTGTGTAAGATACTGGCCATTAGACGGTTGACTACCGTGTTTGTGTATTTAGACCCATACGTATCAACGGCCAGGACATCTTCGCAGAGACAGATGTCAATTTTCACTCCCCCAGATGGTCAAATCTCGCGACGGCAACTTCCAGAGAAGTGACATGATGGTAGATTCTCTCAGTAACACGACGCTCCCAAGCTAACGACGCATTGCTACCAGCATGACAGACACGTCGACTTCCACTGCGTTCCTGCGCCAACAGTCCCCGTGCCGACAGAAGCACGACTCTAGTCTCTGCCCCTCGGTTGACTACTCAGCCTACTTTCTGCGATGCTGCGACACCGAGTATTGCTGGCTCAAAGCCATGTTGTGTCAGAGGTCAAGGTTTTCGAGGCCGTTTTCAAGCACAGCAAGAAGGTGTCGCCTTCCTGTCCCGGGTCACGATATATGCTACGGGATACGAGGAGAAACCGACACTAAGTCTGCATTGGTTCACGAAGAACCATAGACATGGTACACCTTCCCCTACCCTTGCGACTACATCTCGACCGAAGGACCGAACGGCATAGACGACGCTCGCCTCGCCCAGAACGCGGCTATGTACGTGATGGCAGATCTCTAGTCGCTCAAGGCTCTCGCGGCCCCAGCAGTTCGCAGCCTGCTTGCTCGGAGCCGTGTTACCTGCCAGATTTTCGGTGCCATCATGGAGGGTATTTTTATGTCGACAGCCGAGGCAGGCAGGGGACTTCGCAAAGTCGTTGTGAAATCCGTCATGCAGCACCACAAGGCTCTCGAGGATGCAGTGGTGCTGCGAGCGGCGGGTTGGCACACGCCTGGCTTATGATCTGGTGCTTGCCATGTACGAGGCGGCTGCAAAGGACAACGAATTGTGCAACATATTCCTTTGCCTTCTAAATGCCAGCGTCGGGCCCGACGAAATATCTTGCAATGCTTTATCTCGGCCGAGAGTCGATGACACAGGGGGCGGCGCCCGTCAGTGCGTTCTCGGCTCGAGCTGCCGCCTAAGGAACCCGACCTCGCCCTCGAGCTCGCGCACCCTGTCAGCCAGGTGCTGGACCTGGTCCCGCTGGGCGAGATGGTAGCTGACCTCGGCCTCGAGGCCTCGCACCCGGTCCGTCATTGCGCGGAGCTGGCTCCGGGTCTCCGGACAGCAGAACTGCTCGTGATTACCGTGTTGTTGATGGTGTTCGTGCGAGCTGCGGTACGCCATGTTGCTCGGGACTTCTGGTGCTGAGTTATAGAGACTGCCAGTGGCGGAAGTGGAAGTGTCGTGGTAACCGTTCGGGCGAAGAGAGGGGCCGGGAGAGGGCTGCTGTTGTAGTTCTCGGCCTGGACAGGGGATGGCAAAGTTAGTATTAGTCCTTTGACGTGCCTATTGAAGGTATGGCAAGGATATCTGTGCCTCAGCTCGAAATGGCGGAGCAGAGCCTGAAGCTCGAGTCCAGTCTTCCCCTTTCGGCTGTGATCTCCCGTCCGCTTAAAGTTCGTGGCGAGGGACCTTACGTAGAGCATCAAGCCTCGCGAGCTGTGGCGACGGGAAGTGCTGCTGCGGCTGCTGATATTCGTTGCGCCGCTGCTCAAGGCCCACCGGAGTCACTGCCCGCCGAGACTCTCTGTCATCGCTCGCAGGAGTCGCATAGCGCCCTCCGTTGACGCTATCGACCGGCTCATACCCATGTCCGATCCTCTCGAGACGCCGGCCGTTCTGCTCCTCTAGCCGTGACAGCTGTGCGACGTAGTCGTCCTTGACCGATGGCGGCCAGCAGTGTTGTTGCGCCGGCTCATCGCCACCCGCCGCCGTCAGACGGCGTCTTTTGTCCCGCGGCTGGCGCGGTGATGCTGCCGGTGATGTGTCATTACTACGATCGTCGTTTGCCAGGCTTGGCTGTCGGACTGCTGCCGTCTGCGCCGCTGAAGAAGCCGCATGAGATGGTGTGTTCCTGCCGCTTCCATCTTGCCCTTGCTTCAGCAAGGCCCACTGCGCGGCGTAGTCCTTGAGCGTGTGCGTCCTGGCTGCGAGCGTCTGTCCCGCAGTCGCAGTCGTCTGTGATGTGCCTCCCATGATGTAATTATCCCGTGCTTGCTGAGGAGCCGCGACGGCTGTCACGTCGTGGTTCTGCCGGAAGTGCGAGATCGGCGACGAGTAAGCTGGTGGGAGGCAGGTCTCATCGTGGTGCCGCTTCTTGTGAACCGGCCCAAGTAGCGGCGGTAAGATCTGGAGTGACGCCATCTCTGTTGTGTTGTTGGCCGCGGTGCTTGCCATCACCAGCGCGGGTGGCTGCAGAGTCGGAGCCTTGCTAGATATGCGAACGACCTGGCCAGAGGGTCCGCTGGGGCTTGCTTGTTCCAGAACCTTTTGAAGCAGGTCCGCTGCAGTCAGGCAGAGAGACAAGCTGGAGAAAACCCACGGCATCTGCTGGAGAAAGAGGTCGTGGATATGACCAGTCATAGCCTGCCCTGTGTCACGCGAGAGGGCAGAAAGCAGCTTGCAGCGCGATTGGCCTGGTGCCCACGTAACGAGCCCGGGCTGTCTGCAGTACCATGGCACAATGTGATTCGTCGCTTTCTTGCGAGCAGAGAGGAGGGGGTTGTAGTCGAGGCAACCCCTGCACCACATCCCCTCATCATGCCGGGTGTTATTTGCTTCTTCTGACTCCTGGCTCATTTAGTCTCCAGGTGCAGAGCTGTAGCCATCATCACCCTTGCGAATCATGGCGGGCACGAAACGTGGCCATGTCGGATCCTGTGGGCTCCCCGAGACATGCTGATTCATAGCGAAGCAGGCAGCCGTCATTGTTGCACAGATGATTCCTCATGTGTCTCCAGATTGGTCACGGTATTACCTAAATCATAGATGTTCGTGTCTGCCTGCAGAAGGCGTTGTGAAGCAATCCCCTTTCCCAGTCCCTAATATATATCCATGGTCTGGGCACTCCGTGCCCTGTTCTTCAGAATCTGACCGCCGTGCAGGTAGCACTCGCTCACGAGCCGAAACCTGGGCACCTCGGGTCCTCGACTAGTATCGTCATTACTGCCGCCGCCGCCGCTACTGCTCGTACTATCACTGCTGCTCTTCCGCCTCCCGGGTCCTAACGCGTTGCGCCTTCCGCCTATCGTCCTCTCCGTCGATATCTCGTGACACGGCTCCCTCCTCAGCACCAGCGGGCGCGACTCAGCTTGGCCATTCACCGAGCTCCAGTCGCTGTAACCAATTTGATCGCGGAGGTACGCGATGTAGAACTCACCACCCTTGGCGAGCCCGGGTGCCGCGAGCCCCACGAACCCGCGCTTCGTTGTGAATAGGCACTTTCCCTTCCCGTGGACATCGTAGGCGCGTTTCCAGAGCCTCTCAAGCTCGCCGCAGGTCTGCGACGACGAGTGGGACATGCGCTCGATATACGCGCGTCCCGGGGAGACACTGGGCGATTCGACGTGCGTGGTGAGCACCTGGAGGAGGCGCTGCGTCTCCTCGGCGCGGCGGGCATACTGTTTTGCGGCGCTCAAAGGTGAAGCTGGGGATGCGTCACTGAAGGTACTGTCGAAGGGACGCCCGATCGAGCGGCGGAAGGAGATGCCGTACTCAGGCCCGGCGGGAGCGCCGGAGGGTGCCCGCGAGGTGATGAGGGTGCGCCAGAGGACCTCGTTAGGGTCCTCGCGGGTGAGGTATGGTGTGGCGGCGCCCTGTCGTATCATGTCGACAGCGTCCAGCATCCAGTCTGTCCAGGGCTCCAGATCATTCGGGTCGAGTGCAAAGGATGGGTCGATATCGGGAGCTGGGGTGGTGATGAGGTATTGGACCTTGTCGATGATATAGCCTTCTGCTCTCAAGGTAGTCAGGTCTGGCCTTACTGTGAACGCGGCTTGTTGTGGGCGCGTGTCACTGTATGAGGACACGCGCTTCGACGTCGTGTCTGCCTTGGTGTGACAAAAGAGTTGAGGTTTTGTTTCTCTGATGTTGGCCGGAAGCCTGCTCCAATTGGGCACCCAGGAGGGCAGATTCAGGAGTGACGTGTTCCACCCGATACCGGCCAAAGACAAGATCTCTGCAGGCCTTGCGCTGCTCGTGATGAGATGTGAAGTGAGCTTCGTCGAGAGCTCTTTAAATGTCATATTGTAGTCCACCTGCAGTGCTGCTCGGTCTGCTGGTGAAGCCAAGCTCAGCAGACTGTACAGTCCGTCCCGGGCATCCACGGTCCCAAAGGATGACGTGCTTAGTATCATGCCTGCCAGGGCCATTTCCTCATTGTTCTGTCTGGCTTTGCAGAGCTCGTTGACAGCCAAGATGTGCGAGAAACCAGGTGGTTGTATAACCCCGTCACCGCCCCTGGCAAGGTGACACACATTCTGCCCGAGGCCGTACTTGACGACATACCGGCACACATCTGACAGCACTGCCCAGGAAAGCATGTGCGCACCAAACGCTAGCTGGACATTGCGGGCGCAGCATATCTCCTGTACAAGCCATATCCTGCTGAACCAGGGCCGCGAAAGGAGCTTGCTGACGCGCGTCCACGTCCACTCCTGGCAATAGTCGCGCTGATTCTGGATGTGGTACCGCAGCCGGGCCTCGATGACGCTGGGACCCTCGTTGACGGCCCTGCCGAGGTCATCGTCGGGGGCACCCTTCATGCTGTTGACGCGCGAGCCGTCGGAGTCGATCTCGTACACGAGCACTTCCTTGGTCCGATGGGCATAGGGCCGCGTGGGGAAGCGCAGCTCCTTGCGTTTCATGGCGATGCCGTAGCGGTCTTTGTTTTTGGCGAAGGCCTGGAAGAAGCCATGCAGGCTGTGCACGTCTTTCAGGCTGTCAGTATCGTCAGGCTCGTTGTCGTTGTGATTATCGTCGTTGTCGTCATCTTCCTCGCTTTCCTCTTCGTTGTCGTCGTCTTCTCCCGGCGTGCCAAGCCAGGCTATGAGTACCCACGCTTTCTCGTAGATCTGGCGCATGAGGGGCACCTGGAAGCCCCTCTCGACACTGTCGCCGTGGTTGATGCACAGGGCATCGATCCAGAATAGGTTGTTTCTCGGTCGGCAGTGCTTCCGGAGATATGCCAGCAGGTCGGCAAGGGCTTGCGAGACATTGAGGCCGTGGCCGTTGACGAGTATGGTCGCCTTGTCCCTGGTGTCGTCGCCCCAGGCGTGCGAGACGGCGATGTATGGCGGTGCCTTGTCCAGCGACGTCTCGACGAGCTGGCACTGGAGGATGCCGTGGGGCGCGCCCAGGATGCCCTGCTCTCCATCATGGCCGCTGTTCTGCACGACCGGCAGCGGTGCGAGCCGCACAAGGCGGAGAGAGCGCCCCGGAGCGCATTGCAGAGGCACATAAGCAAATGTGCCCATTGTCTGCGGCGAGAGTGCGCGGGGGAGGCATGGTGGAGGTGCAAGGTCACCTCTGCGCGTGCAGCCCCGTTGTGCGACTCATCTTGAGACTTGTTGCTTTGCCAATTGCTGACTGGCCCATTGCCACCTTATCAAAGTGCAGGAAAGAGGGAGAGAGGGAGAGCTGGTGAGGCGCGGCTGGGTTGATGGCATGCTGCTATAGGCGGGCGGAAGGATATGCTCGCTTGACACCAAAGAGGCATAACCCCGCTCGGCATTGGCGGGCGGGTTGTGCTCGTGCTTCCTCGGCACGGCCCAAGGCTTGTGGTCGCCCCATCCGTTGAGCCTGCCATCTTCCACTGCCGCTCTTGCCTCTTGAACGGCGCCTGTCCCAGCTTCCAATTCTCGGGCCATCGCCCCGGATCTGGCTCCATCTTGCCATCGCAACCAGGACTCGGGCCTTGCCATACTGACAAAAGTTCTCTGTCGGTACCCTAGGGTACGCATCGCTCCACACACCTGGCGGTAAGCATTGGCTAATGGGCCGACGACGACGGAGAGCCGGGTGGAGCAAAGCAGCAGGCCGCGGTCCGCCGTGGGGCTTCGAGGCATCGGGCTTATCTCGTCGCATCGTGGACCTTGACCAGGTCATGATTGGATCCGAGGTCTCCAGCGGGTCACGTCCTCGGCGCAAGACGAAGATGCACCACGAGGGGACCGCCCGACACCCAAGTATGAGGCCACTCGCTGATCAATCAACTGGCAATGCACCTCATTTCCTATCGCTTTTCTTGGACAATCCAAGCCAATGATATTCGCACAATATTATTACCAGTACAGATTCGTGATGCAGAACAATTATCTATCAGTATGGGGTATATCCGCACAGCTCGCTCGCTCCTAATTTAACTGTCAAATCAAAGTGGCAGAAGCCTTTTCTCCCTTCTTGTTCGTTCGTCGCTCATGGAGACCGGGGAAACGGCTCAGGCTCAGCAGGCGTCCCCGCTGGCGACTCGGGTAGTGTCTCGGGGCTCTGCCTGTCCCGTGGGCTCACGCTTGAACTAAACTTGCCCACTTCATCGCGGGACTTGCGCGCGGACCCAGATTCGCTCCTCCTAGGCTCGTCAAGGCTCGAACGGAGCTTCTCGAGCTCATCGATCCTCTTGAGGAACGACTCCTTCTTCTTCTTGCGCTCGGCTTCGTCCTTCTCCGTCTTCTCCTTCTCCTTGGCCTCCTCGACCCGCCTCATGGCCTCCTTGGTGAGCTCCTGGCGGAACATGCGCTCCACCACGTCCTTCTTACGCGTCTTGCGATCGCCGATGGAGATGAGGATACCGGCCGTGATGTTGATGGTGATGGAGCAGCAAAGCAGCGTGGCCGTTAGGGCCTTGGGTCGCACAGAGTAATGGATCAGCCATGTACTGAGGCCTAGGGCGAGCTGGAAGCATGAGTGAAAATCGAGGAGCACCACGATGGCGACGAGCAGGCGGAGGGGGAACGCGTGGTGCGTCTCGGTCTCGTGGGGCTTGTAGAAGGTGTGGGAGTTGGCGAATTTGGTCTGGTGGTGCTCGAGCTTGGCCTGCTGCTGCGGTGTAAGCACCGACAGCTCTTCCTTGAGGTGCAACTCACGCGCAGCCTCGAGATCCGGGGTTGCGAGGTTGGGCAGGTCTTCCTGGATGTCGTGTGGATGCTGCACTGTCTCTGACGGCAGATCGTTCTTGTTCTTGAGCTTCGGGGCGTCGAGCTTCTTGCGGGTGTCCCAGGTCAGGTGATGGTAGTGCGCGATGAAGATCATGTGGTATGTGTCCACGGTACGCCAGGGGATCATGCCGTCTCCCACAACGGCGAAGAGGGCGACGAGGACCTGATCGATAACATCGATGAGGTAGTCCTGCCTCTCAGAGTCGCCGACGTGGATCCAGCCGATGAGGAAGAGCACCCAGGCAAGACCGAACAAGGTGATGAGTGTGGCGTACAAGGTGACGAAGAAGCCCAGCGGCCGCTTGACGTACTGGCGGAAGGCCTTCATGCTGCGACCAAAAGCTGAGCGGCGCGAGTGCAGCATATGCCGCACGTGATCATCGAGCTGCGCAAGATCCTCATCGTTCCAGTCAGCAAGCGAGGTGTCGTGTGGGCGAACAGCATAAAACCGCTCAGTAATATTGCTAGGGATGCGGCCCATTTCGGGGCGAACTGGAAGATTTGGCAGAGGCTTGTCCTCGGGAATGGTTGCGACGCTGTTTCTATTGGTGGCAAAGTCGTGCGCCTCGGGTGGAGGGCCTGATGAGAGGATGCTGGTAGCATCGATGGAGCGGAAAGTGCCGGTCGGCGAGGATTCGCGGCGGGATTCGCGGCGAGAGCGGGTGTCGTAAGGGGCCTCCATTGGGGTGAGATCGTAGGTCGGGCGGCGGTTGAGCCAGCGGCCGAGGGAGGGGACGAAGAGTGAATTCTGGACATTTGTGATGGACGAGAGGGTGGCGACCTCAGGGTCGACGACGTCGAGCATGCTGACGATGCGCTGGTCGTAGTCCTCATATTGGGGCCGGTCGGGGAGGTCGGCGCTGCCGTCGCGCTGCTGCCGGTGGAGGCGACGCCGACCGAACCTCCCGAGGCGGTCCCGGTCGCCCGGCTGGGGCTTGTCGTCGATATCGAGCATGCTGGAGGGCTGTGTGGGTGCTTGGGTGCCCTGGGTCCGGAGGCCCATGGCGTCTGGGTTGTCGAGGGTGGTGGACTCGTCGAGGCGGTTACGATGGCGGAAAGGCATGCGCAGGAGGGTGTGTTGGCGCCGTGGGCGGGCAGGCGGTGGTTGTGTGACATTGTTGGTTGTCTGTGGGGGGTGGTCGACATCGAGCATGGAGCGGACCGGAGGCTGGGTACGCGATGGCCCGTTGCCGGTGGTGTTGTCGACGTCGATGTCGAGCATGGAGCGGATGGGCTGCTGGTCCTGGGGTATGCGGGTGGACGTGTTCAGCCTGCGGAGGCCGATGGCGGACTGCTGGGGCACGAGCGGGCGCGGCACTCTGGGAGCGCCGGCGGTGCCGTGGGCCTGGCGGATTGTGTGGCCGCGAGTCGTCATGTCGGCGATTTGTGTCGGTGTTGATGCTGGTCTCCAGTCGACACGAAGCGGGAGGGAGGAGGAGCGAGTTGTGAAGTCCCGGTGGACGAAACATGCACAGAGGACGCGGACGGCCGACTGAGAAGTGGAGGAGGTGAAGGAGGAGGAGGCGTGTCGTGCCTTGTTCTGGCCCGGCACGGACATGGCGGGACGCCAGGGCCTCAGGTATGACGTTGTGGCGGGCACGGTGCAGAGCCTTGCAGCCAGTCCCTGCCGCCCGCCGCCCACCGCCCTCCACCAGCGCGCCCTCCGACTCAGTCCGTTCTTCGCCTCCCGCTGTCACCGGTGCAGCGAAGCTTTGTTCGGTGCCGCTAGCCCAGGGGCTCACTTAAATCCATTGTACGCACCAGCACAATTCCCTTGGCAGCGGCCAAGAGGGCTACGACGTCTCGCAGACACTCAAGTCAACCAACACATCAGCCCGGGCGCGGGTGACGTCACAGCTGGAACCGCGAGGGCGGGCGCTGCAGACAAAAAGCAGACTCGACATTGCAACCAATCATGGACTGCAGATTTCATCGAAACCAGATGCACGTCCCGACCTGTGCCCATTCACAAAGCCTCCAGGGCTGTCCACGATCGCGGCCGGTGGATCAGGCCGAGCAGGCCTGTACACCCGGAGCGATCCTGCCGAGCCTGCCCCTGACCGTTCAGCTGGGCCCTGGCACGCTGGGAGACGTCATGATGTCCGTCCCAGCTCCAAGGGAAATTGGCTGACATGGGACGCTCGTTCATCCACCCGACAACCCAGCAATTGCAAATCACTCCACCGCGCCCACGCACCCTGACCCACTTTGGCTGAGCCAAAATCAACAAGTCGGCCATAGCTTCCACTGCGCCAGGCACAGTCCCCAATAGCGTGCACAGCCTGGCCGTCTTCGTTCGCTCGGACCCTACAAAAAATACCAAGACATTCTCAGATTTATTGAATACCAGTCCCAAAAAATGACCGAGGCCATTGGTGTTGGCTAATGGCAAAATGTATGATTCTGCTCAGTATGAGGGTTGAACTCATGACCTTCGCATTACTTGATATGTCGCCGAGGCGAGATATTAGTACGACGCTCTAACCAACTGAGCTAACCGAGCTGTGAGTCCGACTCGTGAACGAGCCGGTCGGAATCATGGTTGGATGATTGAAGGTGCTGGTGCTTATATTATAATATGAATACATCCAGCTACGAGACGCGAGCCTTGCAAACGAAGAGCGCCTTCACACAAACGCGAGCATCTGTTCCTCAATTTCTGAGCAGAAACATTACCCATTATACCACTGACGATGTGTTCTACACAACGCGAGCATCATGTGCAGCATTGCTCTTTAGATGCTCCTCGCTATCAACTAAGATTAGTGACACCGATGTTCTCATGAATGGGCGGCACAGGCCTCAGCTAGCAAGTTCCGACCTTGTAGTGGCTAACTCTTACCAGGATGGCCCTGGGCCGCGTCGAGCATGAGGGAGCAGTGAATATAGAATGAAGCCATAAGCAGAATGGACGGGACAGGGGTGTGCATCCTTTGACCACCAGTGCCCTGCCCCACCCACGTTCAGCAGATCATGAAGGATGCAAGCTGATGCGAGGTCTGAATAGGGCTCGAAAGCCCCCGCGATAGCCTCGCGGGACCGATAGGAAAGAACGGCCTCGCTGCCTGGATATGGCAAAAAGTAGTATCCTATCTTCGAGGCCAAATTTCAGCCCCACGAAGCTGACCTGACCTACACGAAGCACTTCACGGACACACCACCTGCCATATTGCGAATAGGTTCACGATGGCCTTCGGGAATAGCTGGATCCGCCTCGACTTTGCCTAGATCCATTCTGGAACTATGCAATGCCACAGATCCATTCTGGAACTATGCAATGCCACAGATCCAATGATGCCTACACCGTTCTACGAGGTGTATGAAAGATCAAGCCCCAGGCGAATGCCACGCGAAGGGTGTGGTCTCTATGTCGAGACGCTAATGCAGGAACAAATTTCAAGATTTGTCCGAGGAAAAGACCGTCAGCGGAGTGCTGAGTCATGCTAATACATCAGCTTCACGGGATAGACAAGTCCACGAGCCGATTCGGGCGGGCTTAACCGAGCGACCAAAGGCGCGGCGTCCAGATCTTTGCCTGAGCACAAAGATTCGGCTTTCAGCACTATTGCGAGACTGGATTAGTGCCGAAGCTGGGGTTTGGATCCTTCGTGCGGAGGTAGTGTGAAACTGATCCCAAGCGAGCAAGTCCGTTCAGACGGCCCGATGTGGTGCCGGTAACGTTGCTGCAACTCGAGCAGGGGTGCTGCTCATGACCAGGGATCCCGTGCTGCGTTGTAAGGGCTTTCTTGAGCTCTTCTCAGCTGACTCGACAAGGCTCCGACGGCACAGTATCTCTAGTGACTATGCCAGTCCGAACAAGTTCCGCAACATGGTCAACCTTCGTCGCTTTCTTCAGTTCACAAGCCTCACCTTGATCGGTCTTGATTATCAAAAGGGGCCGCCTCCCGGACAGGTATCTCCACCTGTCAGTTGCATGCTCATGAGATCCTCTATATGGAAAGTCAGCGGTTGCTGGCCGGATCATACGGGTACACGCTTGTCTGGGTCGGACTTTCAACAGAATACATCGACCACGGTCTCATAGCCTCCCGAACGCCACCATTGTACCTCTAGACCCTGGTCTCCTCTTCGGAACTGACGCATTTGCGGTAACAGTCTACGCAAGATCCCACAAGGTCCAAGCCAAATGGAGAAATCCCAGTCCCCCCACCACCCTCTTGAAACTACGCTTCTAACAAGCGCACGTGATGGTTTCCAGCATTGGATCCTGACACATGTCAGGCGGCAACGTTCCCCATCAGCCATCTCGGGGACCAAGCTGCCACCTTCGCACGTAATAGCCGTTACTTGGATGTAACGCTGCTCGTCGCCCCCAGGTCCGTGATTCCTTGGAGACTACGCATGTAACAGCATCAACGGCACGGAGCCACATGTTCCTGAGTAAGCGTCTGCCCTATTTCATCGATATCCAATTGCTATATAATGAGGTATGTCTCGCAGGTCATGGCCGAGTCTTTTTACTAGCAAGTCCATCAGGATCCTACACTCCTTTCCTCGATCCTCAGGCTTTGCTTCGCCACTCCTTCCACTCTGTACATCTTTGTACATCTTCGTTTCCAGCTCCTACCGCAGCCAATCATTACAGTGGTAGATTCGCTACCATGAAGGGCGCTCTCGGGTTCGTCGTGGCCGCCGCCACCGCCATGATTAGCGGAGCCATGGCAGGACCGCTCGTTACCGCTGCCACCGCCGGCATCGTCGTCGACCCTGGCACAGTCGAGGAAATGATGATCACCGAGTTAAACACCATCAACGGCTCCCTTGTCGAGAACCCGATCACGACCATGGGCAATACCATGACCGTCCGTATCCACCACAACTTCAACAGCGGCAACCAGCTGTACGCCTACATCACTGGCCGTGACCGTAACAACGTCCCCATGGTTCTGCAGAACAACAACCAGTACTTCTACCCTAAGCCTGTTAGCGGCCCTGTGCCCCAGAAGATCACGGCCGACATAGGCCGCAAGCTGTCCAGCAAGGGCGGTTTTACCGATGTCACCATTCCGGACACCCTGAACTCTGGCCGCATCTACGTCTCTGAGGGCGAGCTCACCTTCTCCGCGGTCCTTTCCGATCTTGGCTACATGTCCCTTGTCGAGCCTGCCTTTGTCGATCCTAACGACGTCAACGCCAACAAGTTTTGTGAGTCCTCCTGCGCCTCACGTCAGAACCTGAAGCCACAATTCTGTGCTAATCCCGCCTCTTCACCCGCACAGGGGGCTTCGTCGAGTTTACCCTCAATGACAGCGGCGTCTTCGCCAATATCTCGTTCGTCGACTTCGTCGGCATGGTCTTCAGCATGAAGCTCACGCTCGGCTCCGGCGCGACGCAGGAGGTCATCGGCCTGCAGTCCTCCGCAATCCAGAACATCTGCCAGGGCCTCAAGGACCAGGCCGCCAAGGACGGCAAGCCCTGGAGCAAGCACTGCATGTACCGCACCGACGGCACTGCGCTGCGCGTGCTGGCGCCTAACATCTACTCGGTCATGAACCGCGACTTTGACAGTTACTACAGCAGCTACGTCGACACGGTTTGGGACAAGTACAGCCGCGAGGACCTCATCATCGCGACTCAGGGCAGCTGGGGCAACGTTGCGTGCCGCGTGTCTGGCGGCCTGCTCAGGTGCAACGGGGACTCGATGGGCTTTCCTAAGCCGACCACGCGCGACATCTGGGGCTGCAATTCGGGCCCCTTTGCCAACACGGGCAGCGGCTTGCACTTGGCCGTCGTCGCCCGGCTGTGCGCTGCCTTCACCCGCTCCGAGCTACTCCTGTCCGGTGGCAACCTGACCCCGTCGCTCGGGAACAGCAAGTACTACACCGTCGAGCCCACCTCCCACTACAGCCGGCTTGTCCACAAGTACGAGGTCGACAACAAAGGCTACGCTTTCTCGTATGACGATGTTGACGTGCACGGCCAGAATGCCGCTGGTGTCGTTGCTGGCCCTGCGCCGAGGCTGCTCGAGGTCTGGGCCGGTGGCCGCAGCTAAGACTCGCTGACCTACGTGACTTTGGAGCTCGGTTGCCCATATGCCCTGTATGGAAATGTAAGAAGGGCAGCTGTGCGAGGAAGAGGGTGGGAGGGGAACTTCGGCGGCCTGTAGGGGTGGTCGATAGCCCAGATCGATATCACCGGGTGCCAGCTTGCAGAGGCACGAATATTCTTGGACATTCTTCACAATCGCTTCTCTTCATCCTTCAAACGTATATAAACTCTTCAAACTTCTTATTAGCAATGAAATGCAGTTTTCTTGGAGTTTCCATGTTGGATGACGCAACTTTCGAGAAACTGAAGCCATGTATTGAGCATTGTCTCTTGTGGCCTGTTTTGAGAGCTGTTATTCGAAGTGGTAAGAACGGGCGGCAATATACTTGAACAAATCTAAGACGATACATCACAACAGCATGGCAGCACTACACGCTCGATGAAGGTAACACGACGCAAGAGTGGGCTCGCCGGAAATGACACTGGTGTCTGTTCGGCCTGGCCACTGCTTGAATCATCCAAACACAGCTGGATCTTACTGCAGTGTCGTAGCTGTCGATCGTCCCTACACTCGCCCCGAGCCATCTCCTGCTTTTGGGCTCGTAGCAGTGCTGGTAGTTCCTCTGCGCTAGACAAATTCCAGAATGTTGCGTGGAGCGAGGACAGCTATTGAGATGAGGAACGTTTGTCTTCCGCTCGCTCTAGATGCAGCCTCTACAACATGACTCGTAGCAGTCATGGCGCCTGTCTGGTTGCGGACTAGCATACACCCACTGGGAACACAGGCGACTCCTCAAGTCATTCGTTCTCCAACCTGGTGGTCGTTCTAGACCAGTTGTCATTGCGTACGTTGACACATGGGTCTAGCCGTGCGAGAGAACGTGGCAGCCAGTCGTGATGGCATAGCGGTGGGCTGGGTCATTAATGGGATCCAGCGTTGGCAAATGGGTATATGACAAAAGTTTCGAGTTCGGCGCCGCGAAAGCTCAATTTCCGTAGTGACCTTTGCATCTTCAAACATAAGAAAGTGCCTGATGATCCTTCGGAGGTCTGTACTCCAGGTCGAGTGTTCGAGACCAACACGGAGGCAAGACACACAACGCCAGAGGATACAGAACCGAGACACGACATACTTTTACCGTTTCGCTGAATAATTTGAACAGACGGGGTTATACAGGGGCTGCCTGGAGAAATATAACCCGGCTGCAGCGGTCATGAGCAAAGTCGTGTCTGCGAGACTCTCGAAAGCCTGTCTCACGACACGGATTCTAGATGGGATTCTGGACTTGCGTGGCTGGTCTCAATCAACGACTTGGCATCTCTTTTTGAGGTGGGGGGACGGATGTAGATGCCATTGTCGTGAACGTACACCAGGTAAACGAGGGATGTGAGTGCAGTTCACATCTGTGGTACAACACTTGGTACTTTTCCAGAATGGGCCGAATTACACACTTGATAGAACCCATGGCGATCTGCTCACGGATCTGCGCGCATATAGAACCAGCGCGCAGGGGACAAGCCTGTGCAAGAGGACATCGTAGATAACACTTTTCAGGGTTTCGATATTCCGTCGAGACTAGACGCCAGATTTGGAGTCCCGTCGTCGTCTTGCTTTCATGTAACAAATGGCTTATTTCCATGCTGCATACTCAGATGATAAAAAGACTCTAAGCATGTCGGAGGGCCACAGAGCCTAGGGCTTGAGCATACCGAAGGCCTGCTATCGCCCTGCTCGGGTAGAAAATCCAAGACATTTTCGAAAGGGAGCACAGAACTCAGAACTCAGACTTGATCGCGGATCATTGAGCAGCGTGAAGCACCGGCGCCGCAACCATCCTTGGTTGGCGAAAAACAGACGGCCTCGTTGCAAAGAATATGTGTGTGACCGTTGTCGCGGGCGTGCACGGCGGTCAGACGGTCCGATCCATTCATGTAGATATGCTGTGTTTCTCTGCGATCCCGCTGCCAAGCTTTCATAAGCGAGACTCAGGGTCCGGACGGGAGACACAAACGGTACCCTTTGCGTCTGGTGAACCAGATACATAGTTGTTTTTGTGTCACTGCTGCTGTGCTAGCGGTATCCGTAGGCTGACCAGATGTGCGTTGCCTCCAATCGTACCGTAGTACCTATCACACGCCACGAACTTAACATTGTGGATTTCGTCTCAAAGCCTGTTTGCAGATGTTCCTCGCCACGCCTTATCAGCACGTATCTCCCCAATTGGGTTCTCGACTAGCATAAAAGCTTACGCCAAGATATGTGGTGCGCCTGATTCATGCCTCCAACATTGTCTTGCGTTGACAAAGCTGGTGTGAATCAGAACTATGTCCTGGAATCTTGACATTATCCACCAACAAGTCTCTTCGGCTTGGCCGCCTTCCAGTCTGCCCAGCACTTCATCTTTTGAGCTTATCGCGTGATGGGATCTTTTGCGCAGAAGAATAAGAGTTGCAGATTGTTTAAACCGCCATTACAGCGTTGCTTTAGCGTCAGCGTCGTTGTGATTGTTACCTCTCTAGAACATAGCTGGATATCGTCGTGCAGTTTGATGCCTTGGTGGTGAAGAAGGGCCAGAGAGACTCGCTGATCATCAGGGGAGGCAACCTAGGCTCACCCAAATGACAGAATGTCGCTAGCCATACTAAGATGATGCTTGATTGCGTCCCGCGCATCATGCTGGGAACGGTACACGACTCAATAAAGTCGAACGCAATCACATCTGAATAGCTGCGGATTGTCCGCGCAAGGAAGGGCCTGGAGCTTTCTCCGATGAATAGGCAAGAGCATATACCAGAATAGGCAACCCGAGCAGACACATGTCTCATTACGGTGGTCACAACATCGAAAGTGTGTCAGAGCAGGAGGGGACCCTGGCACATGTTAGCTTTCCTCTTGTGGGCGAGCTCGTGTAAATTGTCGCTTTTGTGTTTGCAATGCGGCGTCTCAAGACGCTGTTTCTGAAAAGTGAAACCATTCCCGTGCGGGGTCCCTCTGCCGTCTTGAGACGTGACCTGGCCAGTGTCTTGGACCTGCTGTCACCTGTCAGCTTGATGCTCAAAGGGACTCATTTTTCATGGCAGCAGAAAGGAAGAAAAGGCTAGTCGCATTTGTCGCAGATGCGACTACAGCCTGGCTGCACATTCTATTTCAGTCTCTTGGCCGAGGTGTTCTCGAAGAGAGCTTGAAGTGTGTCGACAGAGCCATGGGCAAGTCGTGCGCTCCTTCCAGAACAAGCATACGATGCAGGAATTGAAGACCAAATCGTCAAAAGGCCACTATTTGCCTTTATAGACTATGTTTACGGCAATCCGAATTCGATATCACGCGTGACGTCGTGGCACACGTGCTTGAAGTCTCCTTGTTCGCATGAAAACGAGCCATGTCCTGTTGAGCTGTAAGCCATGCATTGTGTTGTTCTATATTTGCACACGCAAGAGTGATACTCAGTGCTTGTCTCACGAGACGGGCAGCCTCTTCAAGGACCACACTTGTTGTGCGTGCTGCAACTCTGTGATAGGAAAGCCCCGTATAGTCGCCAATAGCAGTCAAGATACCCCATCGCTGGCGTGCTGATACGCGAGAAGTCGACGTCCTGCCGCAGTGGCAGTGGCTAGCCAAATCCGGGCTTAGCTATGCCTCGCCCGGTGCTCAGCAGAGCCTAAGGTGATTCTGTGTTGCATTGGTCCTAACTTCGGAGAGGGTTCCGTGGATCTGCCCTTCAACACAGCCTGGTGACTAGTCATGTCCACAAGCGAGCACGACTCGTGTTCCACGTTTTGCGACACTGTCTGCCCGGAGTTTACATGTGCATGAAGAATTTCGGCTCGCCATAAAGCGTGGGAAGAAGTAGCGGAAAAAAGAGCCAGGAACAGGAAGGTATCGTGGCGATCAGTCAATCGCCTTCTTTGATGGCCCGGCAAGTTCCGCAATGTACTCTACGCGTCTTCGCCGGCATCTGCTTGCACAAGCATGAGGCATATCTCTGCTTGTCCAAAATCGCGGGAAAGACTTAGCCATTCGGCGCCCGAGGCCGTGAGCAGGGCGTGTGAACCTTGTTCTGTCTCGCTGGCATGAGGCAGAGACATTGCAAGACCACCCGTGATGTGGTATCGATACCAGCGAGGAGGACAGGGAGAGAGTGACAGGACTTCGAGCGAGCGAGGAGAAAGGGGGTCTAGCTGAACTTTGATTCTTGAAAAAGTGGAGGGCACTCCTTCATGCAGAATGAAGGTTTGTCGGAGCGTCGGGAGCTCGCCTGCACTTTTACCCGACGCCAGAATTGCCCCGAAAACCCAGCTTTGTTTCGTTTCCCCGTCAGGCCCCTGGAAGACTCGTGCTTTCACGATCGGCATCGGTTGACAGTCATGCCCAACAGCACACAAGGACTGCGGCACCAAGGAAATTCAAGTGCCATGCCTGACATGTGCGGCCCGGCAGCAAGACACTGTCTCACTTGAGCCCCTCCTTCCGGTCGGCTGCCACGCCGCCTCCGCGGCAGAGGCACATCTTGGCATGTCCCTTGCGCAACGCAAGCACAGAAAGGATCCCGGCAGTCGTGTGGAAGCATGGCCACGTCGCAAGTGCCGTGAGCCTGACTTGATGATTGCGTATCTAGGACAGCACTGACCGCTGGTCTACCCACGACGCCTCCCCCAGCAGTCAAGCTTCCGCGCAGCGACATGCCGACCTCACTATCGGCCCTAATGTACCGTGCCAACATGTGCATGTCGGATAATCCAATTGTTTCACAACGTGGCCGAGAGACCCCGTTGCCTCGCGTCTGAGCATGCACTGGCTGTAGCAAAGGTCTGACCCATTCGTTCTCATGATGCCGCCTTGTCGGACGCGGTGCGCACCAGGTTAAGGCAATAAGTTAGCTAAGTCCAAGAGCAAGAAGCTGCAAGACACGAGGGTCCATGACAGCAGGCCAAACCAGTCAAAGTCCGTGTCTCGCATGGCGGGATCGCAACGGGGCATTCCAACGCAGCGACAGAAGCAGCCATTGCACACCAGCCTCTGCACCCATGGCTGTGCAGTAGCAGGAGCAGGAGCAGACGGAGATCCTGGCGGTTCATTGTCTCAGACATATGGGGTTGTCAGAAATACAATACATATTAGACGACGGGAGATCAACACGCAATCCTGCTTCTTTGGTGCAAGCGCCCGCCCGCCTGGCCCCGGGAAAAGGACGGCGTAGAAGCTAGAAGCAGCACAGAAGCACGGGAGACGCCTCCAGCCTTTGCGACACTTGCATCGCACAAGGACGCCGCCCGCAGGGTTCTGGCCCAGGCTACGTCGGTATGAGCGCACCGCAGGAGACCCTGAGCCCAGCAACACAACCTCCACCATGTTGGCGGAATACTCTGGACAGCAAAATGAACGACGACGAGGCCTCCTGAATCTTCCGTGCTTTTCATGCATCAAGGGATCTTCCCGCCATCAGCCATCTCCGAGGCCCACAGCCGCACGGGCAGCAGATGAGTGCCTCAGTAACTACATCGAGAGACGGAGGGGGCAACAGGCCAGTCCTGTGCCTGCGGACACTAGCGGGCAGCGTGGCGGTGACACTATTGGCACCAGCGCAGGGCCGCTCACTCACTCTCCAGCCACAGCTGGAATTCGAACATGGGCCGGCGTGCGTGCCTTGTCTCCTGGAGGAATGCCATGACTGATGTTGTTGCCGAGCAGGTTATCGGTGGTGGTCGAGGGCTGCACATGCGTGTCTCTCCGTCAGGACTACCTGTGCCAGAACTTTGCCTCCAGACCCAGTACCGATGCGGCGCTCTTGATGCGACCGAACGTTGTCTAGGTGCAGGCCACAATGTCTTGCACGGAGACAGGTCCGGCGTCGCCGACAGCGACGGTGGGTGCATGCGCCGTCATCGTCCCTTTTATTCGACCGAGTTGCGCCTCTGCCTCTGCCGCTCTCCATCTGCCGCGTTCTGGACTCTGGTGGGATGCCTCGATTCGGGGAGGGTGGTCTAGACTCTTTGTCTCCTCGCGAGCTCCATTATTGCCCACGTTGCCGGCGCGGGCCCAGCGCGGGCGCTCACCCTCAAAGTGCTCCAAGTCGACGCCTCCTTGCGTACCTTAAAGCACGCTAGGTTACTAATGCGTCAGTAGGCCAGAGCTAGGGCAAGCCCCTTCTCTCGAGGTTATGGCGGGGAAAATAGCGACTTGGGACCGCACCAGGTCCCCCCTCCAATTCCTCTGCCTCTGCTCATTCGTGCCTCATTCCACACAGCGCGAAGCTCTGGGCATAGAGTTAGACACTGGACTGACAGAGTCGCAGCGGGCCCCGCTCCTCGTATGATTCAGGTCGTGCTGCGGCGTGGACTAGGCTCGCAAGCCTCCTGTGTTCGTGGTCGACAGAGTTGGCGATGTTTTACATATTCGGGTAATCTAGCAGCAGAAAGAGGACCAGCAGATCGGACTTTGCTCGTGAGGATATAAGATCACCGATCGCCGACCCAGTCCCTGCAGGTTCTGGCTTCCTCTAGGCGGCGGATCGTGAAATTGGCGTCGAGAACCACACACGACCCAAACCGGCAGCCCATCGGAGATTCTGGGCTCGAAGAGCTCCATCATGGCCCGGTCCACCCCTCCAGGCCCTAGGATTGTGGCCGTTGTCATCGTGGCCGCCCGCACCGGCTGCAGTCACCCATCTAGCAATAGCATTCGGCCATGCCAGGTACCGTCCATGGGGACGCCAAAATCGAGATGCTCAAGTGACTGGTAGTCAACACTGCAAGCAGTCAAGAGAGGGCGAGAGCTCCATCACCAACCAGCGGCCATGATGGCCACCTCCACGACGCTACGATGCGGCACACGATGGGCCTGGATCTCCTCCACGGAGAAAGGCATGATGCGGGCTGAAGCCCGCTGCCGGGCCCCTGCCGCCCCCCCCGGCCTCGACCACCACGCTGCCAAGAGTGACCATGCAGGCCTGCCATGTGTGCTCGTGACGATCGATCGGGCGGGACCTAGTGAAAGCTGAGCGGAATCTCGCATGGGTGGCCCAGGCGACCGGGCCACGCAAGATTGCTTGTCCTGGGCCAAACAGGCCACCCCATGTCAGCTGCAAAGCTTGCCATTTACTCGCAATCGCGGAGGCCCTTTTTGTGTTTGCGGCGGGCGATGGCCAGCAACAGACAGAAAGGTACGATGGCGTAGGCAGAGACGGGTTGGTGCTGAGCCGTGGGCAGTGCACGGATTCGTCATGCATGCCAGCACGGGACAAAAAGCTTGCGAGGGTGGCCGAGGCGAGAACAATGTGGCTGAACGAAGTCGGCAAGAACTACTGCCCAGGGGCTGCGGGCCAGAGGAAGAGGGTATGCAGGATCGGCGGCGGCGGGCACACGGCGGTGCCTCGCCCTGCTTTTACTTCCGCGGCTCAGCTGCGCATGCCAGCGATGTGGACTGCTCTGCCCGTGGGATGGCCAAGGCAGGGACAAGCGAGGGCGGGCGTGCTGCCGCTGCATCGGGGCTGGCGCGCAGGAGGCGTTGGTCTCGCCCGCTCCATGGCCACCCCCCGGCGGCCACCTAAAGCACGCTTGCCCTCAGGTGCTGTGTGTGGCCCCTGACTGGCCAGCCCCGACTATACGCCGCAGCGAGGACATCGCGGGAGCCACGCTCCAGCACCGGCGACTTTCCCTGCCAGCCAATCTTGCCAAATCCGTGGCGTTCCTCTGCCGGCCCCGAGACCATGGCACCCACCCCTCTTCTCAGAGCATCGCCATCTGCCTTTCCCATGGCGTCCGTGCTCTCTCCAGGAGTCCCCCCGAGAGCGGCTCCATCACTATGCCTCGCGGGCTACATGCCTCGAGCTTGACTCTGTTTATCCACTTCCACGGCCTCCTCCCAACACATCCCACATTCGTCGTCCGTCGGCTCCTGCTCCGTTGTCTCTGATCATCGGTAGTTGTCTCTGAGCCCGCGCCTTGGCATCTTCGACAGCCCCGGCCCACCAGCTCGACCGTCCCTTTCCATAACACCGGCTCCTCCCGCTGTGCTATGGGCCCAACGACGATCACCGACATATCACACCTCGATAAGTTCCTCCACCAGCACGACTGAGGGTGACCACGGCCAGGGACACGCAAGCACCTGGCTACAAGCCATACGAGTCCACGCCGTCGACGTTATCGACTCGACGCTTACACACTGGGCTTCCTGGCTGTTTCGAGTAATACCTGGACACACTGCACCACAGCCATGGCTCGCGTCGCCGCCCAGAAGACGGCACTGCCGCACAACCACCCGCTTCACCGCCCGCTCAAGAAGCGACAGGCAGAGGCATGCCAGCGCATCCACGCCCTCTGGGGCGTCTGGCCCTGGGAGCTGCTTATACCCGTCGCCATGTACGACGCCGCTCCTGCCAACAACCACAGCAATACCGCCGATCCAACACTGACGACAAGATCGTGCCATCCATACCGGTACGACCTCGAGCACCCGCAGGACTGGTCCGATAACATCCTCGACACGCTCCGCAAGCTCGCCCTCAGCACCACCCTCCACCACGCCATTGCCCGGATAGGCTACCACGCCGCCCTGCTCAAAGTCAGCCGGCTTTCTGTCAGGCTCACAAAGGCCGTCACGACCGAGTGCGAGATTGAGCGGGAGCGGACCCCTCCGAACCCCAAGGCTGGCTCGGGCCCCATCGTCAACCGCCGCAACAAAAAAGCCATCCTCGGCGGTGCCGGCTCTCCTGAAGCAACCCGACCTGTAGCACGAGATTCGGTCCTCGGCACTCGCGCATACCACTCGTCGAGGACGATACCGTCCATGCCCCTGAGCTCAAGACTCAAGGCAGACTCGGAGGCCATGGACATGCAGCTCGTCTCCCCACGCTCGTCGACACCTCAGTCGGACAGTGATGCGAGGTCACCAGAGGCGCGAGATGCATACCCGTATAGTTGTGCCTCTTCCTACTCTCAACCTCAACAATATGAGCACCGCCGGCACAAGAGCGACCGCAACGACTGGCTCGGCCTGACACTGCCAAACCTCCACGCAGCGGTTCTGCAGCACAAGACACTGACACTACACTCAGGGGCTCGACCGCCCACGGCCCTCTACCCCTTAACAACCGGGCTGGCCACACCCCTCGCACAAGAGTCGTCATCAAGAGTCGTCAGACACGACACCGCACCGAGCAGCAGCAGCAGCAGCAGCAGCAGCAGCAGCAGCAGCTTCCCCGTAAACTACCCCCACAAACCATCATCCTCGCCAGAGCAGACCGCCTACAGCAGCGAGGACATCTACAAGCGCAAGACCAGCCCGACGCTCCGCGACGCCCTGCACCACCAGCAGCAGACCGGTCGGCCCGTGATGGAACACACGCTGGTGAAACGCCAGAAGCGCACCCTCCTGCCGGGCTTCGTGCAGCTGCCTGCCCCACGCGTCGAGCTCACACCGCCGACGTCTCCGGCCTCGCCACCGGAGCTTGGATCGTTCCTCCTGCCGTCCATACACTCATCCTGCTCGGCCTCGTCGCCGCCGCCGCCACCACCGCGGAGCGCGGCGGCATCGACATACCTATCGTCGACAAGCTACGCAGCCGCCACAGAGGCAATTGCGAATCTGCAGCGTGCGAACTCGATGGAATCGCACAGCCAAAGGCAGCAGCAGCATCTCCCCTTCATCGCCACATCCGGTGCCGCCGAGTCCGTCCGCCTCCCACCCATGCTCCCTGCCACACACCAGCGGCACCACTCCCACCACTCCCCAAGCACTGCCACAGCTGCACAGCAGTCTCCTCCCCAGAAGGCTCCATTCTCCTCGATGCCGTTCATGACCAGACCCACGCTGCCAAGCCGGAGCGTGTCGTCTTCGTCGTGCTCGGCGGCGGCGCTGAACGACTACCGCAACACGAGCGGGAAGGAGCAGCCGCTCAGCAGCACTAGGCCCCCTGTGCTCAAGCGCACCAACACGCTGCCACCAATGACGTCTCCTGTAGGTGGGAACAGCAGGATGACGCTGTCGTTCCTCATGTAGTAACATGAGTCGACCGATGGACACCCTCATCCCGGCGCCTTCCCCCCGAGGCCCTCACGCCATGAATAAGCCGGCTTGAAAGCATGTTTGCCCCTGTGACGGCCCTTTGGACTGTTGCCTTGCCTCTCTTATGTCCTGCTTGATCTGAGTATATGTCTCCACTGGCAGGCTGGGGGCAGCGGCAGTTGGTATACAATCCATGTGACCCCCGGGTCTACGTTGGAGCGGTTCCTTACTTGCATTTTCTTTCTGGCGTTTTGACAGACACGACATAGGGATCACGGAATGCGATCTTCTGTTTGTATGTCTGGACGGAGATATTTTTGTTGTTTGTTGACCTGCGATACCCTTTCCCTTTCTTCGCGTTCTCTCACTGTAGGGACAACACATTCTGTAGAGAATACAATACGCACGTTGTAGATATCAATTTGTTATCACAGCTACTTGTCGCCAACTTGACTCCCGCAGTAGCATGTGAATGCCTCCCACTAGCCTCGAGCGGACTTGGGGATGAATGCTGAGCTGGTCGACAGCTTCAAGGCCTCTTCATATTCGACCCCATCCGACAAACCTCCACCATGACCACTCGTGCCAACCTCAAGTCGCGACTTGGCTCTAAGATGAGATCGCGATTCTTCACGATGTTGGCTCTACCTCGTATCACGTGCCGCTCGCCGTGTTCACTAATGCTTGACGAATAACCCTACGACATAAATTTGTGGTCATGTAGGCATTGGCAGCTCAGCCTTGCGGCACTCGGCTGCGAAGGGCCTTTCGGTGCCTGGTGTCGGACGGGAGGGCCATGTGCTCTAGATGCGTTACGGAGCGTCTCTTCGAAACCATGCGCTCACGGTAATGTATCTATACTTTGAGGATGAAAGGAAGACCACTGGGCAAGCAGGGCAGAGGTGAAGGGTGGCTGCCTGGTGCACAGTGCCTGTCTACGCGTATCTAGACAGCAGGAGTCATGACGACAATGTTTGCTGCTGCTTTTGTGTCTGTGGGATCGAGCGACTCATTAGAAATCCTGCCGAGAACTGGTTGCCAAATCGTGTTTCTTAAAAGCAGCAAGCGAGGGAGGAGGGGGGGGGGGGGGCGGGCAGCGGTGGCACGGCACAGATGTTGAGGCTCGTGTCAACATCCCTGCTCTGATCGTCGCGTGCGAGGGAACCTCGGCATCAGGGGGGGTTTCATGGTTGTCTGCAGTGGGCACGCTGGACGTGCAGACGTCATTGCTAGGGAATCGCCCAGGTGATCTGCATCGAATTGCTGCATCACCTATTTGTTCGTCAAGTCGAGACTGTCAGCGAGGCTGCACTCGGTGTTGGCCATGGTGCAGGCCTAGAACGAGACTGGCTTTGTCCTTCTGCCGAGGAGCGGACGCTCCGGCATGCAGGTCCTGGGAGGTGCCGAGCACATGTGATGCTGATCGGGTTGCGATGTTATGACGCCTGTGCTTGATCATGACAGGCCGGCATTACCGTCCCTGGTCTCCCGTGCAAGTCACGACTAGTGAGAGGACAACCCCAAGGATATAAATCAGGGGCTTTGCCGCGGTGTGACGAGGGTCGAGGGGGCTATTCTAAGGGCCGTCTCAACATACCCACACCACGATCCCACTCGACTATATCACTGGTCCACCTCGCCGTCGGAAATCGCAGCCACAAGGTGTTCGCAGCTCACTTTGCACACAATTTGCGTTGTTACCTCCCATCGTCAGCAAGAATGCAGCTCCAGGCCACCCACGTTTACGTGGCCCTTGCCGCCAGCCTGTCCCACCTCACGACAGGAGTCCAGGCCGCGACCGCGACTGCCATCAGCACCACCATCTCTGTCGTCCCCAACCCATCGACCACGATTGACCCCTTGCCAGGCATCCCGAGCTCGCCGGGCGGCAGCATCATCAATGCCGGCTCGTCATCATCATCATCTTCATCGCTGACCCGAAACCCGGCGGGCTCGATCAGCAATGTTGACGGTTTGACGCTCAGCGCAATCCCAACCGAGAGCATCAGCAACCTGGTGACGAGCGGCGGGGGCCCGTCATTGACGACAACGCTGCAGTTCACGCAGCCGACGGGGGCGGCGGTGCCGGCTGCTGCGAGGCAGGCTGGGGGCGGCGTTATGCTGGGGCTGGCGGGGGCTATTGCTGCTGCGGCGGCGCTGGTGTAAGAGGGGTGATGGATGGGATGGAAAATGACAGCCTTTCGAGGAGACGACGGCGACGCTGGGACGAGATGCTGAATGTAGCGTAGCGCAAGCGTAAGCGTAGTCTTCGACTCTCACATATACCCGAGGGTAACCATTTGTTTGCTCTGTCCGTGTGCGGGTGTGACTACCCTGGAGGTGCCGGGTGGGCCGAGCGCCCCGCGTCCCAACGAAACCTTAACGACGTCGCGGCCAGTGGGCGTGGCACGGACCCGGGCAGCCCCTGGCCTGTCGGCCGCGCCTCCCGGGCTGACCACGACGGCCGGCGGTCGCTTAGGCGCATCGCATGCAACCCGACTCCCACCCATCTCCGCAGCTGCACCGCACCGCATCCACCTGCATGTCTCGAGCATGGCATAGGGCAGCCCCAGCATACACGTCCTCCCTCTGCCCTTCCCTCTGGCCTTTGTCTCATCCCATCTCCGACGTGGCGGCCATGCCCCAGTCGGCCTGCGAGGCCTCGTCGACGCGCCTCCCGCCTCTGCCGGCATCATGACGGCCGCTCGGGCCTGCGAGAGCTGCCACAAGGACAAGGGCAAGTGCATCTTCCCCGACGCCTCGGCCTCGTGCTCGCGATGTCTCCGCCTCGACCGCCAGTGCAAGCCTCGCGTCGCCCGCCGCATGGGTCGCCCACCTGTCGCCCGCACTATGTCCCACGGCAACTACCTCGTCATGGACCTCGACTCCCACTCGCCCACCGCGAACCCGGCCCCGTCCTCATCCTCTGCCACCGGCTCGGGGCGGGATGCCAGCTCTTCTGTTGGGAGCGGCCCAAGTCCTCAGGCCCAGTCTCAGCCGCACCCCCAGGCTGGGCCGCCTCCAGCGCAGGCCTATCCACAGCCCTCCCCGTCTCACGCCCAGGGCTACCAGCTTCTTGATGCCCGGACGCCAGACAGCCAGGCCGCGCTCGACCGGCATACGCCCTACAGCGGAGTCGGCGGGCCGGGAGGTCCGGGCAGCGACTCGGCCAGCGTCACGAGCAACAGCCCGGACTCGCACAGGCAGCCTCAGCATCACCAGCAGCATCACCAGCAGTTCCAGCAGCGCATCCTCCACGAGGTGCCCCCCCAGGTCCGCGCCTACTACCAGTCTCGCCCGACCAGCCACGCCCAGCAGCTGCCACCTATCAATCAGGCCATCCCCCAGTTCGCCTCGCCCGCTGATGGCAGGCCGACACCCCCACTGGATCTCACCATCGCCCTCGACTCCCCGATGGGCGATATTGGCCGCCGTGTCCAGGAGCTGCTCGAGAACCGTGACGGCTTCTTCCACGTTCATCGCCATTTCATGTTTGGCCGCAACTTCGCCGACGAGTACCAGGCTGCTGTCAAGCGCCTCTTCAAACACTCGCCACATACGATGGCCGCCGCCTACGACGCTGTGCTGAGCCAGCTGGACCTGAGCAGTATGCAGGTCCGAGAGGACGGCAGAGCCGGCCAGGACCTCAAGGCCGGGTCAGACTGCATCAAAGCCCTGATAGAGGCCTCGTCGTCTGTCACCAAACCCGAGGATGCCGCCCTCGTCATGATGCTCGCCCAGATTCTCTTTGTGTATAACATGGCCATCGGCTGGCCCGCCGCCCACATGGTCGTTCGCAGCTCGCTACTGGCTATCAAGGACTGGTACCCCGTACTCACCAAGCAGGCGACATTTGACAGCGTCGTCATCACACCGGTCCTGCTCGATACCATCGACTGCCTTGTCAAGCGCGAGGTCCCGGTGGTGCGCCTAGACTGCTCCGAGCGCGTACCCTTAGACCGCCTTCTGGGCCTCTGCGCATCCCTTCTCCCTCTCATGTACGATCTCTGCCAGCTCAGCAACCGCGCCGCCCAGTCTCCCAGAAACAGGGACGCCAGCTCCCCGCAGGAGTTCGAAGCACGGTACCGCTCGACCTTCTATAATGACGAGTACACCGAAATCGAGCAGCAAATCACCGCTTGGTCGCCGACCTGGCCTGCACACTTCTTGACGGCCTACTCGCCCGTCGAGGTCGTCGCCATGCTGGCCCAGACGCGCCTTTACCGTAACGCCTCCCTGCTTATCATACACCGGTTGCGCTTCCCGCTGGGCGTCGAGGACCGCGTCGCGCGGTGCCACGCCGACGCCATCCTACACGAGTTCTGCAACATTGAGGCGTGGACGTCGAATCCGGACCACGGCCTGCGGTTCGCCACCGACTTCCCGCTGCTCGTGGCCATGCTCGAGCTTCCCGAGCGAGGCAGCGCAATTGTCGAGAGGCTGAAGCCCATGCGGATACAGCCCCTCAACTCGAAGGGCATCATCGAGTTTGCGGGCGTCGCAAGGAGGGCGATGGCTGAGGGGTACATGGGCCTGTGGTTCGACCTGGCCGAGAAGAAGCTGAATGTGGAGATTATGCCATGAACTTTTCTCTCGCGTATCCTCTCGCGGATGCTCGTTAACGCTTCTGCAAATATGACGAGGGGCGGAGACGAACTTAGCAACAACACTGTGCGCTTGCTTACGACACACGCATATATGGAGCCTTGAATAAGCCTTGCAAGCCTGCTGGATTTGCTAGATCATTGTTTCAGGCCCGTCAGCAATTCGGTATTGGGCCATGGCTTTATCCGCAAAAGCTTGCTTTGGAAGCGAGCCCTGTAATCATAGGGTCTTCGCCACAGAACTTTTTGTATAGGTGCAGGAACGCTAGTTTCCGAGATATGTAATCATAGGGGAACACACGGGTGGGGAGAAAAGCACGCAAAGGGAGCAACACAAGGAACAACTGGCGTTTGGTACGGTCATGGTTATTGATTTTGGCACATGCCCGACAGAAGGCAGCATGACATTGAGCACCACCGTTTTCTGAAAGCCGTTGGAGCGAGAATATTTGTACTGTACTTGGCAAATGGGTACGCGTAGTAGTCTGCGACACAACAGTGGCACCAACTCATTCTTGATCCCCGACTGTGGAATAACCGAATCTCTTGACATCTCCAACTCCAGCCGTCATTGAGAGCAGACAAAAGACGGCATGTCCAATGTCCTTCTCACCCGGCCACGAAGCAGATCAAGCACGCTGCCTGACCCTGCGCCAGAACTGCGCAGCCTGCTTCGCTGCATCCCTCGCCTCTGCCTTGAACCCGGCCATCGCGCCTACGAGCAGGATGTCATGCGGACACCGGGGCGAGATGTACAGCTCGACGTCGGCCTTTTCCTTTCCCTGTCCATCCTCCTCCTCCGCCACCGACTCAGCGACATCGATCGCCTTGCGCATCCGCCGCTGCAGCTCCTCGCAGTCCTGCAGCAGCACCTCAGCGCCGCCGGCGTGGATCCAGATGGGCACGGGGCTCCTGAACGGGCTGTGCAGCGGAGAAATGTACGGATTCCTCGGATCCACGCTGCTGCTGCTGCCACTACCAGATCCGGTCTTCGTGGCGGCCGTGTAAGCCCTCGCGCCCCACGACCCGAAGGCGCCGGAGAGGTAGTCGGTGCGGTACTGCGGGGACTGGTAGATTGCAGCAGGGTCCTGGGCGGCCGCGACATCCGTCCAGGGCGACCATAACAGGACCGCGCCCGGGACCGGCATGCCATGGTGGTGATGCTCGTCGATAATGTACCGCAGCAGGCCCAGCGCTAGGTTCCCGCCCGCCGAGTCGCCCGAGACGACGATCTGCGCCGCGGGGATGCCCAGGTCGCGCACGAGGTGCAGGTAGCTCGTCAGGGCGTCCTGCAGGGCCGCGGGGAAGCGCGCGCCGGGCCGGCACGAGAGGCGGTACTGCGGCGTGACGACGACGCATGTCTCGGGACGAGCTGTCGCTGCTGCTGCTGCTAGTGCGCCGCCAAAGTGCCGGACCAGCGTCGCCGCGAGGAACCCCGTGTCGTGGTCGCGCCCGTCGCCGATGACGAACGCGCCGCCGTGCAGGTGCAGGATCACGGTGGCGCCCTTGGGGAAGTCGGCAACCCCCTTGGTGATGGGGTCCTTGGTCCATGTCAGCCCGACGGGTCCCGGCCGGATCTCGGGGTCGTCGAGGGCTCCCGTGTAGAGCTCGTCGGCGCCGGGCTTTGCGACGGTGAAGCGTCTGCCCTCGCGGCCCGGCTTGAGGGGCGTGGGCGTGTTGAGCTCGATGACGGACCAGAAATGCAGGACCCTGCTGACGATCTGCATGCGGATGGCCTGTACGACGGTCCACTGTCGGTTCGGCCGGGTCCAGGGGACGATGGAGGTCGTGAGCCACACCGGGAGGGTGAGGAGGGCGTGGCAGATGGAATAGAGCGTGTAGAGCGCCTTGAACGGGTAGTGCGAAAGCAGCGCCATGGTGACGGGTGACGAACTGATGGTTCAGGACGGCAAGGAGGGAAGGTCTCGCGATGTGGTGATGCTCACTGGGCTCTGGAGCACAAGATTAGTTCTGGCTCCGGTGGGAAAGCGTGCAGGAGCTGTCGACGGACCATAGCTTCTGCTTGCACTGGTAGAAATACTCGTCACGCCGGAAGGAAGCGAGGAGTCGCAAGTTCATCACAAACTCGTCTAGTTCTTCTCCCACCTCGCTCGGTTGTCGCTGAGGACAATTGACACGGAGAGGTGCGGCGGCGCGCCTCGTCATCATTGCCTACCGAAGAGGCCGACGAGCAGACAGGGATCGGCAGCACATGCTTGCGAGCTTGCCGAGCACCCATTTGTCATGGTTATTGTTCTAAAGGCCGGACAGGGATCTGAAGCCGTGACTGATGGGGCCGAAGCCTATCCCAACGTCTCTCGCAAGACCTACCCAGATCGGGACTGGTGGGCAAGCGGCAAGCGGCAAGCTCCATGGTATCTTGTAGCTTCGAGCTAGGCACCCTGCGCACCGGAGACGCGCACCACAGAGCTTGACGATGTGCTACAGCTGCAGAGATTGCTACTGTGAGTCGACTCTTACTTGTATTTATCTGCTTCGCGGTAGCCTAGAGCAGTGCATAGCAGCATGTATATTTCCGCTCTGTCCTCAGGTCTTCTGCGTGATCTTTATTGCCGGCCGGTCCTGCCAACCGCGCTCATAACTTGCCATTGCAATAGCTTCGGCATCCCGTGGAAAGAGCCGACAGCTTTGAGGACACGCCATAGACCACATGTTCCGAAGCTGCGGAATGCTGGAAGTCGGCATTTTCGTCAAATTGCTTGTTTGAGAGTACTTGTGGCAATCTGACTTGGAGATATGCGCAGGTCGGGCACCGATTGCTGATGGACTATTCGGGACAGGGTTCGTTCTCGGGTATTCTGTTGAAATGCAAATGGGTAAGCACGGAGTGGTCTGCGTGAGCGTAGGCAGTTTTCAAAACAACGCGAGAGCTCTAGGATCAGTATCTCAATATTCACGCCGACTCCTGTGCTAGTCCTCTGCGAGCGCAGACGCAAGAGTCACGCCGATCAATACACTGTGTGTTGCCTATGCTCTTTGTTCTCGTGCCATGATCCATGTGGTTTTACAGTTTCGGAAGCCGCTCTCTCGCGAGGAGCGTCATTGTTGATGGCCTGGGTGCGTGTACAGGTCGGGCATGTTCTGCTTGACCAAAAAGCCATAGTTCAGAACGGGGTCTATCAAGACATGCCACGGGTCAGCGCCAGTGGTTCTGGCACATCTTCATCTTCTTTTTGGTCGAGACTTACTGTCGGAATCTCCGCGCCAGCCCTGGATACTGTGATTCATGGACACTATGTCAAGAGAACCTCAGCATGTCGCAATGTTGATATCGCGCTTCGAGCTTGTGGTCGTATTGCACCTTCAGGCTCTTTCAATCATGGCTGTAATATGTACTTGGGGAGCAGGGACCATGTGCTATGGCTTCTCAGTTGTTTGTAAACACCGGGCTACCCCAGGTGAGCAATGGACAAATGACGCCATACGCAGGCGCGAGAAACCAGTTGTGAGCAAGTTGCCGGTATACTGTATACGGGAACCTGCTCGTCGTTTTTGAGATCTGGAAGAGAGAAGTCGCGATTAACAAGGTCGACACGTGACTCTAGACTATCGTGTCTTGCGTGGAAGCGCGGAGAGGGGTGGGAGCCTTGTATCCAGCTGTATTGTGGGTGGTTGTGGTTGTTCTTATGTTCGTACAAGATAACGACGAAGAACCACGCTGACGTGCAGAGAGAGCGCCAGCTGCATTGTTGTCTTCGTTGTCGAAGCCCGATAGGTCGAGCAAGGAAAGGAAGACCTGATTTGGACAATTAGAGACAAGCCTCAAGCTGCGTTCGAATTGGCAGGGCGAAATTGGTCTATCGCAGGAAGATTCCGACAGGTAAGCTCACTGTTGGGTGCTGGAGCGCGGATCGAAACCCCCAATGATTATCAAGTGGCCGGAAACCAATCTCGTGGTCCCAGGCAACGCTCGAGGCCTCACAAATACGCCTGCCAAGTCCCCACTGGCGGCACTGGGCCTCGTAACATTTCACCTCACACTCATATTGGCTTCGACATCTCACCCTCACTGCCAGCCAGCCTCGTCAAGCACAGTCCTTGTCTACCCACGACCACACGCAGCAGAAAGCTGACGGCCAATCCAAAATGTCTGAGGAACGCGCCACCAACCCGCCGAGCGACCCCAAGAATGCCCTGGCCAGTCTCGCACACTCGTGCTACCGAGTCGTAAGTGTTCACAGCAGCCCGCATAGTCAAGCAAACTCGCGAGCCTCTCCGCCATGGACACGACCGCTGAAGCTCAAGGCACTTATCCAGATGCATGCCATGACTTTCCTTTCTGTCCGTCTCGTCAGTGAGGTCGATGGGGCAGCTCTGCTTGAGCTGCAGGCAGAGGACGACGTACCGCTCAGCCCATCTGCTGCCCGCCTACAGCTCGCCGAGATGCGCCGCCACCGCCGCCAGCAGGTAACCTACCGACGTACTCGGAGCGAGCCCTCTGTCTCGACACAGCCGCAGCCTGAACCACGGCCGCAGCCCGAGCCCGAGTCCTCCAAGACTCAGGATCAAGGCATTGGCGACCAACCCCTGACGAAAGAGGAGCGCTAAAAGCGCTACTTGATGTGGATGCACATCAATGGATTCGAGTACGACCCCGAGAAGAACGTCTTTTACCGCCCGGAGGAGCCGGAACCCCCCGTCCACCTCGTGCGCAGAGTCTTCCGCTGCTGCTTGCGATGCTTCAGCCGCTACTGGATGGAGTGCTGAGTTGTCAGGTAACGCTGGTCGATCGATCTGGATCCTTCTTGGCATTGCGTTCGAGAGGACTGTACACAGAGTCCGGATTCTCGACGGCTACTTGCATGCACAAACGTACATTGCGAACGCTCTCTTGCAGGATACATACACACAGGTAAGTTACGTCCCGTTGGGAACAAACAGACATGCCAGCACATGCAACTAACCTTATGCTCCTGTTTACATCACAGATATCCGATTCTTGGAGTAGGGGCTACTCGACACACGCTGTTTGTTGGAAAGAGTGACTGCTCTGGTACACATTGGCAGCAAAGATGGCTGTCCTGAGCACGGGAAGAGACACTAAAAGAGGGTTTGAGAGAGGTCTGCATGCCAGATCCGAGAGCACAGAGCGTCATTTGGCCCACAGAAATAATGCGGGCGTGTCTTACGTAGCACGATCATTCAGATATCACGAATAATGAGCATAAGGCATTCTGACAGATGCGAGGTCCGCGACGCTGAAGGATAAACGGCCAAGAAATGTATCATGAAACCACCAGGAGCATGGGACAAATACAGCACTAACATATGAATTGATCCTACAAAAGTGATATCCATACAACGTGGTCTATCTGCCAGACGCTTTCTTCTGCAGATAATTATTCTTCTGATACGCATGACACAGTGACACGATGATGATGACGATCTATCCTACATTGCCCCTCAATGTAAATGACCCTCAGAGCATCGAGCTCCGGGTCTTCAAGCGTACTGCAATGCTCTCAAAACACTCGGGACGTCTGGCGCCGAGCTTGAGCCTCGAGCCTCAGCAGTGCCTCCTCCAGCATCTGCAAGCCAAGCGGGGGTCCAGACTCGAGGTCAGCCCGCAGCGTTTCGTACGATCCAATGTCGCGCTGCAGATCCTCCATGAAGAACGCGACGTGGTGTAGGCGCTCCATCTCGGCGTAGTCGCGCAGGTCGTGGGTATGCTCGAGCTCCGCCGGCGTGGGCTGCTGCTGCTCCGCGACGCCGAGCTCCGCAGTCTCATCCTCGTGTGCCTCGCTCTCGAGGTTGTCGGGGGCGGTGCGCATGTTCTTGGAAGAGTCGTCGCTGGGACGATCCGTGATCTGGCGGACCTCGACGACCAAGTCCGTGCTCTTGGGAGTGTCCTTAATGTGCTTGACGTCGTCGTCGTTGTGTGGAAGAACAAGGGCAGGCATGCAGGAATTGCAGTCCTGCTGCTGCTGCTGTGTCGTCTCGGCAACTTCAGCAGGGTTGTTGACGTTGGCAGTTTTATCGGCGTCCTTGATGCCCTGTTCCAGCGGAAGACTCGGTGGAGGCATACAGACATCAGACTCCTCCTGCTTCTGCTTCGCCTCAATCTCAGCAGCTTCGGCAACAGGGTGCTCTGTGACCTTGTTCGTGTTCTCGGTGCCGCAGGTCTTGTTCTTTTTGTTCTTCTTCCTCTCCTTTCTCCTCTTTTTCTTGTCCTTCGCTACAAGGCTCGGCGGCGGCATGGAGAACTCCGGGGTATGCTGCACCTCCTCGTTGTCGGTGAGTGCAAGGTCCTCAGGGTCTGTTCTTGTCAGAGTAGAAGACGGCGCGGGACGCAGGGTTCTGTCAGAGACAACGCCGTCCAAGTCAACATCGACGCTGGCGGCGGGCTCTACCTCCGTGCTGGTGTCCTGGGACATGACGGCAGGAGCGGCTGCCTCGTGGGCCTGCTCCGTGGCCTTGTCTTTACAAACTCCCGCAGCTGCAGGCTTCCTGATGTCAATAAGGACTGGGCGAACTCGCTGGAGAGACTGCAAGGCAACAGCAGCCTCAACAGCCTGAGTGTCATCTTCAGATAGATGAGTTGTGCAGGGCTGGATGCCTAGGAAGTCCTGGACGTGGCGGAGAATGACACCGCAGTTGCCGACCTGGCAGTTTCTCTCCAGCAGCCAGTCGACCTGGGCGCGGACAACGTCCCGCATGGTGTCGTGCCGGAATTGGTTGTTGCCCACGGCGAAGATGTGCTGGCCGTAGCTCTGGAAGTTGTTGAGGGTCTCCTCGTCGCAGTTGTAGACGCACTCTGTGAAGACGGGCCAGTCGCGCGTGAAGAATTGGGTGTTTACCTCTGACGTGCCAATGTAGAAGTGGACACGCTTCTTGCCCTCAGTCGTGACATCGAGCCATCGGTCCACGGCCATCAGTAGAAACCGGCACTCGGTGGTGCTGATTATCTTGCCCTCGCGAGGTGAGTGGGCATCGATGGCCCGCTGCATGCACCCGAGGAGATCTTCTCCTACGGTATTGTCGTAGCCTCTGTTCGTCAGGATCATGTTGAGGACTTGCTGGTCGATGAAGTCCGCTGTGAGAGGGCCCATGAGATCGAGGACCTCGTCCATTGTTGCAGGGCGAAGGCGAACCCTGGCCGGGTCTTTGCTGCGATACTGTGGCGGGGCTGTTTTGGAGGCTCATGGTCAGTTGAACTTATCGGGCAGCGTAGCTTGAATGCTTGGCAGTACGGGCTCGACTTACGTGGCGGCATGTCCTCAGACATCTTGGACTGGTTTGTGAGGTGCTTCGCTTTGGTAGTGACTGCTACAGTGAGTTCGCGAGTAAATCCAAGCTTTGCGGCCCCGAGGCTGGTGGTTCGGAGAAAGCAATACAAACGAGGCTACATGCGATCCTGAGAAGCGGGGTCTTTTGCGAGAAACCGAACTTCTCGGAAGAAGTGCGTAGAAAGAGGCAAAGAGGTCTCAAACTCGTAGATTTTGTGAAATATTGGTGTCCAAAAGAGGAGGCACTGATTGTGCTGAAATGAGGGTGCAGACAGATGGGAGGAGGAAAAGCAGCGCTGGGGCAATAAGCACACACCACTGCAGACACTTTGATATAAGCCACCCAAACCAGCCACGGAGCCCTGTCCCACAACAGAAACGAAATCAACGGAATCGACTGTCTGAGAATCCAAACCTGTGGCAATTTACCCAGCAGTGCTGCCGCAGCACTGGTCCAAAGGCAGAAGGACCCCGCTTTGCACTTCACAGCATAATCACTCCGACCACACCAAGGGGGTGAATTAGCAACATTTCTCCTGGTCGAGGCAGTCACCCTCAGGATTCAAAAGTGCATCTGCAAGTTGGAACGATCACTTGTGCATTCGGAGAGCAAAACAATCTCCCCGTATTCCCTATCGGGACCAAGAGTCTCCGAAGTTGCAAACAGGGCTCCAAACGCGTAGCCACGCGCACATGGTCACGACATTGAAGACGCGTGTGGGTATGATCTCATTGCATTTTACGTTCGTCTGAGGCGCTGAATCTCCATAGATTAACGCGAGTCCGTAACAATGACCTGTGACTCCCCCTGTGCCTGCTTATTCTAAGTGTTTTCCCAGTTGACCAGCTGCTGCGTCCCCCAACTAGATGGTCTGCAAGAACGCCTTTGACTCTTGAGTATCCTCTCTCTGAACAAGCCCATCTCCTCCTGGATACTGTCTTATCGATTTGTGGACTCCAGGTTTCTCAAGACTCAGTTTGAACCCTGATGCATCGCCATGTCCATATTGACGCATTTGCGAACATGCAAACTGCTGCTACTTCTTGCGTCCATACTCCAAGAAATCGCATGGAGTTAGAACCACAGTGTGGCCTGTTAATCGTAGATTCGTATCAAGTAGTCTCCTAGAAGGAATGGTCTCGGGCATCCTGACTTGCAAAGCCAGAAATGCGTACGCCTGTAGAAGATGATCTTGTCAGCCCCTGGCCCTCCAAGAGAGTTTGCAGCTCTACAGAAATCTCCTTGCATCGTGAGATAGAGACACTGCCCGAGGACGTGGATCTGTGTTACCGGTGCTACGCTGGGCCATGTTGTTGCTGTTGCTGTTGTTGTTGTTGTTGTTGTTGTTGTTGTTGTTGTTGTTGTTGTTGTTGTTGTTGTTGTTGTTGTGATAGTCCCGTCCAAACGTGCTGCTGCTGCCGTGCCAAGAACGCGGGCCGTTCATATGCGGGCGAGGACTGCTTGTGGGACCTGGTTGTGCTGTCGCAAATAAACCTGTTTGACCGTAGGGTCGGAGTTACCATCTGAGTGACTAACCCCCGAAGAGTCTGGTGGCTTACCTTGGAACGTCTCTCTGTTCGTCTGCTGACGTGGCGTGTCGCTGTTTGGCGGACACAGAAAACGGGGAGGGCCCGGCGCTGAGGAGCTACCACGAGCGCTGCCGAAACGTTGCGTGCTCTGTTGCAAGAATTCGTATTCCTCGGGTGTGGGCGCCCATATGCCCCTGGGAAGACTGGTGTTGGCCCAGTCAAAGTGCCAGCCATAGTGTCGGGGTGCGATGTCGTTGCTGCCGGGCATAGCCGTGTTGAAGCTGCTCTGGGCCGTCTGGCCGTTTGACGGAGGCTGACTGTTACGGAGCATGTGGGAGTACGGACCGATTCGGGCTCCATTAGCGTCAATGTACGTGTCTATAACACAATGTTGTCAGCTCCTTGAGTTGCATGTTTATGCGCGTATCTTGCTTGCTAGGCACTTTGAATACATGTTTACCTTGAAGAAAAACAGCACTGCTGTTGTTCTGCTGCACACTGGTGGAAGTCTGGGCTCGAGCACCGTGAGTTGCTTGAATCTGGATGTTGTTGGCATTTGCCTGCAAAGCAGCTTGGGTCCGGAGCTCTCTCTCCCTTCTCAACTGCTCAGGGTACTCGATGTCGACGAATCTTTTTCGCTTCTGCCAGATTTTCTGGTGCTCGCCGTGCAGTTCCTTGCCTACAAGCTCAATTTTCCACAATATGTGGATTCTCTCTGCATTGAGGCGGTGAAGCTCGAAGTGCGACTCAGCGAATCGGTTAAACTGCGCCGCCAATAACGATGTGACGTCTTCTGGATGCCTGGTAACTGCTCGAAGGCCATCTAGGGCGATTCTGAATGCCCTCTTGGTTGCTCGCACGTCGTAGAACTCCTTGACCATCCGCGCCGCTGTGAATTTGCCCCAGATATGCGGAGTAAGATTCACGTAAGCGCGAGCGAGGTTGACATTCTCGTAATCAAGGTAATCGCAAAGGACTTGGGCGAGCGGGAAATCTTCCCCAGGAGGATCGGGTTTCGCTGGGTCGAACGGAGATTGGTAGGGAGGGGTTGGCCGGATCGGGATCAGGGGATTTGGAAAGCTCTGTTCAGGTGTATTCTGCTGCATATTTGCGAAGCCCGGTGGGGGTGTGATGTATGAACCCTTCTGAGGCTTGTAGCCAGGTTGCCGTGCATAGGAGTGAAATGGTTGAGCTCGAGGATCTAGCGAAGACTGGCTCGCCGGCCGAGGTATGTCGCCCGTTGTGCTCGGGAGCAGAGGATTCATCGCCAGCGGGCTCGAGAAGTCGAGGGTTTGGCTGAAGCCCGTGTCCACTCCCTTGCCCTTATCCTTCATGCCGCTTGAGTTGAGAGGGTTTTGGGCCAAAGGGCTCGAGACACGAGGCATTGCATCGCGACCTCTGTGAAAGCCTTGGCCACGACCAGCCAGCCTTGCTGACGCACCTCTGCCACTTGGAGGAGATGGCGTCTGGGACGGCGAGAATGGAACTTTGTTGGCACCAGACGACGAAGCCGATTGGCGATTTTGATTTGTGCCTAGATGGCGGTAAGCCATGGTTGGTGTTGTTGACTGACCACGTTGCTTGTTGGCATGCGTCGGGAAAAATGAAAGCGGATGATGGTGATGCAAGAGACGAGGAAGGAGTCGACGAAAGCACGTCAGGAGGGACTGATGACGGCCAGAAGAGAAGCCGATGACCAAAGTGCGCTACAAATGGCTAAAGAATAGCAGTAGCTTTGTGGTGTTGTGGCTTGGAGGGTGAGCTGCCTTTGCCTGGCGTCGACGAGACTGTTGCTGAGCACAATATGTTTGGGCTCTGGGGCAACGCACGGCAGTCTCTGGTGCTCCGGACAACTCATCTGCCCTTCACATTTTTCGTCTGCTGAGCGTACTAGAGGAACAATCCTTCTCCTGAGCACAACCTGGCAAAGTCCTCCTCTCCTGAGCAAAACCTCTCAAGCTCACACCCAAGCCTTCTCACCACCAAGCATCACATCGCAACTCACACACATTCCAAACACGGCCGTCATCGCAAAGGAAGTACTCCAACTTCGCAACCATGCTTCTTGAAATCCTTCTCGTCTTTGTGGTGGCCTTTGTCTCGATCATCACGTATGTCTACCTGGGCTACATGGATGCCCAGATCGACGACTTTCGAGACAAGTACGACGATATTTTTTACACCCTGAAGCTCTTGCACTCGGTCTTTGCCGTGGGAAAAGCCAGTAAGTCACGCCCGTCCAGCTCCGCTATCGATCCCAGGGAGCTCGTACTATACATTTATTGCCTTGTTGTCCCATTGCTCTCCGCCGCCCGCAAAGATGGTTCCTTTATCGCTCATGTAGTCTCTAGGCACCCGCCCCGTTGGCATGGATGCAGGAATGCTCTCCAACGACATGGAGAAGTTCACTGGCTGCATTCCCGAGCACGACGAGCTCATAGAGAGCATTACCATGGTCCTTTACTTCAGCTCCATCCACCGCATCGCCCTCGATGACATGATGCTCCTCGCGGACAAGATCCACTACAGTCACCTTCGCATCCAGAACACCCAGGCCAATATCGCCAACTGCCAGATGGCGCACAAGCTGCCAAAAAGCTGCAACATGGACGTCGAGGAGTACATCGAGACCGAGCACCGTCGGATCGCGCAGTGCCACACAGACTTGAAGATCAAATGTGCGCACCAGGCCCTCGCCCTGGAGCAGATCCTGCGGAGCGCGCCCAAGATGAAGACCCGCATGGCCTCGATCCGCGGCACGAATGTCGAGTTCGGACTGGCCCTGCCCGCGCTTCAGAAGGACATAGAGGACTACTGCAAGAAGCACAACTTCCACATCCTCTGGGACTGGAGAGTTGACACAGACCTTTGAAAGAGGGCCTCGGCACTTTGGACAAGGATGAAATCAGGCATCTCGTTGGAGCGACACTCCATCTCTGATATAGCTTGGTAGCTATGGGCAGACTGCATACAGGTTCCTACAGAAATGATGGCAGTCAAAAATAGAGCGTCAATGGCACGTTCACAGATAGAATCCACGAGTGTGATGTTACAGCATGGCGACGGCCTTGCAACCAAGATCTAAAGCAACAGGTCTGACAAAATGGACACTTTCCACACCCATGCCTTCTCCCATGTGACAACTCCTAGTCATATTGCCATCGCGACTCAGAGACCCTCCCAGCACTTGCCGGTAGGTCACAGATAACCCCTCCATACCCCTCGCCGCGCAAGCCAGCCCCTCGCCCTCTCCCGCTTCCCAACGTCCCAGAAGTTGAGTCACGATCTATGGCGGGGTTGTTCCGCTCTGCACCTCGAGGAAAGGGTACTCCATGGAGATGGCGGAGGGTTTGTCTCGATAACTCTGGTCAGAGGTCACATGAAGGGTCAGAAACTAATATCGTGAATCATCGTGTATTGTTCATTCCTGACCGCAAGTTGAAGGGTCCTTGCTCTACTCTTCTCCTGAAATTGGGAAAGACTCTGCTATCTGCGGTGCTATTCGGAAACATAAAGTGTTCCGCTTTCAGCAAGAGCATAACCAAACCAAATCGTTCTTTCGCCAGACTCCGAGTACGCCAAATCTCTTGCCAAATTGTGCCAAACTGAGTGCAAAGCACAGGAAACGCCAACGCCAGCGTGGGCAGCGTGGAAGCCATCACCAGCGGAAGAACGGCTTGTTCTGACTCAACTGCACGGCGGGACGGGCATTATGCAGCTTCGGGGCCTCTGGGACCTCGCTCACGGGAGGGCGGAAAGGCGCGACATGGTGCTGCTCGTATCGCCTCACAGCCCGCTCGAGAGCCTCACGGTGCGGGTCCTGGATGTCTGCGCGGTATCTCGAGAGAGCCATGGCCCGGTGGTCGTCGTCGCTCAGAATCTCCTGGCCGGGCAGCCGCATGCGGGCACGCTTGAGGCGCTGGAGTGCCCTGGTCTCGTCTGCGTGGTTGAGCACGGCGTGGATGAAGTCCTCTCGGCGCTGGAGCTGAGTAATGTTCTTGTCCTCGAGAGGAGGCTGCGTGGGCTGGGCGGCGGCGGAGCTGGCGAAGAACCAGCCGGTCGTGCTTGCGGCGACGACGTCTTCCTTAACACTGGTGGTGGAACGGATGTTAGATGTGCTGATACCATAGAATCTCGAGAGAGGTGATTCTGATCCTGTGGAAGGGGGAGTGGGAAAATGTACTCGTGAGCATCAATGTTGACATAATCTTCTTTCTTCTCGCAAGGATCTGCCGCGCTGGTGTCGTCGTTGGCGTCGTCAGAGCCGAGGCTGGCGACGTCGTGGATGGAAGCGATGCCTTGGGCGTCGAAGCAAATCTCATCGTCCTCGTCCTCATAGCGGGCCATGGTGTGCTTGGTCTGCGGAAAGACGAGGAGTGAGTCAAAATCCGAGAATGAACAGCTGGTGAGGTGAGACTGGTAATTTGACTCCCAGGGGACGTCAGGGAGTAATGCTTACCTTGTGCGATTGATGTAGCTGTCGTTGTCTTTGCCGCTGAAGCTGGAGCGGCGCCTGTCGTCTTATCCAGCGGTCCTCATGTAAGCAGATCAACGCGAACTCTGCCTGCGTGATGCCGAAGTGCAACGGTTCACCACGAGCGTTGAGTTACGAGCTGGGAGACTTACAACTGTTTATCCCGGTCTCACAATACGTTGTAACAACCTCGTCAAGGCGCTAGTGGAAGTGCGGGCATGACGTTGGCAAGGGATGCTGTGTTGTGTCGTGGTGCGGGAGGAAGGTCGGGGGAGAAGAAGTCTCCCGCAGCCAGTGGGCGTTTTATGCGAAGTGGCGGGGGATCAAGGAGAGGCGCGAGGACATTCAAGTCCAACTCATTGTTGTTCCCGTGGCAGCAAGACAGGCGTATGGTTGTGGGAGGAGGGACAATGTCCAGAGGAGGACCACGGCCACGACCCCCACCAGCCACGAGGAGAGCTCGCATCCAGTGACTCGGTGGGCTCGAGACTATGTTTCGCGCGTCTTCGAATGTCTCTTGATACTATCTTGACGTGCTCTTCGATCTCGAAATCTCGTTTCGCTTCATGACTGATACCCTCGTCTCAAGGCAAGTCGCACTCGAATACAATGCCAGCAGGGACCACCATTTCGCCTCATCGACCTCACTAACGCTGCAAAACTAACACAGACACGTGTCTTGGGCATGATATCATTCGTGAAATGCAACATGGCCGCACGAGTATTCACATTTCATCTGTTGCGGTCTAAGATCTCTGCACACGCCTGGTATCAACTCCGGTTTCAACCACCACCCTTCGAGCGGTGGATACCTCCACCAAATTTGTGCTTATGCTCTTGCGATGAACTTCATTCAAAAGAAGATGTCTTCAAGTGTCCATGAAACACATTTGCATCCTCATAAGCGTGTGCGGACCACGCAAGAAATTTCCTCAATTGTGCCCCTGTTGGTGCATAAACACAAGAGTTCACAACAAGTGAACATAAACCAACCAAAGAACGCCTTGCGGAAGGACAGAAGGGGTATCGTACTTATCCAGTAAAAGAGCCGAATATGAACGCCTTGCCCAAAGAATCAAGATGTCGCCGTGGTTGTTGTTATGCAAAGGAAACCAAAACCCCACGAGCGGGAGCGACCCTGCTTGTTGTGGTGACTGTCAGTCCGAGACGTGCTTTTGCCTGTCTGTTGTTGACGTAGTCGAGCCATCGAGTTGTGGCCTCAGAAGCAGCAGAGGTGACTGGAGGCAGAGCAATTGTCAGCATCTGTTTTGCATCGTCAAGGCGAGCAAGGCAGGAATGGTAAAAGAAAAATTAGAGGACGAGGAAAAACAGAATAGGGTCAATGCTGACCAGTACACGTCTTGATGTCACCAGTCACTGTCACTCACCACCAGAAGCTGGGGAGCTTCTTTCTTCTCTTCTCCATGGCGGCCTCCTCGACGAGACGCGCGAGCTCGTGCGGGTACGGGGTTGTCTTCATCTTCTTGGAATCGGCCTCCGCGGCGGCAACAGCAGCCTCGGCCTCCTCGCGGGTCGCGTCAAGACGCTCGGCAATCTTCTTTGAGTGCTCGCGCTGCGGGGCGCGGGCGTCGTAGTTGGCGCTCTCCGCCGCGGCCAATTTCTTCGCTCTCAGCTTGGCTGCGGCGTCGTCAGAAGCCCGCATGGTCGTGTTGGCACGACGGATGGGAAATCTGAGATTGCTCTCAGACTTCTCCCTGGCGATCTGCTTGGGGGAGCTACGCGACCGCTTGACGTTGCTGTTGCTGTATCCGGGCATGTCTGCCTGCTGGGCCGTGCCCTCGTTGGTGGCCGCGGGGGTAATAGTGGCAGTGTTGGCCTTTGAGGATGGACCATGAATAGTAATCAGGGCTGGCGCTTGAGAAACACGCGAGATCTTGACTGCCTCGGCATCGTCCAGAAAGTCTGAGTCTCGAAAGTTGATGTCCAATGAATATCCGCTAGAGTCGATCTCACTGAGCTCCTTATCCGAGCCAGCGTCTGGCTCGGAGGCGAAGTCCTCGCGGACGATGGCGGATCGAGGTGTAAGCACCACCACAGTGTTGCGACGGGCAAGGTCAGTCGCGAGCTGGATGTCGAGCGCCGGAGGCGGTCTGAAACCCGACCGAGCAGGCTGGGGAGGAGAGGGGGTCTCGGGTGTGGCATCGGCACGTTTTCCGCGTAGCATGTCGAGGGTCTTCTGGCGCTCCCGAGCAATGTGTTCCTGTCGAGCAATCTCCTGCTGCTCTTCGCGGCTGGGCACCTCCTGTGCCTTTTTTTGTGCCTTCTGAGGCCTCGCTATATTGCAATGCTTATTAGCATGGACAGTTCTGGGAGAGTATGCTCAGGTTGAGACAAGGCTGACTTACTGAAGTGATGTGGAGTAGATGCGGCTCTCTGGAGCCCGTTAGCATTCTTGCCAAGTATTGCCCGCAACTCCGAGCGGCGCTTCTCGTCCTCCTGGTGGAACAGTGCCAGGTTGCCACCACACTTGAGCACCATGGCGTCGATGGCATCACTCTGGCCGTGGCTAGGCGACAACGTGGAGGTGGATGGGCCCTGCTGTATAGCCAGCTAGTTTCAGTACCTGGAATACGTGACTCAATGACAGAGCGAGGTTCTGCTGAAGAAGACAAAGAATGCGGTGATGTGGAAGTGTTGGTGTGAAGGACGAGGAGACGAAGAAGCAGAGAGGTACTTACGTGGTCAGAGGTGCTCTCGGACTTGGTGGTCGCCTTAGACTTCGCGCTGTGGATCGTTTCATAGACCTTGGAAGAGTCGGGAACACGTGCGGTCATGACGTTGAAAGAAGAACCACGGGCAGGGGGACCAGAACCGTGGGAATCGTTCTTGTGAGGCGACTTTTTGACAGACGTGGGGCCATCGAAGATGCTTCCATCTTCCTCCTCCTTGATCGTGCTCTCTGTGGGCAAAGAAAACTGCAGATCAGCAATTCCCTCAGGCAATCGTGACTCGACGATGTACGAGTGACGATTCGCACCAGTATGGAACAGGTTGAGGCGTCGAGCTCGTGTCGAGCCCGTGGGGTCAGTCAAGTCGACCTGGGTAGGGGAGGTCGGCACACCGACAGGGGAAAGCGTCTCATGCTGATGGACACGCGCCTGTGGCAATGACAAGGTGGTGTTCTTCGACTGCACATCCGCAAGAACATCCTGCTCATCCGGAGGCGGTTTGGGAAGGGGGATTTCCTCAGGTCGAACCTCACGAGAAATTTCCTGCGCGTGGGCAGATGAGGAAAGGCGGGAGTACTGCTCTAGCAGTGCAATCTGCACCTCGGCGGATGGCAGCTCCGGGAAAGGCTCAAGGATGAGCAAGCGCTCGGGCTCGTTGAGGTGTGGTGCCATGTTGAGTATGGCTCTGATTCGTGGATGTGGTGATTTCGGGGTCAGGCAAACGGCTATTGCGCGGCGGCGATGAAGCAGATGGCAATGAGGATGGTGATGGATGGCAGCGGAGAGCTGCAGAATGTTGGCGATCGTTGCGTAGAGGAAGGCTGGTGAAGACGCAGGCTTCCGATCACCGTTTGTGGAAAGTGAGGGGTGGGTGACGTTCGTGCGATGCAGGATCTGCGTCTGCCTGGCCGCCAGAAGTCGAGCATTTATCCTGTTGCGAGCAGGTTTTGCTGCGTGCTGGCCGTCAATGGCAAGCTGCCCGGCAACGGGATGGCAGCCAGTCTGCCCATTCACTTGTGACTCGACGCGTGGGCAGCTGGGTCACCTCTGAGCGGGCCAGCCGTCTTCAATGCTATCTACACAGCTGCTGCGCGGCAACGCAGCCATTTTGTAAGAACTGAATGGGGTCTTGGGACATTGCAGTGCCATCTGAAGCTCCATCGTCGTCTATAGAGACCTGCATCGTGCACTTGTTGCAGTGGTTGGCCCACTTGCTGCGGCTCTGCTGCAGCTCCGCGCCACAACATTCACACTCCTTGACACTCTCTATTTTCTCCACGAAGAGAGCATTGGCAGAGATACTGCCCACACTTTAGACATATTTGGTCATTTGGCTATATATCACGATGCATTTAGATTTGCTGGAGGTGCTCGGGGCCACCTCACAAATTTCCGCAATTGTGCTCCCTCCTCATAATGGGGGGGAACGGCCCCGACGTTCGAGAAGCGGGGCAGCCGCAGACGGCGCGCAACTACTGCTCCGGGCGAGGAGGACAGAACGCACTCGATGGGAGAAGGGCAACGTCACCTGTGCCCGATGGAGCATCTGCAATGAATGGGGAGACCCCGGAGCCGACCTCGGGAGACATGGCCGAGAACAATGACTGCAGAGCACACAGCTCCTCACGATGTGACGCTACTCATGCAGGGTCTGGGCATGCTGCCCAGATGCAGCGACTTGCCTGCCTGGATTTGGCACGTCAGCGACAAGCCCACGTGCAGGCGGCTCTTGGGATGCTGATTGGCGTGGCTGTGCGTCCTGCTTCTCGAACACGATGACAGGATCGACAGGGGAAACAGCACAGTCCTTGGCCGCGCCACCGGGGGGCCTGACTGGCGGGAAAAAGGCAGCCCCTCCTCGAACATGGCAGCGCCTGCCAGCCAAGGCATTCTAGACCTGGCAATAGCCTGCCGGGTCTTTGTGCGCGCGCTTGGGAGCATCCCACAAAAGCGACTCCTCTTCCAGCCCTGCAAGCCCGGCTCTCCGCACTTTGGTCTGGACTTGCCTACGGACAGCTGCCCAGCGTTTTGTGGGGGGAGGCGAAGCAGGGCAGGGCCCATGTGATGCTCTGTGCCCTACGACAGAAGATGTCCTCTTTTTTCTTCCGCGCCCGTGGCAGCCTCAAGCATGGAGGGCCATGGCGCCAGGCCTGGAGGGATAGGAACGTCCGACCCGGCTCTGCAGTGTCTTGTGGGAAGAAGTGCCCATGTGGCTTGGGTGTCGCTCGGCGAGTTCGACGTGCATGCAGGAGCGTGCAACGAGGTGTGGCACAGGTGCGCCCACGAGGACGAAGGACTGAACACGTCGCGTGTGCAGACACCGACTTGCCAGGGCTGCCGGTGATGTCTGTCCTGGCGGAGCGCAGCTGACGGAAATGTCGCATCGCGGAGCCAAGGTGGGCGAACACGAGCACGCAATACCTCCGCTACCTTTAGCCTACCTTACAGTACCCAAGAGCCAGCTGAGCAGAGGTCGCCCCCCTGCCCCCTGCCCTCAGTGCAGGATGTGCCCGCGTGCATCCGACACCTGAAGCCCCCAGGAGTCCAGACCACGGCCTCTGGGCCCCACCGCGTGTGCTGAGGGCTGCCAAGGACCCTGGACTGCCCATGCCAGGCACCCGACGGCGCTGAGCACCCGCTGCTGGTCCCTTCGCGCTCTTCCATGTCCTCCTCTACAAATACATGTGCGCCAGTCCTCCTCATCGCCGTGTGTGATCTGCATCACACTTCCGCTCGCTTCGAGTCATCGCATTGCGACATCGCGACTTCTGCTTGACTTCTGTGTCTTCTTCTTTTTCTTTTTCTTCTGACGTCGGCTGCCCATTTCACGCCGTCGCACACGGGTCCCTTTGCACAACAGAGACCCCTCGCAGCTATCTCGCGTTCACATCAACATACGGCGCACGCAGCACCTCTATAGCACTCGGCAGGCGACCCGCTTACACTGGCCGGATACCTTTAGCTATGAGGCTTGCAACTCTCACCAGCCTGGCCGTTGGCCTGGCGCTGTCGCCGCTCACAACCGCCCTCTATGGCACCGAGTTTGAGCCCAAAAAGACGTGCGAGATCGCCGCCGCGGGCGACCCGGCCGTGGACGATGCACCGGCAATCCGCACTGCGTTCCAGTCGTGTAGCAAAGACGCCCGCGTCGTCTTTGCCGACAAGACTTACCATATCAACTCTGTCCTGGACATCCGGAACCTCAAAAATGTCAAGATCGACGTCCACGGCACGCTTCTGGTACGGCCTCTACCCCGTGGTGACCTTCCTCGCAAGAGCCTCGAGATCCTGACAATTTCTGATAGTGGTCCACCGACATCGACTACTGGCTTGCCAACTCGATGCCCATGGGGTATCAGAACCAGTCCACCGCCATGATCCTCGGTGGGGACAATGTCCACCTCGAGGGCTTCGGCAAGGGCACCTTTGATGGCAACGGTGATGCTTGGTACTTGTGGATCGACAAGAAGCACAACAAAAGCAACTGGCCGGGCCGCCCTCACCAGATCACGTTCAACAACATGACGAACTCTCGCATCGAGAACCTCAGCTTCCTCCGCAGTCAGATGTGGTATGTTATACTCTGTCCCCACGCCCACTCTTCCTACCCTGCGTGCCCACTCTAGTATACTGACGGCTTGCATACAGGACCATGACCCTGATCTACTCACAATATGTCGATCTCAACAACATCTTTGTCAACAATACCGGCAATCACGTTCAGAGCTGTGAGTACTCGGCTTTCCTTCTCCCTCCCGTCCAGCGCGATCCTGGCGCGCTCGTGCGCATAAGCACCTCGTCAGCGGCCGCGCGGACACAGCTCCACCGGGAAATTTAGCCCGCCTTAGACGCCGGCCCCTGACTCGAGCTCCACCTCGCCATGCCCGAGAGCCTCAAACAGAGCCGCCCCCATGCATCCATGCTTCAGGTCGAAACATGTCTCGTTGCTAATTGCAGTTTCACGCACCCAGTCAATAACGACGGCGCCGACACGGTCTACTCTTCGCACATCAACTTCGACCGCTGGACCGTCTACAACGGCGACGACTCCATCGCTCTCAAGGCCAACAGCACCGACATCAGCATCACCAACTCTGCCTTCTACGACGGCAGCGGCATCGCCCTCGGCAGCATAGGCCAGTTCCGCGATGTCTACGAGACCATCGAGCGCGTGCGCATCGAGAACGTGACCGTGCACAACTGCATCCATGCGGTATGTCATCTGTCCTGAATGCCCTAACCTCTGCATACTGCAGCCTCACGTAGACTTCTTAACATGGCAAGACGGAGTGGAAGCTAACCAGGGTTCCTCGTATCGCACAGGCCTGGGTCAAGACGTGGACCAACGACCAGAACGGGTACGCCCCCAACGGTGGCGGCGGCGGTCTAGGCTGTGAGTATACCCACCCACCCACACACTTCCTCCCTTCTCCTTTCCCCGCGGCCCGGGTTTCGGAGTGTCCAGTCTGGAATCGCCCGAGTGCTAACAAAGTCCATTTTCTCTTTTCGACATAGTCGCCTCCAACATCACCATCAAGAATGTCACCGCGACTCGCCTCCGCGGCGGCGCGTTCACAATCTCGCAGTGCACGCGCTTTTCGGGCGCACCCGGCGACGGCAACTGCACAAACTCAAAGTTCCGCATCTCCGACATCAACATCGACGGGATCCGGGGCACCTCGAGGTCCCCGGTCGTGACCTCGCTGCAGTGCAGCGCCGTCGCGCCCTGCGAGGACATCAGCATCCGCAACGTCGACATCACCCTTCTCCCGGAGACGACCGGCAAGAACGCCACCGAGTACCTCTGCGGCAACGCCAGGGACCTCTCGGGCTTCAACTGCACGGGCACCCCGTGCGTCCGCGGCACTGCGATCGGCGAGTGCTCCTCGGCCGGCGGCATCGGGGCCATGCTGCCCAACCCGCCCAAGGGCATCGCGGGCGGTAGCAGCAGCGGCGGCGCCGGCGGCAGCAGCACGGGCGCGGGCAACACGCTGCGGATCATGATGAGCGGATACACGCTCGCCGCGATCCTGGCAGGCATCTGGGTCGCGTTCTAGTGGAGCGGCTGGGACTGCGTTGTCGCGGGCCTGCTGCTTGTCGGGCTCAGCGAGTACTGGGGCCGGTGCTTGCTGAGCCTGTTCACCCAGGATGACCCGGTCGATTGAGCGAGGGGAACTCCTATCCCGGATGTGAAAGGAGCAAGCATTAGAACAGCGAGTGCTTTCATGGCGATGTTTTTCTGGCGACGGCGTTTGAAGAGACGGGAACAGCGGACTGCCTTTCTGCATTTTACTTTTAATTTTCATACCCAGCAGCTTAATGGCTGAATAGAAAAATGGACCGGCGACGTCTAGCACGTTTGCACCGAGTCAACATTATACGATGCGTGTCTGCTTGCTTGAGTCCAGGGCTGCACGTGACCAGAACCGAGTATACAGCTGATCGATGTCCCCTCAAGGGACATGACAGCCGCAAACATCCATGATCGTCATGATTGATGAGCGTGAAAAGAGCTGTTTTCGAACTGTGATGATACTGTGCAGCCCAGCCACTCAGGGGCGATGCTGGGCGATGTTCGATGCTCCACTCGTGCGTGTCCCTGGTCGCCGAGGTCCAGCTCTGCCTCCAACACCCCACGGTGACCAGCCCCAGCCGGCTTCCCCGCAGCATTGGTTATTTACTTCGGCCTGCTCCTCGGCATCCGGCTGACATCAGCTTGATTCTGTTCTCCAACCCCCAGCATCTCCATCACCAGCGTGCTCTGCTGAGCATTGCCTTCGAGATCAGCTACTTCTGCCTCTGCCCGTCATAGAGTTCTCCAGGGCCAACACCACGCGACCAACTGAAGCAGTGTGATAGCTCCAATCCGGCCACTGCACTCTTAGACTCCGTCCCTACGAACCTCCAGCTCGTGTTGCGCCGCTGAGCTCGCTGCACGACGATACCCACGTGGAGACGCTTCGGGACCCTGCCTAGAGTCCGTGTATGACAAAGATCACTCGCGCTCAGTCAACACGAAGCAACACGCATCAGCTGCGAAGCATCCTCGCTGCGGACACCCGAGACACAAACACAGACTCGTACACAACACGCACTAACCCGTCCAGCAAAGCAGCTTTCCGTCCGGCCTAGCATAGCGGGCCCTCACACAGACACGAATCCATCTCTAACCTCGAAAGAAGAACAGCCAGCCCCGACAACCTTCCCAAGTCTCGTCTCTACCGCTCCCAAAACATGTCCTCTCCCCCCTCAGCACCCGCGGCGTTCAAGCTGCCCCCTCCCCAGCTGACATGCTACACCCTCTCCACGCCGGCACCCTACACGCTGCTCGTCACCATCAACCGCGAGAAGGCCATGAACAGCATGACCATCGGCGGCCACTGGGAGGGCGACCTGCTCTGGACCTGGTTCGACGCCGAGCCCACCCTGCGCGTGGCCATCATCACGGGCAAAGGCCCCAAGGCATTCTGCGCGGGGCAGGATCTGCTGGAGCAGCACCGCAAGCGTGCCGGCGGCGGAGAGGAGGAGGGGAAGAAGGAGAAGGGCCCGACGGTCGAGGATAACCGCCCGAGCATGCCGGTCGGCGGATTTGCGGGCTTGTCGAAGAGGCTGGGCAAGAAGCCCGTCATCGCGGCGGTGAATGGGTACGCGATGGGCGGAGGATTCGAGATTGCGCTGAACTGGTGAGCATATTGCTCCTCTACCTGGCTAGATTTTCACGCGACTTGCTAACCTCATCTCCTCCTCCCACTCTAGCGACCTAGTCATCGCCTCTCCCACTGCGACATTCGCCCTCCCCGAGGCCCAGCGCGGCCTGTGGGCCGCAGCCGGCGGCCTGCCCCGCGTCGTGCGCATATTCGGGATGCAGCTGGCCGGCGAGATCGCGCTCACGGGGCGGATCCTGTCCGCGAGGGAGGTCGAGCAGCACGGGTTCGCGCGCGTCAGCAAGAGCCCCGAGAGCCTGATCCCCGAGGCGCTCGAGCTCGCGGGCAAGATCGCGAGCATGTCGCCCGACGCGGTGATCGTGACCCGGGCAGGCTTGCGGCAGGCGTGGGAGACGGCGAGCGTGGAGCGGGCGACGCAGCTCATCGACGAGTGGTACGCGCGGGCGCTGCTGACCGGGGAGAACTTCAGGATCGGGATCAGGGCGTTCGCGGAGAAGGGGAAGCCCGAGTGGGTACCGTCCAAGATGTAGATGTTTTTGAGCTTCTTTTTGGGCTGGACACGCTGGTGATGGAACTGGATCATGAGAGGAGCGGCCGGCGAGGAAGATGCGTGTTGTGAATGGAGAAATGCCGCTTCGGGGAAGCATATAACAGTGTACTGAGCTCTCAGGGGCGATTCTCAAAGACAAACAACCATAATGAAGCAATCCGTAGCATATATACCGTGGCACAAGACCGCGATGACCACGCAAGGTATCACGGGTATGATCAAGATGTGAGAGAGTTGTGGACATTTTCCATTGAAGGGGGGATTCCGGGGAAATTCTTGAAAAGGTCCCATGGCAGCCTATTTACGACAAAACTTGAGCTTCAAGTGCAGTCAGAGATACTCTTTCAAGAGAACATCTCGCCTTGTGCTCATATCCTGTATCAACGCCATGATCTGAAATCCTCTCTCATGCCTCATATCTCGTGTCTCATAAAGCGTTTCTTCGCCGTACCAATTCAGACCGTTGCCGCGTCCCACCAGCCGTCGTGCTCCGAATCAGAGGGGTCAAGATCCTCGGCCTCGAAAGCCTCGCGGGCCAGACGTGCGCGCCACGCCAGCACCTGCGGATACGTGTCCGCGGGGAGGATGGGCGGCGGGAGAGCGGGCTGGGCTGGCGCCGGGCCGATTACTTGGCGCTGGCGGAGTCGTCGTTCTCTGTTCATCTCATCGATGCGATCAGCGGTGCTCTGCAGAGCGAAAGGGTTGGAGTGCGTTGACGACGAACCCGAAGTGGAGGAGGAGGAAGAAGAAGAAGCTGCTGCGTTGGTGGGCTCGTCCTCGTTGAGGGAGTTCTGCTCGTTGCCACCTCCAGAGCCAGCAAGAATACGAGCAGCAGCAGCGGCGCCAGTGGCAGCAGCAGCAACGGCAGCAGGAGAAGAAGTAGCAGCCTGGGCATGGTCAGCGGTTGTCTCACGTTGATACATGTGCATGTTCGTGTGTGCGTGTTTCTGTCTTCTGCTTACATGGATATCGAGACCAGGGGGAACGGTGAGAAGCCACTGATCGACCACGGCATTCACTTCCTGGATTGCTGCGGTGGCGTCCCCATCTCTCTGCTGGGGATCGATGAGCATGCGCTTGAACTCCTCTCCAACGTCGGCCACCATCTGGTTCGTGAGCTGGTCCAGGCGGACCTGGTTCTTGGAGGCCGCCAGCGCGAGAAAGGTGACGAGCTGATTGGGCGGAAGCAGGTCGCTGATGGGGTGCATTTGCACCATTCTCAAGTGCAGATGAGCCAGCCAGTAGACAAGCGCCAGCATGCGCTCTGGGGAGATGGGACTGGAAAATGATGAATCAATGTCAGACATGTCGAACATGTGAGGGGGGTGTGACTGAGAATGCTCATGGGCGATGCTCACGGCACACAGGCGAGAGAGAGGGGAGTCTTACTTGTAGGTCGGAGTCTGGTCAGGCATGATGGCGGCAATCTGGTGGTGAGTAGAGTGGCTTGAGAGTGTTGACGAGAGTGTGCTTGAAGTTTGTTGCTTCTGTGTGGGCAAGAGAGAAGTGATCGATGAGGAGGAGGCAAAGGGGAGTGCGTGCAATCGATGCGGTGAGATATCAAGCACACGCTGACGAGAAGTCGATTTTGAGGTGAGAGGGTGAAGAGGAAGCGGGAGCTGCAAGACTTTGCTCAAAGGAATGGGAAGGTTTTGTTGAGGCGAGGGTGGGGAGGAAAAGAGATGGATGAGCTGTAACAATCCAAGCAGGCCGCCCACGATGGCGCGTCTCCCTCTTTCGGGCGAACAATGATCTAGCGAGGGGTACATTCAGGGCACGATCATGAGGACCCCTCTATGAGTGGAAGATTCTGCTCGACAAGGAGGGGTATTTGGTCGTCGTTCCTTTGGTCCTCTTGGATTCTTGCCAGTCTCGATAAAGGCCACGTATTAAGGCAGTCATGGTCCGGAGTTATCTGTGCTTCATTCTGCGGGCGCTTCTGGCTGGCTCGATCTCGAGAATCATGCTACTATCGTGACAAAATACGATCAAGTGATCCTCCCAGATATCCAGCAGAACTCTTCCTATTCGTTACATCGTGAATTGTAAACATGCCGCCAACAGGCCAAACTGGTAATCTTAACGCCACAGAAGATTCCATGCTCCCAAAACAAACGTTGGCACGGGGGTATCTTGACGGTGTATTACAACCCAGGGCCTTTTCCAAACCGAGACGCCCTATGATTCCCATCTCCAAACTCCATGTATGTCCTGCCAAAAGTCTTACTCAAGAGAGGGCCTGAGAGAACACTCAGACCTGCGAAAGAAATCAGCATTGTAATTGACGAAGTTCGCGAGGAATCTGTAGAGATGACGAGGCGGCCTACCAAAGAATGATGCTCTGCAAGGACGGAAGTGTTTGGTTGAGTCAGTGCAGAACAAGGAACTGCTCGGACGTGGGAGCGGCGAGGACAGGCCTCTCGACCACAGTGGAGTTGACGACAGGCTTCTGAGTGGCCTTGGCGCCGGCACTGAGCTGCGGCTTCTTGCCCTTGCCCTCGATGACCTGCATCTCGTGCTCCTCGCTGTTGGCCTCGGAGACACGCGAAAGCCGGCGAAGAGAGCCAGTGACCACGAGGGTGAGCTTGCCGCGACGCTTGCGACGACCAGCGATGGTGACGGGCGGACCTTGAGTGACCGGCCGGGGGTTGCTGACAGGAGCGGGCTGGGGGGCGGCGACAGGCCTGGTGCCGAGGACGGTGTTGCAACCAGGCAGCGTGACATGGTGAGGCTCCGGCGAGGGGGGGTTGCGACCCAGGCCCACGAAGGGGTTCTGGAAACCCTCGCGGGCCTTGACCGCCTCGGCAGTCTTGTTCGTCTTGGTGATGGAGAAGACGCCATCCCAGAACTTGCTCTGAGACTGGGTCTTGTTCCGCTCTTCGGTTGCCTTGTAGATCTCGGCGACCTCGGCGGGGGTCAAGAGGCGGAAGGTGCGCTCCTCCTTCTGCATGTCGGTCTCGATCTTGGTCTTGATATCGACGAGCTCGATGTCTTCGGGCTTCTTCTTGTCGCGAGCCTCAGCCTTGGTGGCCTTGCGGGCGCGGCGGGCACGGAAGTAGTTGCGGAAGGCGTTGCGGAAGCGGATGCGCTTGCCGTTCTTGAGCTCGGCGGCCTCCTCTTCCTTCTTCTTCCGCTCCGCAATGAGGGCTCTCGAGTCTCTCTCGGGATCGAGCCAAGGGTTCCAATAGTTGGGCGTGGCACGCAACTCGTCATTGGGGGGGATGGGGATGACAGTGCCAGCAGCAGCGGCAGCGGCCTCGGCAGCATCGGCAGCAGCCTCAGCGGACTGGATAGCAGCAGCCTCCTGCTCGGGACGAAGGATCTCACGGGATGGCTTTCGCTCGACGAAGTCGAACTGCTTGACGGTCTGGTAGGCAAAGAGGTACTGGGGCCATTTCTTGGCAACCTTGACGTGCCACTCTAACTCTTCAAAGGGATGGTGAAGAAGACGTTTGAGCACCTGGTTACCATCGTGCTGAGCCTTGACGAGTGCAGCGAAGAATTCCTGTTGGCTCTCGCCAGCAGCTTCAAGCCGGTTGAACTTGCCAATCATCTGGTGGAGCTTTATGGTGTTCTCCTCGGTAGCATTCTTGAGACAGAGGAGCACACCCAAGTAGTGGTGGTGCACACCACGCTCGAGGGCACGCTCGACGAAGGCATTGAGCTGGTTGTGGAGGATGGCATGCGCCCTGTCAACGCCCTCGTCCTTGTTGCGCTGGAACGGGACAGCCGCCAGCATGGTCTGTGTCAATGGTGGTATGCGTCAGTGCTCGGAAAGACATGAAAGATTGGCTGAGGTGTAGGTGAGTTGATGCTTACGCTGTTCGCGGGCAGAAGCTGCCAGTCGGGCATGATCGGCTTGTCGTCGTAGTCGCAGTAATTCATGGGGCTGGTGGCCATGGCCTTGTGGCGCTCGTCAACGGAGAGAATAGGCATCTTGACTGAGCGGCAAAAGCAGAGCGGATGACCTCCCGACGAGAGTTGAGAAAGAGGATGTGGGGGGAATGTTGAAGATGAAGCGAGCCGGCCAGGCAAGAGAACTCCTTGAAGTACTTTTTGCTGTGGCACTGGTTGCCGTGGTGCTGTTGGAACTTCTTCTGCTATGGGACAAGCAACGCGGACTTGAGGAGGGACAATAGCGCGGCTGTCTTGCAGGCAGAGCAGAGGGACAATTGAAGAACAGACTTCACAGGAGGTCATGTCAGAGATCAAGAGGCATCAAGAGAAGACTGCCCTTCTTCAGTGGAAGTGATATCCTCGCTTGCAACGGCGACCTCGTTCATGATATTCTGCAGCGGAATGTCGACGTGATTCGAGGACTCGCTTGCACGTCTCTGGGCACGCTGGTACAAGCTTTGGCACACGATTGCTGATAGAGACAACGACTTGAGGGACTACTGGACCCTGGATAGTAGAGGGAAGACATCAAGGAACCATTTTATTTCTTCCAAGTGCAATTGGTATCGTCTTCATCATGCCAAATTACCGGCATCGCTTCATCGTGCTTCGCGAAGCCCGCAAGGGCGCCCTCTCCCACAGCGTACACAATGCTCGCGGCCACGGGCTGCGATCACCACCAGCATCAAAGAAAAGATTCAAGTGCAAGTTCGCGTCCAACTTGGAATCACTGGATCTGCCCAGGTTCTCGGAGCCCGAGCAGGTGTCCAGCCACGCTACCACGATGTTTCACAGCAGTACACCAGAGGGAGAACATGGCGAGTTTGCACGACACTACACAGTCGTTTTCTCCACAATGGCGTGCTTCCATGGCGTTTTGAAGCCAATGCGGCACGTAGAGAACATCTTTTTCTGCCAGTTAGGCTGATATTGAGCGAGAACGGCCCATGTGACACTGACACCTGACTATCGCGTCGCACCACGCCCATCTCTGAAGCCCCACTTCCACGCACAACTCGGGCAGCCCGACACGGGGATATGCTGAGAAAATTAATGCAGCCGCCCACGCGGAAGAGTGACTTTCATCACTCCGATCATGGACTGAAAGATCTTGCAGCTCTGTGCCGAGACTACTTGGCACGTTGTCGAGACTCTGTGGAACGAGGAAAAGTAAGCTTTTGTTGCACGTCTTGTCGCAAGTTCCGATTTTCACAACCACCGTGCTAGTGGCGTTAAGCGAGACGTATGAAAGATGAAGATCACGCGCGACATCAGAAACTCAGTGACAAATTTGGGGAAGAACTGTTTATTGCACACACTCCCAGCAGTTACCACAAATTACACAGTGTCTAGCCTCCAGAACAGTTCCTCGTCACCAGGAACAGACAACTCAGCAAAACCCGTCTGCCATATCCCATCTTCGACCCCAATCTCGACCCCGCCAAGTAGCCCTCTTCCGAGTATCCGAACAACTTTTAGAACTTCGGTCCCTACTCCTCCATGTCCTCCGCGTGCATGCCTCGAGGACAACGAGCATCCGCCATGGCGGCGTCAATCCAGTCTCCAAGCGTGATCCTGCCAATATCCTGAAGCTCGTCCGGAGCAATAGCCTTCGCAAGCCTGACGTGATGCGGAGGCGAGACATCCATTGAAATACCCGCCAAATCGCCAGTCCTCATAGGGCCGGTGGGTTGCTGCTGTTGCTGCTGCTGGCTCGAGACTCCGCTCAGATCAGGCACATGCAGCACCATGCTGTCCTGTGGCACGAACTGCCATGTCCCCTCAGTCACGTTCCCGAGCCTCTGGCACTCGTTGGTGAACCTTGCAAGCTGTGCGAGGAGGCGCCTTGTCTGTCTCGTGAACTGCTCGTCGTGCCGCTCCTTGATATCCTTGAGTGTACTCGTGTGCCCGCAGAACATAGCCTGGCCCTCCAGCTGCGTCGAGACCGACGTACCCGAGGTGACGGCTATGTTGACGAGCTCCTCCGTTCCCTCGAAGATGTACCGGCTGATGTCGGTCGCGGCGCGCAGGAGGACGAACTTGTTGCGCATCGCCTGTAGAGCGACTATGTTCTCGTCAATGAGAAGCGCCAGGGCTTCGCACTTGTGTCGATGCTGAGGGAGGACCGTGGACATGATGGAAGCTTTCGGTGTGCACACAAGGGAAAGGGATAACAATTGTTGATGTCATGTAGTGAAAGCGCTTGGCCAGGAACTCGAGAGGTTAGAAAGTGGCCACGAGGAGCACATGAGGGAGGACATCTCTTGAAGAGCAGGGAGACATGAGACTGAAGTTCCGGCGGCTCTAAGTAGGCGCGATACTTGGCCCGTGGCGTCTTGCGCGAGTAGGTCGTTCTTGTGCGTGTCCACCATCAGTGACACGGCGCATATCGGTTTGTGACCACCGAGCACGGACCGCAAACGCCACATTAACAATGGTCTTGTAGTCGTTGGTATCGGAAATGACTATATCGCAAGAAAACCAAGAAAGTATGAGTTTCGTTTACGGCTTTTGCGTGCTCCGTGATTGTTCCTGATCTTCGTTTGAGTGTAATGCCGTGCCAGTGTTGAGGAGTCTGGTGATACTTTCGAAAGTTTTGTCATGTGAGTGTCAAAGAAGTTTGTCGTTCGTGTTCTGATGATCTGTCGCTGGCAGGGTATTCAGAGATGTCATGGTGCTCCAAGAGAAGAGCGTATCCTGTGCGACTTACACGAACTGGGAATCCCCAATCACAGAGCGGACAAGGCTGTCACGTGATGACATCAGACTATAGATGCCGGCCAGCTGGCAGGTTCTGTGCGATGTGAAGTTCTAGGGCTTCCTCCAGCGGTCCGCGCTCCCTACAGCCGCCACGGGACGACGGCCACCCAGCTGGCAGCACATGCCAAGTCCCACATTGGGAATGAGCGGGCTGAACAAGTGACGACGCCTTCGTCAGCCTGCTTTCTTCGTCGCCCAGGAGGCTGGGGTATCCACTCTGACAGCGAGGAGGGGGGGGAGAGGGGGTATTCACCTTGTGGGGAGTCGTGAGTGCCTTGTGCTTCCCCTTTAGAGCTTGAGGTCAAGGGAACCTTCTCGTATCATCAGTGCAAGGGGAGAAGAGACAAGGCTCGGCGAGAGAGGCTTTCTTGCCATTGTCTTACCAGTGGGTCTTGAAGACACCCACGAACGACAGCAGGAGGATGTAGCTTCGGGGAGGCCAGGAGCAGATTGTCATGCAGGGAATGTGGCGGACCTCCTGCAGCTTGCCGGGACCCTTTCGTTCGCTCCCAAGGTGCAAGGCCCCCGCTGCTGTCCCCGATCTCCTACAAGAAGGATCATGAAGCGATCTCCACGTCAGACAGTCTTGACTTCCGTGGCGTCGACTAAGTTGTAGAGCGGAAGCTGTGAAAACTGGGCTACCGCCAACAGCGGGTTCTCAGTGGGCTCGACGTGGCCCTGGGCAACACTTTACCGTACTTTACTCCATCCCATGCCCACGTCCAAACAATGCAAGCATCATGACTCCCGCGTGGCCGAGCGATACAACCATTGTGTTTCTGCATCTTCCCAGCGCATCATTCTGCTGCATCGCCAGAACACCACTGCCGCAACAACCTCACTGCACCAGCCTGTCCGCTCTCCACAATTTCATCTGCCTCGCTCAAGTCTACTACCACATCCTCCAGCAATAACAGCCTCACTCCTGGACACCCTCCTCTACTACGGCCGGCTGCACCTTCTCCAGATCCGCTTCCTCTGGATCTGGGCACGCGTCATGGCCATCATCCAGACCATGCTGCGCGACCTCTTCGCAGGCTGCTGTCATGTTAACGACTACATTGAGGTCGCATTCAACTCCGAAGGTGGTCCCGTGGATATGGATGACGTGCACCTCGCGCTCGCGTTCGCCCTCCGGAAAAAGCCAGAGCTCGACAAGCAAGCAAAACAGGCCGTCCTGCTCATTGTGCCACAGATCCTCGAGATGCTCAGCATCATCCAGCTCATCCAGGAGGACTGCGACGAGCACGACGTCAGCGGCCATTGGGTCTACGTGCGCCGAGACCAGGTGATGGTCGACCTCGACGCGATTGCCCGCACCAAGGAGTATCTCAAGAAGCACTGCAATGGCACCTGCCGTGGCTGCAACAATCAGCGTGAGTTTCTGTGCGATGGAGAGAGACAAAGAGGTTATGAGGGCGCGGGCTGAATTCTCCTGCGCTGCTTCAGCCCACGCGGTCACCGATTAGACACAGCCTCAAAGAAGATATGCCGGTAAGAGACGTTCAGCAAGACACAGAATGAATGTTGTCTCTCCCGGAATGGGAGTTACTAGGATCGCTCAAATATTCGAGGATGGGAGTCTCGGTGATAAAGAATTGACTTTTATCAACAAAACCGTGGTTGATGAGAGTTGGCACAAAACAAGCCATGAGGAACACGAATTGGGAGTGTGAGACGTCTGGTATTGGACAAGTTGTGTCATTGGTCCTTTTTCAGGACGTGAAGCCTCAGAGAATCGCGAAACTGGCCTGAAATCTATTTGCGTTGTCGTGCTGGTGGTGTTGTTTGACTCACACGCCCACTGCCGGACACGTCTCAAATCGAGGGGCCAAAATAAGGAAATTTTTAATCGCGCCCCGAAACAGTTCCTGGTGATTCTGACGCGCTGGAGAGAATCCAGAGTCAAAGCGAATGGCAAAAAGTGTCCTGCCAAGCCACAAAAGGCTTCTGGGGGCTGTTAATTCCCGAGTGACAGCAAGGTGAAGTTGGGCGCCTCGTTGTTCGGCGTGGGGCCCCACTCACCTTTTCATTCTTCAATGTAGACAGAGTACACCATTCTTCCTCGAGATTCTTCCTCGAGGCTCTTCACTCGCACACAGTTCTCCGAGCTTCACCTACGATCAAGGCACACAAGACAAGCTGCTCTGTACCATGCCGTGGTCGCACATTATCCGTCCTACGCCGCCCAATTCTTCGTCAGCCAGCACAAAGTCGGAAGGCGTCCACATCAACGGGACCCGTGCCAAAGAACTCCTGTCTAAGTTTCGCGTGATTGGATTCAGGAGGGTTGGGAACACCGTCCAGCCGATCATCATGGATGACCCTGCCGAAGCACAGCCGGACCGACGCGAGATTGTTATCGACGTGCAGCCAGTTGTATGTGGTAGCTTTCTTCTCATTCCGAGCCAGAAAGTCACGACCTCACTTTTCAGAAAGAAGCTAATCTTCTACGCTCTCTGACAGGATTCCCATGACTCGCCTCAAGCAAGCAACAGCAGCAGAACTCACCGCCGCGGCTCATCCAGCAGACGTATCCCGTCTATTACAGTGATGAGCGCGGACGGCTCGATGACTGTCAATCACTCGACCCGTTCTGGAACAATTGCCACGAAGTTTGACAACTTCAAGCATTCCCTCAAGCGCCTCTCCACCGGCTCGGTCGTGAGTTGGTACAGAAAGCGCTTCCAGAAGAGCGAGCCCAACTGTAAGAAGATATCCCCCCTCCCCGGACAACACGAACCTGCAAGCTCAGCCGACTCACACGCAGAAAAGGCCCTGGTCGTGCCCGCACAGCCTTTGCTCGTCTACGTGGACGAAACGGCCATGTGCGCGACCGCGATGGCATCACCCAGGAGCGCGCACGACTGGCAACCAGCAGCAACTCCTCACCAGACAGCGAGCTGCCTATCTTGGGACGACTCGTCCTCGACGAGCCCAACCTCGGGGACGAGTTCTCATCACAGAGTGTCAGATTCTATTCCGACGGCGAGGTTGATTTTGTTTCTGTATCTTGAGATCTCGGTTTCTGCCTGTGGCGTTTGGATCTGGGTTCATGATTTCCTGTACTTGGGACAGACAGCTTGACCACTAGCATTGTTTGGAGAGCACAAGGGGTTGAAGAGAAATGGATAACTCGATTTTAACGAAGCAAGGTCGAAGAAGCCCTCGGATATGAGCAACGAGTCACGAGCACAATGATAAACTCTGCACACGAACTCACCTTGCTCTTCTATCGTGAGATGCCATGGCGTGTTTACCCCTGTGAGCCCCTGGCCTTGTGACGTCCGTATAGACCTGTACCTGCATACGGTGTGCATGCATGATAGCGTGGGGGCTGGCCTGTCTTTGTCACGCTACTGTGCATGACCAGGCCCGCTCCTTGCAACAGCGTCGCGCTTCTCCTCAGCCGCACAACACTCAAAACTGCGCTCGCAGGCAACCAGCACCCGGCACCAAGCCTTCGCCATCATCGTCAGTTGCTCCTCAGAGCACACAGACACGTCTTCATGCCTTCCTGAGCCGCTCATTGCCTTCTCCAACCTCTGCAGAAACCACTCGCTTCCCCTCCGTGAAGCTGCAGAGATGACACTCTTCGAGGACCTCCCCACCGAAATTCACGGCTTGGTCTTCGCCAACCTCAACATTTTTGAGATCGAAGATGTCGCCAAGACTTTCAACCGATGCCTTGTCAAGTCCTGCAGGCCTCTCCTGAAGGCGAGCCACGAATGGAGACTCAACGCTCGTCGGATGCTGGACATCTTCCCGGCCCAACCCATCATGCCGGTAAGCAATCGCGGCGGCTGCGGCTGCGACACTGTTGATGAGGACGACGAAGATCCCCACGATGATGCTGACAGCGCCTCAAAGAAACCCCCTTTTCTTCTTCTCCAGCCGACCTACCCCGGTCACATTCCGGCCCTGAAAGCCCACAGCTGGAACTACAGCTCAACTCTCGCGCAGGGACTGCCCTCGAAGTTCTATGGCTGCGTGATGACCAGGCCCGGCACGACTCCTCCCATGCCCGAGGAGAGCGAGAGTGAGAACGACAGCGAGAGCGAGGATGAAAGCGAGAGCGAGGATGAGGAGGAAGACCACACCACCGAGGGCAGCACGCTGTTCAAGGCTCTAGAGGTCGAAGCACAACAACTTGGGCCTTGGATATGCTCCTCGCCCCCTGACATCCGCAGCTTCATCGAGCTCGACGGCAGCTTCACCTGGCTCGCGACACCCGACCTGTCCAACCACCCGGACCCTCCCGACCTCGAAGCGGAGCAGCCGCCCATGGACCCGGACCGCCTGAGCATCCTGCGCCGCCAGGCAGCCGAGATCCCCGGCCTCGCCCTCCCGCCCGGCTTCGAGACGTTCATGGCCAGCACGGAGCTCGCCCGCCGCGTGCCCAGCTCCCTGGCGTGGTACTTTGAGCTCGGCCGCTCCGAGGAGGACGTGCTCATCGAGGCGCCCCCGTGCGTCGACGGCGGCGCGGGCGGGTACCTGGTCATGTTCCACGCGGACCAGCAGGACTGCGCGTTTGCGTACCTCTACCTGCACCCCAAGAGCGGCGGGCACTGCGTGCTCATGAGCATGGACAACTACTACGCCCCCGAGGAGGAGGAGCGCCGCTACGACCCCGGCGCGTCGAGCGGCAGCTTGGACGTGCTGCCGAGCCACTTCCCAAGCGGCGACAGCAGCTGCAGCTACCCGCCACCGTCGCCGTCGCAGCAGCAGACGAGCCAATACGAGCTCGCGATGGTGCCCGACGTGCGCAGCGCGCACCTGGCCGCGCTCTCGTTCGAGGAGTACGTCGCCGCGTACTACTTTGGTGAGCTCATGTGGTTCGGTGCCCGCGCGGACTCGCCCGGGCTGGCGGACTACGTGCGCCACACGTTCCACTCGATGGCGGAGCTGACATTTACGCAACACTTTTGTGAGTTTTTCCCTTGTCCATTCTTTTCTGGTCGTCCATGGGCGTTGAGAGCACCGGTGTTGGGATTCTCATCTTTGACGGTCTCTCTCTGTCGGGTCTCAACTCCTCTGTCTTGTTCCTTATTGGCATATCCTCTCGTCACCATCGCCTTTCGCCTGTTCGACGCCGATTTCCCGGTTTCACCCTCGCCTCCAGGCTGCAACAGTCCATACTGATTCGATCGTCTACTTCCCCACAGATCCCGAGATCAAGCACTTTGTGCAGTATCGCGATGCCCTCGCATCCGACGGGCAAACCAACCTGATGCACACCCCGGGCCCCAATGAAGCCGAGGGCCGCCCAGACGATGACGACAGCGACCAGCCCGTGATGAACACAGCTGTTTAGGACGACAGCCTCTTCGACCATGACTGGTGGCTGGAAAATGCACAGCTCGACCTTGGCAGCGACGATGACGAGAATGACGAGGACGACCAGGACGAGCAAGACAGCAACGATGAGGACTACTACCGTTACCACTGAGTCGACCATTGGATTGAGTAAGGTCGTTCTTCTGTCGTCTGCTTCTGGATGATGGAGTGAAGGATGCTAGGGGAATAGCAAGGCACAACAATGCTACTGTCAGGATCAGGATACCTTTTTGGGTTTGGCTTCTTACGCCGCTTCCATGGGCAGCATTCGGACACCCACTTCTTTCAGGGATATGGAAGAATCTTGCAGCCTTCCTCGTCTCTCGCAGGAGACATTCCTGTGTGGCCGAGGCAGAGCCGCTGTCACAGTCTTGGGCGACGGCATTTCGATGCTCAGCCTTCCAAAAAACCGAGAGAATCTGAGAATAAGAGAGAGAGAGAACGAGTGAAGAGCCGCCCGGTTGGGGCAAACCCCAGGATAACAAGGATCACACCCGGGTGTTATAAAGCAAGCCTTTGTGTTGAAAATGGTGGAAATGATGACGAGAATGCGTAGAAAGAAGTGACACTGAAAGTTCTGCCCAGGTCCGCCCATGAAGGGAGGGCTGTCGACCAGAGATGCTGTTGGCATGCACGGCAGCTTTAGCCCCACTTAAAAGATGAAGTTTGTTCATGGCTACAATACGTCCGGGTCCTGTAAACTCCAAGCCGCCGCTCGTGCCTAGTGCAGTCATTGGATAAAGCTACAAAGTTGATGCTCACACAGTTTTCCTCTACTCGAGCTCGATCCCCAGCGCCGCGCGCCGCGAGGTGCTCTCCGGGTCGAGGTACGGCTTCTCGCCGAGCCCGACGGCGCGGTTGCCGAACCGGGGTCCCTGGCCGGCGTAGTCGAACGTCGCGGTGTGGAAGACGCTGCGGTTGTCCCAGATCGCTAATGACGCAGAGGTACCGATATCGATTAGTTACTGCTTAAAATAGACGGCGATATGGAGGCAGAAGATTATTTGGAAGGGTGGATGTGAATGCGCGGAACAGGAGAACGAAGAATACAGTGTAGGATTTGGTGTGTGCAAGGGTGTGCAGAGGTATAGTCAACGGGGGAAGAGGAGCCGGGGGACAAGAGACGTACCAATGTCGTTCTTGTTCTGCCACTTGAAGCGGACCTGCAGCTCGTGGTTGCGGTACACGAGGTCGAGGAACCAGTCGAGCAGGGCCTTGCTCTCGCGGTCGGTGACGTCGTTGATATGCTTCACGTCTGTTTTGCGAGTGTGCCGAGTCAGTCATTGAGTCCACAGCATTATGCGTTTTGTTCTTGTTCCTCTTTCGTTCTTTTCTCATGATTCGCACGAAGACCACGTCATCTCTACAAAGAAAGAAAGGGAGAAGAGATAGACTTACGGCCTCCGACCGGGAACACGCTCTTCCACCCAGTAACAGGGTTCGTCCTCACAACCGGATGCACGGCCTTGAGCTCGGTGCCCACGTTCTCGGGGGCGCCTCTCGGCCCAGGGTGAAGCTCGAAGCCGCCCTCGGCGGCGGCCCTGTTGAAGCCGGGCTGCTGGAATGTGACGGTGAGTGACTCGAGGAATTTCTGGTACGGCGCGGAGATGCGGTCGTAGATCTCGTAGCCCGATGCCCAGAGGGTGTCTGTTGCGAATCGAAGGCGAGAATATCAGCACCATTCTCGCTGTATCACAAGACCTTATCACGAAGCGTTGAGAGCCACGATGAGATTTGGACAGTGTAGAAGGGGGAATTCTCTGGGGAGGGAGAGAAACTCACCGCCGCCAGTCTTCGGAAGCTCGACGAGCCTCAGGCTCGTGTAGTCCGCTGGTACCGGCTCAAAGGCGATATCGCTGTGCCACTGCGCCGAGTTCTGCTTCTTGGTGGGCTGCTCCTTCTTGTCGAGGGACTTGTAGATCTTGTCGTGCTGCACGGAGCTGATGGTGCTGATCTCCGGGTCCTCGCCGCCGAGGTCGCGCTCCGAGTTGAGCACCGGGTGGATGTGCAGACCAGACGTCGCGGGGCGGCCGGTGAGCTCGCCGAGGCGCAGGATGAGCTTCTTCTGGAGGTCGTTGGTGAGGCCGTCCTGGGCGCGGAAGAAGACAACGCCGCGCTGGGAGACTGTGGCAAGGGGGAGGGGGTTGTCAGTTGATGATCTGCCTTTCGTTGTCGCCGGTGCTTGTCACCAGAGTGGAGGAGACGTACTGGTGATGGCCAGATCCCGGATCAGCTCGTCGGCGTTGGGCGCGTTGAGCCACTCGACGAGGTTGGCCGTGGGGAACTCGCGGCCGATGATGGGCGTCACGTCAAAGTGCTCGTACTTGTCGAGGGCGCCGCCGAGGGTCAGCGGGCGAGGCAGGCCGCTGCTGCTGCTGCTGCTGCTGGTGTTGTTATTGTCGGTGGCCAGGCTCTTTGTGTGGATGGGGATGGCGGCCACCACGGTCTCGGCAATGGCGGAGGGGCTCATCGTTCTGGTGTTGTGACTGTATTCGGTAGTTGTAAATAATTACCTTGGATTGGGGGTTGTGCAAAGTGCTGCTTCTTGCAGGGAGCGATAAACAAGAGATGGGGCCACAAGAAACAACAACAGCCGTGTTCACGACACCAGCAGGACCGCCATGCGCATACTTATACCCCTACCCAGCATCTCCTCGACCAATTGCGCCAGGCGTCTGACCATCGCAACACCTCGAACAGTCGCGGCTGTCGCTCTCGCTGCCCTCCCACTGGCTCACCCACTCCCCTCTCCAGCTGAAATCCCCCCCACGACCGATATCGCCCTCCTCACGCACTCCTTTTCCCCTCCTTCACCAAGCAATGGCGTGACCATCACAGTACGCTGTTGAAATAAAATCTCCAAAAGGACTGACTGCCCTCACTATCTCGGCCGAATCAGCAAGCTGCACCACCAGGCTTCCCCACCTCCGCGCGTGATTACGTCCGCAGATGTCGCCATCTCACCCCCCGTCGCAGCGAATCACGCGCGAGCCCGCACCTAATGTCGCGAGTCGGCGGCTGGATGGGGCAATTTCGCAACCCGTCGGCACGGGGGGCTTTCGACGACCAAGAAAGATAACGTGCATTCCGAAGCGCGGCGATCTAAGTGGAGGAGGGGGAGTCACATACGGAGGGATTGTCATGCGTTCATGAGGATGCGAGAACGTGCCGTAGGAAAAGTGATCAGCCAGCTCTTCCGAAAAGGCGCACCCCAAATCAAGAAGAGGGGGGAGGGCTTCTTCCCCCGGGATGGCGACATCAGGCCGGCATATTTCGTCTGTCCAGTCCTCCCATCCCGGCGAGCTGCCCCCGGAAACACGGCCGCCTATCCTATCATTTCCATCACAATGGCGACATATCCGTCACCATCTGAGGAGGAAAGAGCGCCCCAGACGTTGAATGCTCACAATGGAACCCTCGTTACATCTTTGGCCAGAGTTTAGGCAACGGGTCTCAGCACCGTTGTTGTTGTTGTTCCCCATGGCCGGCGTTTGCTCGCAGGGGGCGTGTGCCTGAGCGTGTTTGTCATTTGAGAGGAAGCCGTGTGAACAGCTTAGGCATGACGAACAGGGTGTAATGCGACAATGCATACTTTAATCACAGGAACGGTAAACAGGTCGCGATATAGGGAGGCATGTTCAGGTTCACGAAGGCAGAAGTAGAAGCCTCGATAGTATGTCCATCATTCCGGTATATAAGGATTACTTTTCATATCCTAAATTGGGGAATATCCCACGATAGCAAACTGTAACCTTTGTGTCAACCGCCCACTTCGAAGCCGCCGCACGAGTTTACTTCTTGATGAGCTTCTCGAGAACAACCGCAACCTCCCCGAGCAGTCCTTCCACGTCGCCGGACTTCCCCTCCCCATCCGCCCTCAGTACCGCACCGTCATCCTCCTCTAGCCGCGCAACGGCTTTATCGACCAGCAACTCCCACGAGTCCCTCTGCGCCGCCATCTCCCTGCGCAGCCACACCACCACCAGCGCAGTCGCAAAGAGGTCCCGAGCCAGCTCAATCGACGCCTGGTCCCCAAGCAACGACGCCGGCGGCGGGCCGAGCTTCCTCGCCTCCGCGCCGTGTTCCGTCGCGGCCTCTGTCCACGCGGCCAGGACCTGCTCGGGCGTCCAGCCCATCAGCTTCAGCACTGCGGTCCACGGCCACGTCGCGTCAAAACCCTGTAGGACGACTAGTACATCGAGCCTCGCCGCCGGGGTTTGGTTCGCGGCGGATGTGACGGCATTAGCTTCTTCGTCTTCGTCTTCTGCGCTTTCGCTGCTCTTCCGAAAGGCTGAGATGCTGCCACTCTTGTTGGCGGACGCGGAGCTACTTCTCTTGGACATCTTCTTCTTCATGGAGTAATCAGTCGCACTGAAAGAAGAACTAGCGGCCGACGCCGCGTCCGCTCGCGATGCTGCCCCCGACCCCGCAGATCCAGGCTTGAAGTTACCAAGCCAGCTACCGCCCTTCTTCTGCTCCTTGGCAAAGGACGGAGCCGGAGCAGACTCGAGTGCGATTTTCGAAGGCGGCGGCCCGCCGAAGAGGGCGCCAGATGCGCCCGGTGGTTGGGGAACCGCGGAGGCAGGAGCCGGAGCGGCTGCCGGCGCCCTGCCAAAGCCGAGAAACCCCCCTCTGGCTCTTGAAGGGGATGGTGCCGGCGCCGCGGACGGCGGTGGTGGCGGTGCTGCCATTGCCATGGCCTTCGGCATGCTGTACGCCGCCGTATCATAGGTAGTGTTTAGTTTGGCGCCGCCAGCGCTGCAGTATGATGACTGGCCATAGCTGGCGGACCTGGATGCGGAGTTGGACACGTTCGCGGGGGATGGCGCTGCCCTGCGTTTCCTGCTGCATCCCGAGGGCGCTCTTGTGGAGGGGTCACTCTGCTGTGCCGGTGTGGCGGGAGAAGTGGCTGAGGAAGAAGCGTCCTGTCTCTTGCCTGCGTTTTCCTCGACAGCAACAAAGGAGCACCACTTGCCGCTGCCGACTTGGAAGCTTACCCCGAGCCGCACGGCCTCGCGCTGGACCATATCCTCGAAAACGTGTGCTGGGTATCTTTCTGTGAGAAGTTGGGGCTGTGAGCTGTTAGAATCGCTCGCTGTGCCCTTAATATTCTTCTCGGCTGCCCACTTGGCGTGGCACATCCACCCTTTCCCTTCCTCGAGTTCTTGCACAGCTTTCTTCGCAGCAAGCTGGTGGATAGCCTCCCCGGCTTCGGGCAGGATCGTGACGGGCACCTCAAGCTCGAGTGGTGTGCCGTCGGGGCTTGTCGCACGCAGGACGACGGATCTCGGCACCATGGGCTGCCCGTTCTTGCTGGTCGGGAACGAGTTATTGAGGAGCAAGTAGATAGTTGTCCGATTGAATGGGAACAGCGGCGGGATTTCGAATGGTGTCTGGAGGATGCTGGGCGGTGGGCAAGCAGGGAGGTGTGCGAAGCGGTCTTTCGCGGCGGGGATGTTGTCCGTCGGGAGGTCGGGCGAGATGGTGACACTGTCATCGAAGAGGGAGATCTTGGCTGGCTGCTTGTCCGTCTTGGTGGTCGATGCGGGCGTCTCAGAGTATGGTGGCGCAGCTGCATTCTCTGGGTCGTCGATCACGAGCGCATCCAGGACCTTCTCGACAACCTCGAAGTCATCGTCGTCGACGTCATTGCTGGCGTCAGACTTCTCGGACGCAGCCGGAGCCGCAGTATCGGAGCCATACTTGACCTCGAGCTGGTAATCCTTGACATGCGGGAACACGGCGCCCTTGACCATCCGGACAACTTTGCCGCTCATATCCTCGCCCTCGACCACGCTCTGAGCGAACCCGTTGCCCGCCCGCGCTACGCCCTCGACGAGGGAGGTGCTCGCCCCATCTCCGATGCCGAGCGAGAACACCCTAATCGCGCCTTTGCTCTCGCTCACGTGCCGCTGCACCATGCGGAGCAGATTCTCCTGGTCCCAGATCTCGCCATCGGTCAGCAGGAACACCTCAAGATTGCCGGACACGCCCTTTTGTTGTTGCTGTCGACGCTGGAAGGTCGCCTCGAGCGGCTGGTACATCTCGGTTCCTCCGTAGTTTGCGCTGAAGGACTCGACGTGCGCCATTGCCTCGGCGACCGTCTCACGCGTGTACGCGCGCGAGCCATGGGGCCAGAGGAAGTCGAAGTGAGAGCCGAAGCTGCAAATGTTGAAACTCGCACCTCGGGGTAGAGACTTGATGAATATCCGCAGAGCAGAGATGAGGTTGTCGATCTTGTCATACATGCTGCCACTACGGTCGCAGACGAATACAAACTCGGGCGGGCTCTCTGGGGCAGGGAGCGTGAACTTGGGGACCAGCGTCGTCATGAGGGCGTGCTGATTTGGTATGGTCGGGTGTTTCTCGAGAATGGCCTACGGGGACGACAGGTTCGTCGCGGCGAGTTGCAGGATGAAGTCCTTGTCGAGGCAGGTAGTGTTTGTGAGGGCCAGGGTGGCCGAAGCCTGGTTGAAAGACAGCGCCTGGGATGACGGCGCAGTCGACGTCTTGCCAATGGACACGGCGATCTGATGTGACGGCGACTGGACAGACTGAATCTGGGAGGAGGCGGGAAGATGCGCGTCGACGGTGATCTTGAGCCCACCCTCATTCCTGCTGCTCGACAGATCCGAATACGACCCGTACCGCGGCGCAATGGCCATGGGGATTGTCAGCCTGAGGCCATCTGACTGTGCATCATGCTTGAGCTCGCCCAGGTAGGTGAGCTCGACGACGACCCGCGTCGCGGGCGGGATGTTGCCGAGTTTCGTGGTGAAGACGTCGGCAGCCTCGGGAAGCTGCTCCATGAGCCCAGCGACCTGACCCTGCTGGACGGCCTCGGTGTAGATGCCGCGGGCCTCTTCCCGCTCTCGCACGACGCCGCGGATGACCCGCGGGTCCTTGGTGCCGATGGTGCATGTGAAGGCGACGACGCTGACGCCATCGTAGAGGGGGAACTGGTAGCGGAATTCTGGCTGCTGGAGTTGCGAAGAATCCGGGCTGATGAAGGTCTGCTTGAGGGTTGTGCGGGTGGCCGAGGACAGGATGGTTGTGTGCGCCTCGAGGCCGGTCTGGCGGATGCGTTGCGGCTGGACGTTGGAGGCGTTGACGTAGACGATGCCGCAGATCTTCCAGTCGGGATTGTGCTTGTACCAGATCATGGTGGCGGGTCTGGTCTTGCCGATGGTGTTTGCGTTGCTTGCTATTGTGCCTTGGGTCTTGTTGTCGATATGGTGAGCTGGATGGCAATCGATGTCTGGCGTGTGATTATGACGGAGAGGTGCAGCTTTCACTACGTTGGTTGATGGCCCTGGTATGGTTTGATGGTCCAAAGTGACGGTGATGGAAACGACGGGTGGTTCCCTGCACTCCTACTTATAGAGTACGTGCATGCAGTCAGACGGCAGGTGGCCACACCAACGCAGGCTTCCCCGCACTCATGCCCTGAGTCACTCTTTCGGAGGTGACCTGTTCCTTCTTCGCCGGGACCATTGGCTCGAGGCTGAGCGGCAGGCAGAGCAGCAGGCACCCTCGAGACAGAGACAGGCGGAGCAGGGGCTGCTGCCTGCGTGGGGGCGATCAGCCATGCATTCCCTGAACTGCCGGCGTCAGGTCGGTCCCCTGCCAGCTGAGCGGCCCAAGCAAACCTTCCAAGGTTGGGCTTTAGGGCTGAAGAGCTACCGGCGTCGACCCCAAGCCGTCGTCGACAGCCTGCCGGGCGGCCTCCCGGGCAGATGCATCGGGCTTCGCCTGGGCAGCCACCCCCTGCCAGGCGAGGCCATGCCTGTCAAGCACAGCGGCTGCCTCCACTTGCATCGCAACACAGGGACGACATGTAACTCGGAGTACGCTATGCACGGCTCGTGGGTCGGCATCCTGGGTGCCGGGTGCACACGGGCGATACTCAACAGTACAATAGGGTACAGAGGGCGCCGGCAGCGTGGGTAGCGTAGGCAGCCCTTTGTGTGACGATAGCTCGGGGTGCTCCGTGCTGCCTGCTTCACTTGCGCACAACACGCGAGACACGATGCATTCCCGCGGCGCTACCTTTCTTTGTCCTTTTGCGCGGAAATGCCACGTCTTCCAACATCCACCCATGTTGCTTCCTCGCTAGCTCGGCGCGAGAACCACTCTGGCAATTGCCCTGCGTCTAGGCAGACACTGTGACGAGCCCTGAGATACGGGCAGGGGAGCACGCGCTCACAAACCTCGTCCAGGCTCGGGTGCGTCGGTAACGTCCAGTTGCATAGGCTCGTCTGCGGTAAGGTTTACGAACTTCTCCATGTGGCGAAAAAGTCGATCATGAGCCGCCTAAGAAGCACGCCTACGATGCCCCCCTGTGGCCTTTGCCGGCTACTTCTAACGAACTTGCGGGGCGATTGCCGTTCACTATCATCGGCTTCCCAAAATGCCCTCTGTTCGCGGTGGTCGAGAGCCCCCGGTCAGCGCGATTCGGCAGAGCCAGCACGCTATGGAAGGCTCTAGGGTTAAGCTATGCGGCTATGTATTACTATATGTAGACACATGAAGTAGAATAGAGAAAGTCAAGGCAGTGAAGTTCGCAAGATAAATGCCGACAGAAAGAAACACCATGTACAGCCAACCACATCATCAAAATGTACAATTACCACGCTCCAATATACATCCCAAGACTCGCCTCCTACACCATTACAACAGCGGCATCTACACCTGCACCTTTGTCGTCTTGCACTCCGCGCGGACAAAGCTCTGCGGGGGCGCTACTTGGACGGGCTGTTGTCGCCCGTGGGACTCTTGTGTCAGTGATGCACAAATCCAGAATTATCTCTCCAGGCCGCCGTCTTGCGTAGCTCCAGACAAAACGATTGCAGCGGATGCTGAACAGAGGAACACGAAAAAGAGAAGAAGGAGAAGAAACTTACAGCACGGTGGTTCACCACGAACACGCCACCTTTCTCACCCGTGAACGTGCACTGCACCCCCGGTGTCGACTGGGCGATGGACACAACCGGGTCGTGGATAGCTGGCCGATAGGAACGTACGTTGGTCAGCAACGATGAAGTTTCCAAAAGGTTCGGACAGCAACCTCGATCTCGCCCTCCCCTCGTTCAGAGGGCCCATGAAAAGAGTCACACACAGTCCCGAACAAAGACTTACCGACCTCCAACCTCGTGACCCCGAGATCGAACCAGTCCTCATCCACGATGCCCCCCGCCGTGCTGAACGTCACGACGCCCCTGTTCTCGGGCCGCCGCGTGGCCTTCACGGTCTGGCGGTGCTTGATGTTGCCGATGTCGTGCTTGTGCGAGGGGCCGGAGACGTGGTGCCCGCCGCCTCCGCCGCCGCCGTGGTGAGATGACTTCTTGGCGTGCGCGAGGATGACGATCTTGGCGAGTTCCTGGGTCGTCCGGCTGCGCGCCGACGCCGGTGCCGGTGCTGCAGCGCAGTGTGGTAGGACGGTGGTGATGCCGGGCGCGAGGTGCAGGAGCGCGAGGACAATGGCCGTGGCCAGAGCCGAAGGCGAGGAGCGGAGGGACAAGCGCATGCTGGCAGAGGACAACAAAGGAGTGCGCGGGGAGTCGCGGAGGGTCGTGATGGGAGTTCGAGTGAAGTTGTGGCGCCGAGACAAGCCTGCAAGACTGACTTCCGCGTTTCCTTGACCTTGGTGCTGGTGATCGATGATGTTTCGCGGGAATGGTGGAAGACTGTAAAACTGAACTCGTACATTCCAGGCCAGGTCTCAGCATAGCATTCTAGGCGTTGTGCCGTACTTATATCGAGCCAAGTGCCGGTAGAAGAGGATCTGCTCAAAACGACGCAATCGTCCAACGATGTCATACGCCTCGGTTCACACACACACACACGCGGAGACTAATACCGCCTCACGCGACGCTCGGCACACAGGAACGGCTGCAGGATACGCCTCACTCTCGCTCGTGATCAGCAGGAGGGCTGTTGCTGACACTCCGAAACGGGAAAGAAAAACCCGGTTCACATCCCTGGCGTCTCTGAACGGTGCAATGCTGTGGGCCACAAACTGCAGATGTAGGCAAACCGTCTCTGGTCAGCTCCGCTGGGTCCGGCCGTTTTCGACTTCAACGGCCGACGAACTGCTGTGTTTCCCGTCCTTTGGAATGGAGCAAGGGTAGTGTTTCTCACGCGGTATAGTGAGGAGCCCATCCCGCATTCCATCGCAATGGGGACGCTTGGGGGGAGGCGTCAGGGTCTGCTTCAGAAAGTCGTCTCCTCTTGTCTTGCCCTTGCGCCATCCCGCTGGGTCGGCTTTTCGGGGTCCGGATTGAGACCAGAGGCCCGTGTTGGTGACGTAGATGCGCGTGGTGAATGCACCGACGAGTGGTCGTGAAGGGTGGCAATATCGCAGCGGATGATGGCTTTCACGAGGCTGGAGGTGGCTGGTCTGCCTGTGCGGAGGGGTGTGGTTGCTGTCTTGGTCACATTCCAGTCGGTGGTTTTTTCCGTGGTTGGTTGTTGGAATAGTCGTTAGCCCGGCCACGTGCTGCTGGGGATAAGAGTGGGACGCTGGATCGCCCATGGACAAGTCTCCCGCCATCTTATTCCGCTGGCTCCCTGAATAACCCGACATCTTCATAGAGGCGAGATTGAGGTATCGAAAAGTGATATTTTCCAACACGAATGGCAGTGCGCAGGAAAATCTTGTGACGACCCTGCGAAGCCGCCATGGTAAGGCGTGGGTAAAGCTCAACAGCAGTGCACACCTCACAATGCCCAGATCTGTTTGGCAGATCTATTGTTCTCCATGCATCACTGTATCGACCTTGAGACATCAGGGCTTACTAGAGCTTGGCGGCAAGCGGGGCAGGCGTTCGTATGACTTCCGCGCGCAGAGGGTTTCTCAAGCCGCAGACGCCATGACGCTATTCCGCTGGTTGTCCTCCGCGCTGGGGAGAGCAAGAATTTGAGTCACTGCCGAACATCTCAAATATTCTGTCTAGAACAACTTCGCGCGGGATCGAAGGTCAGTTACTTCTTATATATCTGGGTCAAGGGGTATCTCGCTACTGTTGAGCTTATGACAAAATTATGGTATATGTGACTTGTCCAGTCTGTACGTGACAACTCTAAAAGGAAGTGATGTCCTCGCCACCGCGAACTTGTCTGCCCTGTGGTTTGCGTGCAGCTCCAACAAAGTGAGTGTTGTTGCCTGACACGCCCGGATGACATCGATCAGACCACTTCATCATCAGAAGACTCAGATGACAGGACTAGTCTCCTTCCGCACACCATGCCCGCTCTCTACACCAACCTCGGGTGCGCTCTCCCTGTTCGCGCTGACAGCCAAGATCTTCCTGCCCACATACTTGCCCGGGTGCCAAACAGCGAGCAGTAGCACCGCGAGTGCGACGGGCGCAAATTCGAGACACGCAAAGTACACCTCGTTGGTCTGGAGCTTGCCACCCAGGCCCTCCGCAGTCTCGGCGAGACGGAAGCAGGTGCGCAGGTACACGGCGAGCGCGGAGACAGAGAAGGCGATGCAGAACGACGTGCTGGTTTCGTGAGCCTCGCCATTGCGGAGGGCAGCTGTCTTGTCGGTGCTGCCGGGGGATGAACGAGGCGAGCGAAACCGCGAGAATATGTAGCTCGTCGCGAGTACGACAAAGACGCCCATGCTAAAGACCTGGTATGCGAGGCCGCCGAGGAGGATGTTGTTGGCGGTCGTCGGGTCCCTGCGTTTGGAGTAGCTCACGCCAATGAGCGCGGCGCCGGCCACCTGCGTAATGGTAGACACGACGTCGGACACGACGAAGAACCATAGAATGGCCCTGGGCGGAAGACGCGAGTGCAGGGCCCGGCTCCTGGAGATACCATTGCTGCTGCGGGCCAAGTTCTGTCGCGTGATAAGACCCGAGAGGATCGTGTAGATGCCCGCCGCGAGGAAGACCGGGGCTGTGACGATGAAGAAGTAGTTGAGGATGAAGAACAGCAGATGATACGGGTCTTGCTTGGCCGAGAGGAGGCGCGCAATGTAGCCGATGACCTCGAACAGCAGGCCCACGGGGAAGACAGTCCAGTACCAGGAGCGATTGCGTACGGTAAGCACCGAGTGGGCAACGAGGAAGATGAAGAACCAGGCAACGGCAAAGACGGCGAGCGCGAACTTGGGCGTGTAGCCGTAGATGATGACAGGCGTGTCCCACTGGCCCATTGGATTAGGAAAGTTGGGATCGATGTAGCCATACGTCGCCTGTGTGGGGCCTGCCGCGACAATTGTGTTAGTCAATGTTGAAGGTAGAGATGATAGCGTCGTCTCTACACATACGTGGGCTTGCCATGGTGAATTCTGGATGCTCAGCTTGTGGTTTGTACGAAGGAGTCGTGTTCGCGTGCTGCGAGATCAGCGGTGCATATGCTAGTCACTAAAACAGACAAAAGAGGCTCGCCGAGATATTATGGATTCCCCAGCACTTGGCTGCCGCGACCCAAGCTTTTTGAATCGCATGTCGGTGTTGTCCTGAGCACGAGCGCCAAGACGGCTTGACAGCGAGAATGACGCAGTTGATCGGGCGATCATGCTGGCCAATCACATGGCGTGGAGGGTGACCCGCCTGCGGCCCTCGCACTTCTTGGCTTCGCCGAGCTGAACCAGAACTGCACAGTGGGCACGCCCCTCCTCAGCTGCTCGGCGTTGGTGGACAACAAACTCGGCCGAGCTGCGATGGCGCCAATGGTACAAGGAGTTGACGATCGCCAGTCGGTGGTCCACGGCTTGGGCCACCCAGATTCGACCAACAAACCGCACGCATTGACGCTCGGCATGGGTCAGTGTTGCGCGAGCGAGCTGGAGGTTGCTGGGGGAGCTGAGCTGTCAAAAACAGTTCGCACTTGCACCCTGAGATCCATGTGCATGCCATGCTTTGGGTGCGTGCATGGGCCAGTGGCTTGAAGCGTAACCATGACAAAGTTTAGTCGTCTTTGTTCAAATTTGGCCCTGCACCCGGCGCTGCTTCGAACTCTCCGAATCGTACCCTCGGAGTTGCACGGCTTGTAAAGCAGCTTAGAATACCTAGACGCTCCTAAGCGAGTTTGACCTCTGTTTCGGAAGACATTCCAGCACGGGCCGGCATTGACCCTGCCCGAGGACCGGGTGCAAGAATCGGGCAGCGAAAAGTGGAGTGCTCACCCCGCGGAGGAGTGCGATATCTGGGGGAGTGTGCTCAATAACGGGCACGGTGATCACCACAACTTATACCTCGTCTGCAAAGACCCAAAGCCATCAGGATGTTTTACGAGCCAGGCAAGACAGCCCATAACCTCCCCCACGACCCGTTCAAGGCGTGCGTGGTGCCGCGGCCGATCGGATGGATCTCGACAACGAGCAGGGTCAAGCCCGGTGAGGCGGCGCAGCACAACCTGGCGCCGTACTCGCAGTTCAACAATCTGACGTTCGACCCGCCGTACGTCATGTTCAGTGCGAACCAGACGCCCGACCAGGACCGCAAAGACAGCGTCAAGAACGCGGAGCAGACGGGCAAGTTCTGCTGGAACCTGGCGACGTGGAAGCTGCGGGACAAGGTCAACATCACGGCGGAGCAGGTGCCGTACGGAGTCGACGAGTTTGAGCGGGCGGGCTTGAGCAAGAGCTTCTCGACGAAGCTGCCGGGGGACGAGGCGGGCAACGCGGTGCCGATGGTGGCCGAGTCGCCGGTGCGGTTCGAGTGCGTGTACCACTCGACGGTGCGGCTGCCCGGGAACGGGCCAATGGGGTCGGTGGACATTGTCATCGGGCGCGTGGTGGGCGTGCACATTGCCGACGAGGTGCTGACGGACGGCAAGCTGGACATCCGCAAGACGGAGCCGATTGCGCGGTGCGGGTACTACGAGTACACGGTGGTGCGGGAGACGTTCGACATGGTGATCCCGGGCATGAACGAGGCAACGCTGGCAGGGCTCGAGGGCAGCACCAAGCGGCACAAGGCGTGGGCGGAGGGAGAGACGGCCGTGACGGCCGAGGCGGGCGAGGACTCGCGACGAGCATGAGCATCTCTCGTGGGACAGAAGGACTCTACAATGACAGGTCGTTTCGTTGGGCACCTGCCCGCAGACTCTCGACGCTCGAGCACCCCGCCACTGGCCCGGCACCACGGCCGTTTGCAACGAGGGGCACCGGGGCAGGCTGCCACGCACCTGCACATTGCAAACTGTGTGATTGCCTTGACGTGTGACTATCGATATCGAGCCTGAGACCGAGTCCAGCACCAGAGTCCAGTGTCCGAAACCCGCCCTGAGCCAGCCGCGTCGGGTGCTTCAAGTCGCGACTTGTCCTCGAGCGACCATCCGCAAATCTCTTCCGTGGGATCACGGCAGCAGCGTCTTCGTTCAATGAACACCAGACCTCGTCTCGCCCAAATCGTTGCGATCACTTCATCCCTTTGTCTGAGACACTCCACCACTTGCCTCTCGTCCACAGCCTCCGCCATGGCCTTCCGGGCCAGTGACTCCAGCGAGGAGGACGTGGGCATCCTCCCAGCAACTCTTGCCCTCGCCCGGCAGGACCCCGTCTTCATGGCCAAATGGACTGCCATCGAGCCCAAGCCACGCTCCTACAACAAGAAAGTCCCCAACCAGTACTCGAGCAAGCTGCGCAAGCTGCCTCACGGCCAGCTTCACTACGCCCTCCTCGATGCCCAAGAGTACTGGATCGAGATCCTCGCCAACCATTTCCCGCCCGCCTGGGTCAGTGCTGCAGACGTCCTCCAGCATCTCGCCACCATCGTGCCGATGGCCTCGGCGGCCAGCACCAAACCATACCACACACTCAAGGCTGTCCTCAAGAAGGCAACGCACGCAGGCACCCACGCCGGGTGGAAGGACGACGCCAACCTCCGCTGCCAGCCTGTGCCGTTGGGCCTCTTGTACGCGGTCAAGGTGAACGGCAGTGCTCAGAAGGGTGCGGGGGACATGCCTCCCAAGATCACCGAAGACCTTGCTGCGGCCAAGCTCGACTGGCTCATCCAGGATCCCAGCACTTCAGTCATCCCAAGATGCTGGAGGACTTGGGCCATTCGTCACAACTACCCGCACGCAGCGTACATCAGCCACCAGCAGGCCCCCGCGCAACCTGTACAGAACCGCATATCTGTTCACAGGACGTCGGCCAGATCACCTTCGCAATTCGAGGATCGCATGAGCATCAAAGGAATACCGCGGCGGTTCAGCGTGCCTCGACCCACAAGCCCAGAGCTTGGGTACGGGCGACACGAGAGAAACGAGCACTACGGTGACCATGACGGAATGCTCATCGAAGACGACGAGTCCTTTGAGCTCTGGGACGCGTCCTTTCGTGACGAAGAGTTGCAAGAAGCATCTCCCGAGCCCAAGCCAGACCTCGAATTTGACGATCCCCCAACCCGGACCTTGAGGCATGCCCAGAGCCTCCGCTCGCCCTCGCCTGCAGAGTCCGACAACTATCGTGCGATCACGCCACCCGTTGACTTTGGCCACGTGCAGTCGGCAGCAGCCCACCGCAGAGCCCCTGTTGCGTCCACTAAGACTGACCAACAAGCGAATGTCTTCGACATCAAGTCTATGGACGACGTGCGCACGCTACTCACCGACCTCCGCTCTCAGAAGCCCCTCCGCTGTCCAACTGCAGCCGAAGTTCTACCGGACGCCAGCAGTGACGTGCACGAGGCCTTCGCAACGTACACGAGATATCTTGGCGCCAAGGTCAAGGCCGCCATGAAGTTGACATTGGGACAGATCCTGCTGGCATCCCCGCTCGCTAAGCTCGTCAAGCAAACGGACGCCATGAGGAGAGATCTTGACTATTACCGCAACGAGGCCGAGAGCGTACGCCAGCAACTGCCAGAAGCCATCCAGACGGTCAAGGAAGTCCACCAACGGGAGGTCACACGGCTGCACAAAGACATTGCCAATCTCAAGTCCGCCGTGAGTAAGACAGCCCGGCAGCAGGCCAGCAGAAAGCCCCAGCTCCAGCCTGAAGCGTCGACGAGCCAGTACCATATCACGACCCGGGCCGCTGCCACGCGTACTGGTGGCTCAGTCGCCGGTCGCCGCGATGGTGGCAGGCTCGACGCTCCTCCAGCTATGAGCACGAGATCTCGCCAGGTGCATGGTGGTCCGCGTGTCGGACAAATTTCGCGCAAGAGACAATCAATTCAGCATCAAGAGGTATCGGCGCCCCCTCGCAAGCGAGTCGCGACTGGCAAGAAGTCGGCCGATCTGAAGACGGTGTACGCCACGTACTTTGCGGATGACGAATGATGACATACGAGAGCGCATAGGGATATCAGACTTGGTGTCTCCAGGGACGGACTTTTGACGAACCCGACTTGTTTGGTAGCTCGCAATCTTGCAGACACAAAGACGGCTGGCCGTGTAATGGAAGTACAGGGCCTGGCGTTGGAATCGGGGCAGATGGAACATGACTTTGATGATACACAACCTTGCTTTTATTGGCCTCCATGTACGTATCTTTAGCACGGTAAATATTTGCTAGATATTTGGGGTAAAATGTAGTATGCAACTTAGCAGAGAGCGTCAGGCAGCAGAGAGATGTCCTTTGCGAGTGGCTATGATGCATAGACAACCCAAACAACCCATGATCCTCGTCACAATCCGCCTGACAAACCACTGACTTCCAAATAAGAAGCTCAGGAAGAACCCCGTTTCCGGGCCCAAGAGCTGGAACTTGCAGGCTGGGCAACTTCAACAAATCACACGTTGGCAGGAACCCCATTGATTCAAGCAGCACCGGAGAGTCTAGCGGCATCCCATGTATAGGCAACATGAGTTATCGTTTGACTGTGAGGGTCCGTCGTCCTCTCGCCGATCAGCATATTCCCGTGCACTATGTCCTCGGCTGGGCTGCTCCGAGCTTTGTAGAGACACAGCGTCGACGGACGTTTTCTGGTGGCTTGTGTGAGCGCTCAAAGTCGATTCAATCAGCAGCAGGTGACCACCCCTTGTATTTTCCTTGTTCTGTAATCGAAGTCCCGTGTGGACATGCGCTTACAGACGGCCGCCCTTTGTGGTACCCTTGTCTCGCCTCTCCTCCCCTATCGCTTATGCCCTCTCCATAGCCAACAACAACACTCGGCCAACAACACACCCTGGCGACGACAGGACTTGAGATCCTGTTAGCCAACCAGAGCGCCGAAGCGTCTTCGAGCTTGTCACGCAGATGACCCGAATCATGTACTCCCGATATTGTCGAGAACGGGGCGGAGCGTGGGCCGAGTCGTACGGGAAATGGATCCTTCGGTGGCGCGCGCGCCCAATAAGCCAGTCCCACGGTCTCGCAAAGAGATCCATGGAACCAACTGCATGGAAGCCAAGGACCGGCCGCGGTATGGGCGAGTCACGGCTGGCTGACGGAGCGGCTAGTGGTATATGAAATGTGCTCCTGCATGACAGCCCTGTCCAAGATGGGTTTGTTGGTCGCAACGGCGATCCCTGCTGTGTTCAGACACGGGACAATAGCTGACGTGCTGGGCAGGAGGGCCGTGGAGTGTCGCCTACCTCTCGTCCGAGCAGGATAAGAAATGTCGAGGACGTGACCCAGCGTTCTCCGAATTCCCTCCACCACCCTCGGCTTGCCTGGTGCGGCACACCCGCTCAGACAATAGCAACCATGTCGTACTGCGCGCTAAGTCAAACATTCGCCTCGCCGAACGTGTCTACAGTGGTCACCACAGGACAAGGACTCAACCTCACGGACGTGTTCCAGCGGCGGCCCTCGATGATCAGGGTCAACTATCTGGCTACAGCCACGAAGAGGATCGAAGGCAGCTACGGCCGGCCCCTCCCCATCATCAGTGTGTCTCGACTCCTTTCTCAGCTGCGCCATGCAATGGGTGGTCATCTCTGTATCTTGCCGTCCGCTGACACAATAACCATTCTTCTACCCGCGCCGCAGATGTCACTCTTGACTGGGACCACACTGCGCCATTCGGACTGCCACTTCAAGACAGGCCGGAATCACCGGTCTGGGTTTCCATCGACAGAAATTGCATGATAGCCACCGCTGTCTACTACACATGGCTGGTCCCTCTCGACTTACTCCAAGACGACGAACCAGCAGCGAGCTTCTACATCAAGTCAGCCTGGTCTGAGCCAGGCAGCGAGGAATTAGTCGCGCTGGCCGAGAGCGACCAGTTTATCGTCCTGAAAGCAGCCGCAGCACCGTCTTCTTCCGCGACACCAAGCTCTCCCACGCCTTTGAGTAGCAGCAGCACAGGCGTCAGCAGCGCAGGCCAGCCTGCCGCGGATTCCAGCGGTCTCAGTCCTGCCGCCGTGCTTGGCCTCGGCATCGGGCTGCCACTATCCGTGTGTGCAGCACTCGTCATCTGTGGGTGTTGGTGGCAGCGACGGCGGCGACAGGCGAGGCAACGTAGAGCCACCGTGGCCGGCGCTGATAATCTGCCGTCTGCTGGCGCCCAGAGGGGTGACGCCGCGGCGCAAGGGACGCACTTCGAGAAGGCGGAGCTGGAAACTCCCGTTTTCAATGCGCTTCTCACAGATCCACAAGAGTTGGAAGGGCTGCCTGTTGCGTCGGAAGACGGGCATGTTCATCACCACTACAGAGTACTGTGACCATATAGATCAGAAAGGTGACATGCGGCGAGCTGCCGTGCAAACAGCTGGGGGCGGTCCAGTTGTCCAGGTTCGGCTCAGACATGACAACATACAAGACCGGGGATTCGCTGGTCGTGACCGACCCAACTGATGATCCGGCGGTATCAAGTTTTGTGTGAAGGGCAAGTAACATCCATTTGTAGACGCCGTTAGGTTCATAAATGGACGATGACTTCCCTCCACATGTCTACACAAGGTCTTCACATGATGAGCTTTTTGGTGTTTTGCTTTCACGCTTTGCTTTGACCTGTTCTTTGTTTCACTCTTTTAGTACCAGAAAACAGTCCTGATCAGAAGCAATCGCTACTGAGTCATGTGGAGGCGCGTGCCGCGTGCGTCTCTCAGTCGTCTCAGTCTCTCCCTGTTCCCTTTTAGGCTTTCATACGCCTCGCCGCCAGCGGCGCTCACAATTCTTTCGACAAACTCACCAATCCCAAGTCGCCCTTCCCCGATCTGCAAGAAAAGCCTATGGAGATCCGCAGAGGGTCGCCACTCCTGCGTGTCCCATAACAGTCTTGTCTTCTCGATATCCCCGTAGAACTCTGCGCGGTGAAACCAGCCATCGCCATTGTCTGGAGGCGCGAGTATGCCACGCTTCAGTCACCAGACACCCCAGAGCCTGGCTGCGCGTTGAGTCTCACTTCCATCCTCGGACGTCGCGTGGCCGGGGATCCAGCTTCGTAGTTCGGCCTTTTGGAGCTTCGGCATCGAGGTCACGCCATTGCAAGCTCTCGCAAAAGATGAGAGTAGGGACGAAAGAGAATCATCGTAATCCGCTGTGACTGGGCTGCGCTCGGGGGCAAAGATACGATCGTGGCGGCTATACAATTTGGGAACGGTGAAGCTCGCTGTTTCTGCCTGACGGAAGGCTTGGCGACGCAGGATCTTGTCTTGGTCTTCAGGCAGCTGTGTCTTTGTCTCGTCGTGTTGGTACTGGCCATGGTGATGATAGCCTGGAGGCATCGCGTCCGCTAGCCTCGCGCGCAGTACTCGCTCCGCTAACAATGCGTCGTCTCTTGGCCCGTTGGGGCGCATGGCAAAATATGTCCCTCCGTCCGGTCGACGGCCCTCGAACAATACGGCAAGATTCTCAAGAGATGGCCAGCAGGGTACGTCCTCGAGTTCCTTCTCGGAATGTACATGCAGCGGCAAGAATAGCGATGCATCGAAACACCCACTGATGTCAAGATTTCGCAGGCTGGGCAGTCTGGAGAGGGCGTCACGGAGAGCATCGCTCAACAGGTCGAACCTCCCTTCGGAGCTCCTCATATCGCCAACCGTCGTGTGCTGATTGGTGTTTTGTCCAACAAATGCGTCCCAGCTCGTCATCAAATCTGCCCGTAGAATGAGTATTTCGAGTCTTTTCAGGCCGGGAATAACCTGCGCGACAATCTTTGCCAGACTATCCCGCCGCGCGCGCTGGAGAGCAGGATAATCGTCTTTTCGCACATTCAGCTGCCACACCGCTCTCACAAGGTTAGGCATCTTCCCTGCCATGAATAGCGGAGCGCGGTCGCATACGATCCTCGTAGTCAGATGTTTGATGAAGGATCCAATGATAGGGACATCGGGTAGTTGACCAGCGCGGAGAAGTTCGACGGCGGAATATCGGTGGCGCCAGCTGTATAGATCCACGACTGGGCCGGTGTCTGTTGGCTGGTGGATGTATATCGGATCGATATATGCCTCTGGATCCTGTGCAGCGCCTGTTGGGATTTCCCCGCTAGCATCCCTCAAAATCGAATTGCCCAGGATTCCAATCTTGCGATCGCTCGTTTTACGCAGGAATGGGTGATCCGAAGACGAGTACATGTCTACAAGCTTCAAGGTGAGTGGGCCTTCGTTTGTGTCTGGCGCTTTCCAGTGTTGAAGCATGTCGAACAAGTCATGGACGACTGCACTGAAGGCCTCGTTGTTGATTTGACGGTATCTTTCGTCCTCGAAGAAGCGCCGTTCTGTATCTGGGTAGGGTGGGAGTATGATGGTGAGCCGAATTATGCGGACAAAGTTGCGGCGCCGGTGGTCCCTGTGCACAAAGTCCTTGAACTTTGCAAGATCTGTGCTATCAAGATCGATCGACCTGAAAATCCGCTTCTCCAGGGTGAATCGCCATCGCTGAGAAACGGTAAGCAGTGCGAGGCGCGCGGATCTACTATCCTGAAGGTGAGTCGCTACGGAGTCCAAGATCTCCTGCGGAAGCGATTCCATGGTCGTCACCGGGCTGAGTTTGTCGGGAAAGAATGGCTGAGGGTACAAGGTTTACCGGGTGATGAACAGCTCAACCTGGATGCAATTGGAAGGTTGAGCCTTGCCGATAATGTTGGTTTGGCGAAGATGAGGGGTGCTGCCTGCAGGATGGTGTGACGACCAGCCAACATGGGAGGGGTTGTTTGGGTCGCAGGCAGCACACACCAGGTCGCATATCGGGCCAAGGATAAGGGCAGGCAGCGAATGACAGGATAGGATAGGAAGGATGGCAGATGCCGAGCCAGTCATCGAGCTCTATTTTTTCGTCCCTGCACAGGTGTGAATTGAACGACATCCCAGGGGATAAATCAATGCGCAAGTGTTATAAAGAATGTTTCCACTTGGTATTGTCACTTTCTTTTCTTAGTCTCGCAGCCGATAGGCTCTCTTAAAAAGAATCTGCTTTGGCGCATGCCCATTTCCCGTGGCTTCTGCTTCGCGTGTCCCACTTGGGCACGCAACTGCTTTCCTGGGTTTTGTTACAAGTACTGGCCACAGGATTGTCTGTACCGCTTCGCTCTCCAAGCCAAGTGCTTTGGCGTAATCAATCACCTATTTCAAGATCCCAATTGTCGAGTCAAACTCGATACACCTTCTTTTACCGCAACTGAGAGGTCTGGGCAAGATTGTGCTGAGCAATTCTTTTTTTGGTAACGCGGAGCACCTGAAGGCTATCATCACACATTTTGTTTACACTTGAACTTATGAAAAGGATTATTGCTAACGCAGGTTGCTATCTCTGTTCGCTAAGCAACAGGTAAGATGACAACCTTCTCGCACCGGTCACCTCCCATACACGACATCAGGCGTTCGAAGCCCTGGCTGGGCATCCAGCCTCCCGTCTTGCAATACACCCTGTGTTGATGTAGAGCCTGGTCAAACTCTTCTTCGCCAATATCGCTGATAATGTTAATATCTTTGATGCCTGGGCTGAGGTACCACATCCCCCACGCCTCCTTCTCCTTCCGTGTTTCATTCCGTTTCGCAACAGGTGATGGGACAGCGGTAGATAGTGACGCAAACTGGAGCCTGGGGAGCCTCTGACATGTCTTTGCGAAAGCTGTAAAGAGGGCCTCGACAGCATCGTGATCAGGAACCAGTTCGTCAGCTCCGTTGAATTCTCTCAGGTGCCCATGATAGGTGATTGGATTGAACTGTTCAGGGAGTACAGCGGATTCGTTGCTCTCTACAGTTGCTGGATAGCCGGGCGGTATTTCGTCTTCAGATGGCATGGCGACTGCTTGAAGGTCGTTGTGGTAGAGATAATGGCCGCCTTCCGGCCTCCTGTTGCGAAAAGACACTCGAAGGTGCCGCAAGTTAGGCCATGAACGCGGAGCCAAGGTTTGACCAGGAGGCATGAAGAGGGAGCAGTCTATGAATCCTCGCACACTGAGTTCCTCGAGACGAGGCATTTCAAGAGTCGCAAGTCGAATTGCCGTACTGAGAGCATCTGGAGACTGACCCTCGAGGGCCGGGTCGGTCCTGTCAGCCAGACTATCTTTGGCAGAATCCGGTGTCCAAATAGTATGGGCAGTCGTCAAGATTCTCAATGACCTCAGATGTCTGCAGCGAGGCAGGTCCCGCTTGATTGCCGCTGCGAAGTCGGCTCGGAGACTCCGACGGAGACCGATGTATTGGACACACCCATCATTGACGATCATCGTTGCCTTGTCGAGGTTCGGCAACCTTCCGAGAATCTCAGCCAGAGTCTGGTCGGCTAGGTGTCGAGTAATAGCGTTGCCCGCCATGAACGAGCTGATTGCTGAAACGGCAGGCAGCGTATGGCCTTCTGTGAAGCGAATGTACGAGTAGCCGAATCGGAAGCTCCACAAGTCAATGACTTTTCTGTCTGCGTCCCTGTCTACTAACATGAGGGCCTTATGAGTATCTAGGCTCGGATCTGACATGCGTATAAAGGGATGGTCAGAGACGGAATAGATGTCCTTCAAAGTGAACTCGATGGTCCCCACTTCCCGTGGGTTCCACGTCTGCAGCATATCGAACAGCTGGGTGAAGGCAGCAGTGAAGGCCTGGTCGTTCGTCGACCGGTCGGCCGCGGTCTCGAACTTGCAGCGCACGTCATCGCCGTAGCTCGGAAGCACGACGATGAAGTTGAGTCTCCTGATGAGCCGGCGCCGAGAGCCCTGCGCGATGAGCTCGAATGTGTCGAGTTCACTGCTTTTGAGGCAGAGCTCCTCAAAAGTCAGTCGCTCAACTGCGTATTGCCATTGACGGGACACGGTGGCGAGGGCTGGCCTGTTGTATGAGGTGCGGCCAATGTACGCGCATATCTCGTCGTAAATGTCGTGCGGTAATCGCTCCATGTCTGCATTGATAGGAGCTTACTGAGTCTCGGCAGTGAATTTGGCGCTGTATGGCTGCTTATGTACATCGCTCAGCCCAGGAGGTGCGAGCATCTTCAGCACCCTATACGCACGGTGTTAGGCATCGATGCACCGACGGAAATCCGGTACTGAACCAACAGATTGGGCGCACCAAGAACAGGCATGGGTCAAGCAACAACATGACATGATTGGTGCACAGGAAGGCAGGCCGGATGTCTCAGATTTGACATGCCTTGTATCGCAAGGAGACGGCCGAATTGAGTGAAGTTCACTATGGATGCTCTTCTTAGTTGACTAATGAGAGTCAGCCCGTCTCTTGGTGGCTGTCTATGTATTTCTGTCCACTGTGTTTGAATTGTGCTTGTTGTAGTTCCAGAGTTACGCTGAGTTGACCATCTTGATCAGCAAAGAGTGCTTAGTCGTCAGATTCGCAGCCAATGTGAGGTTCTCGCAGCTTTTGTCACTCGAGATTATTTCAATACCCGCCGGCTCCCGAGTTACTGCCCCTGGTCGTGGCTGCGTCGCTGCGAGATAGAGTGTGAGCCTGTGAGAAAGGACGTGTGAGCCAAAGCGGCAGGGTTGGCACAGCGCGGTGCCTTTGCGCTCGAACGCGCGGCATCGTCTTCCGTGTTGTCGTGGAGGCGGTCGATCGAAGGCGTGCGACCTCGTAGCCGACATTTCTGATGCACTTTCCGTTGCATCGCGAGCGCTCACATGTGTCTTCAGCTTGCTGGTACCGTGGCCGTTGACGGCTTGGGTTTGTCACGGCGGCTACCTCAAGCCACCCGCCAAGCATCTCTGACGAGGCTGCCTGCCATCGGGAGGGCAGTGCGCGTAGGGAGATAGTGATGCGCCATGGACCTGGTCGGCTGTAACGGGTGCGGCAGAAGAAGCTGGCTGCAGATGGTGATGGCAGACAGTGGATGGGATGCGCTGAAGGTCTCCGCCAATGGCATCCCCAATGTCGCGGGTCTCAGCCGGCTCGGAGGGAGTGACACATGACTAAGCCATCTCCTGATGTGGGTCCCTGCCATCGCCATGACCTCGGGAGGCAGCGACGTCCACGGGTGCTCTTGCCGTGATCAATCAGAATGACATGCCCTTCTCTTGGGAGTCAAGGGCAGCCAAGCCCGTTGATACAGATTGATCTGTTGGACTGATGCGCCCAATGATGCGTCAACAAGTGGCGCTTCAGCTGTAGTAATTGTCTCAAAGCACATACGCCACTCTCAGTATGTTCCCGGTGCCGATATTTCGTGGCCGACATGCAGGGTTCAATGAGTGTCCCTCGTACAATACTACCTGCAGCGTCTTTGTTGGAGCACGAGATTAGCAGATCTGGGCTTCAAGATTCGAAGGGGAGGACAATGCAATCCCAGCAGACCGTTGAGTCCCCCAACCTGGGTGCTAGGATGAGTCTGCAAGCCGGGACAGTGACGTTCCGACCTTGTGCGAAGCCTCACAGCCCAATTCATATGTATACATAAGATAGGCCGAGGGTGGCCAATCTCAAACACTGTTATTGAAGACAATTAATGGGATGACTTGACGTTGCAGGCACGGAGAGGAACCGTTCACAGCAGTGGTGGTACCATACCTGGAGCAGAAAGTGAGGAAACCATTTCCAACTCACATATCAGGGTCAGAGAGCTGCGCTGCAGGAACTGACATTGGAGTCAGAGCTCACAGCAGAAGCAGTAAAAAGGGACTTGGTTACGATGACAAACAGGCAACTGGCCCCCCATCATCCTGCCATAATCGTTACAGAATAGCACCCAAGGTCAAGCACCCTCAACCCAAAAGACTCAACCACAACCCCAACCACGCATCTCCCACGACATGATTACCTGCATAAAATCCGCCGAATCCACTTGCACAACCACTACAACTGTGGGGTTGTCAGCCCGACCCACAACGGAGCCCCGAGTCCCGACAACAACGGGTCCGCACCCCGGCCACAAAAAAAATCATATCTCGGCCAAAAATGATCCCATGGACCTCCGGGATGCAAAAGATAATGATGAGGACGAGACTCGAACTCGCGCGGGTTGCCCCATCAGGATAACTACTTGTTAAGGTAACCTTAACCTGACGCCATAACCAACTCGGCCACCTCACCAGATGTTGTTGAAGAAGCTGGTCCTTATGCGGATATCTATCCACTGCTGATAATAGCCACGGGTCCTGCGGTCTTTTCGGGACAGGCGCGATGGCAATCGGGCGCTGTTTGGCTGTGCAGTCAACAGAAGTTGGTAGCATGGGGGTTGAGTGCAGATTCTGCATCGGAAGTGGGCGCGAAATCGGCCGCGCAGATGGCTCTGACTTCCGACGGACTGGGTGCCGACTCCTTGGGTCTTGTTTCGGACCAAAGACTCCGAGAGGTCATGTTTGTGCAAGATGTGTAGGAACCTTGACCACTGGCGGACAACCCGTGACACCGCATGAACGCAACATGCCCAGCCGACTGCCCAGGCGAAAGCGAAAGCCTCAGGCCCGTGTTCCCGGCAATTCCTGTCTCTAAGGACCAGCCAGTTTCCAGGAGAGAGCTCTGACCGACTCCAGCTAAGTTGGCTCTGCCCAGTCGCTGGATTTCAGACAATTGTGGAGGCTCGGAGATCCTGGGATCTCGGATCCAGATTCACTGCTCTGACTGTGCGATGCCCATTCCTCATGCAGCTATCCCACTACAATTGGGACCCTTGCTCTATCAGACTCAATGACTTGCCTGCAGAAGTGCAGATGGATGATATGTATGGCGGTGTTCCAAAATACAGCACCGGGCTTACTGCCAGAGACTCAACCACACAGCCTACAGCAAACCCCGAGTGCGCCCATCCAAGCAGTTAGGAATCCATTAGGAGCAATACTCAAAGTGCGAAAAGGCCGGTCCTTGTCAGTGCTCGCAGCACACATGATGCCAACGTGACCCTGACCTGACAACATGGTGAGCTTTGCCTGGCCTTAGCCTACCTCACTGGTATCTGCCTCACAAACCCAACCTTGCCACGGCCTGTTTCTATCGCCCTTCTCGGGTGGTCACAGCGGAGATCAAAGACGACCGCGGGGCCGGCTCGGGATGAATTCCGTGCACGGCCGGCAGTGGCAATAGAACACATCGGCGGCAGTATGTCCAGCCTGCCTGGGCCATGGCCCAGGATCCCTATCGATCGCAGCTTCCTGCCGGGTACCCTGTCGCCATTTGTCCAATGCCGGGCGTCCGTGTCCATCGCCACCTTAATCCCAGGGACAGCCAGTGTCCCCCTCACCATCTTGAACTGCGCAACCAGCTCTGTAGGCCGTCTGCCTTGCAGATGGGCACTCTCGAGCAGTGGATGCATGTCGCGGGTACCCGGCAGGAAGGCTAGCTCCCCGAGCAGCTTTCCCCCTGAGCTGATGATGCCATTGCGCAGACTGGTGGTCAGCCCTGGTAGCATGCGCGTCTTCGTCGGCAACCACGCCAGCCGATGCACTTCCTGCGCAGGCACCTGGACCGCGCCTGCCTCTACCGTCCATGGGTGAATGTGATCCCATCTCCACTCGCCTGCTCAGGAACCTCCCGCGGCACCCCTTCGCAAGTCACACACAACGGAATCGACGCTGCCTGTCAGTACCTGCTCTCCTTCCTCAGATCTCGTTTCATGCAACGCCTGCAGTCGTTGCAGAGCGGCAGACCGCAAGCTCGGCAGCGTCTTATTCATCTCTAGACTCTCCAGAACCCCAAGCCCGACGAACAACGGCCGCTTGGCGACGGCTGCCAATACAAGCTCGTAGGGCAGACTCGTCTGCTTGCCCAGCCTCCGTAGCGCTCGACTTTGATGTCAAAGACCGCTGCCAACCACAACCTCATCGCACTATTCCGCCGACGCGGGACCGGTACAGCGAAACGATGAAGGCTGCACTCGAACCGCTGTAGTGCCTGGTGCGCGTGCTCGCGAACACCCCCGTCAGTGTCGACAGCAGATACAAACCGTCGCCTTCAACGAAGTAATCATGATACGCGAACTCTCAACGCCACGACAACGTGCGAAGGCATCACAGGCTCGACATCGTTGAGGCACAACCTCCTTGCGCTTGGCAGGGGCATCGTTCAAGCCCAATAACGCGCGGCACCGGGCCACGTTGCCTTGACGCTCAGGTCAAACGGGTCATCTTCCTCAAGATGCAACCAGTCCCATAGAAGCTGGCAAGCCTCGAGATCGCTTGAAAGCCCATACCCGCTGGTCTCAACCAGTTTCAGGTCTGGCAACCTGCACGATAATACTGTTTTACACATCCACGACATGTGCGCCATACTACTCGAGACACTGCTGGTCTGGGCGCCACGCATAAACCACATCGTCCATCCGCACAATAAGATACTACAAACGCCTCTCAAGACTGTGTGGTAGTTCATCATGGTCTGCCATGATGGCCAGAGCTCCAGCGAAACGCCAAACCACGCAGCCGAAGCCACTTCCCAATGCCCTCTCAGCCTAGATCCGATCCTCGGCGGTGCCGTACACTCGACAATTCTTGCAGCGCCGGAGACTGTTCACGACTCGCTTTTCCAGGTATGCTTCCAACACCATGGGACAAATGACGTGGCTGACACTGGCCATCCTTTCTAGACTGTCTTCCATTCCGCTGTCTGAGGAGGAACTCAAGCAGCTCTTCCACAGCCTGACAGGCACACAGGTCTTGTGCAGGACAGTCACAGGCAGGGAACCGCTCTATGAAGTTGAGCTCCCCACTCAAGACAGGAGAACTTGAGCAATACAACCATCGAGCCCGAGCACGTATCCTTGGTCACTTGGACTTTCGCAGGTGGTAGTACACATGTCTGTCAATTGATCAAATGGCCACGCGATTCCATGTCAGACTCGCCACTAAGGATTTTACTTTTGGGGTTGATGGGAAGCTGCAGACTGCGAGATACAGCCCGAGCGAGGCCTTCAGAGCCGCCAGGCTTGTCTTTACCGAGTTGCTGGGCGACCTTCCCTCGCGCATCGCCAGCATACAAAGCTGGGCAAGAAGCGGCAACACCACTGCGGACAGATATCTGACTTGAGACGTCCCAATTTCAGCCACCTAATGGCCCTGGCAGAACAGGCCGCGGAGCTCGAGACCGCACCTGCGGTGATACAGTGGCCATGGGACGCCTGGCCCCCACACACATCGAGATGATGCGCGTGGTTGACTGGATCGGAGAACGCCTCAAAGGGCACGAGCTTGACACGGGTCCCGTCACTGAGGTCCGCCGTCACCACGCTATTATCCCCGAACAAGTCACGAGAAAGCATATCGAAGCATACGCGGACTCTCGCACAGCCCTGGTTGGACAGCCAATGACCGTGGTGAGAGACAAAGTCCAGTTCGCCAAGGCATGCCTGAGGGCCTGGGATGGGGTGCCATGATCCTCATCTGTGGCAGGCTGAGGCAGCGAGTCCCTGCTTGCCAAAGCTTTGGTTTTCAGCGTGGTCTCGAGCTGATGTGAACCTACACAGGATACAGAACGACTGGCCTGTGCATTTCTCGCCATTCATTGTCCGCACGCTCAAGGCAGATCCCCACACGGACTGTTTCCTGCAGCAGGTCGCGGATCTCGCTCTGACCACCACGAATCCCTGCCTTCGGCAACCCTCCCGACCAGATCCGACGGTTTGAGGGAATGTTGCATGATGAGAACCATCAGGTGAACGCTGCGCAGCCTCTTTTCGGGCCGTACATCGAAAGCTAGCTTGTGTTGTCATGCTCTTCCACAACCCTTGTCGCATGGGCTCATACGGAGGTTTCCTCTCTGTCTTTCGGCATCGTTAGCAGGGCAAGCACACTCGATTTATGCCTAATGAAGACTTTTCCTTAGCTCGTGTATCATACATAGTCTACGAATAGCAGTAGTTATGGAAGAGTATGGAATGCCTTTGGCTACCTCGGGAGGCGATCCGAGTACCATGTCTTCCGAGAGGCCATCTGACCCAGAGTGGGCAATTCCAGCCGATCCAAGGCCCCCCCACCTCCGAGTCGTGACACGTGAAGCTCCCCGCCCCCGGCTGCCGAATCCACGTCCAGTCTCCGCTTGCTTCCGACGGAGGTGCGGGGAAGCCGAGCCCGGGGCTCCCTTGAAGCCTTCCCCAAGCGGCCAGAATCTCCAATTTCGGAGCAAGGCTCGTGGAGCTCCATTTCCCAACCTGAGCCCCGAATCCCCCTCCTTTATTCCCACCTTCTAGGCCAACATTGTCCGCAAACCAGTAACTTTGCTTGGCTCGCACCGCTTCCCAGCACCCTGTGGATATTCGGCAACGACACAAAGACGCATCAGCCACACCACGATGGGCCGCCAGACGCCCTCGGGCACGACCACCGTGCAGATCGGCCCCCTCGGGACTGCCTCGTGCTTCGCCTACGAGGACGGTGTGCGCAACATCCTTGGGGTCCCCTACGGCCGCCTCGCCAAGCGCTGGACCCGCGCGACGCTCGCAGACAGCTGGCAAGACAACAAGCATGACGGGACGAAGCTTGGGTGAGTCGAAACGACACACGACACGGAGCAGTACTGACCTAAGACACACTCTCCAGACCCCGCTCGCACGGCATCGCCACCCACGAGGCCAACATCGACAACGACCTCGCCGTGCCCGTGCCCGACCACCCGGCCATCCCGCGCCCCAAGCCCTCGGAACTGGGCTGCCTCAACCTCAACATCGCCCTCCCACCACTGCCCGCCGGCCGCGACACGCAGACCAACCCGCTCCCCGTGATTATCTACGTCCACGGCGGCGCGTTCTGCTTCGGCTCCGGCGGCACCGCCAACAACGACGGCGCGCATTTCGCAGGCTACTCGGCCAAGCGCGGCACGCCCTGCATCTACATCTCGATCAACTACCGCCTCGGGCTCGGCGGGTTCCTTGCCTCGCAGGCCATCAAGGACGAGCTCGCGCGCGACGGCTTCGCGGGGGTGGGCAACTTCGCGCTGACGGACCAGCAGGTCGCCCTGCAGTGGGTGCAGAAGTACATCGGCCACCTCGGCGGCGACCCAAACAACGTCACGCTCATGGGCCAGTCCGCGGGCGCCGCCTCGATTGGGTACCTCATGATGGCGCGAGGTGCCGAGGGCAACGAGCCGCAGGGCTTCCAGCGGGCCGTGATGCTCTCGGGGGCGGTGGGCACGATGGAGAACTGGTCGATGGACATGTGTGAGCGGAAATATCAGGCCGTGCTACGGCACTTCGGCATCGCCAACGGCCCCGACGAGCTCGACAAGCTGCGCGCGATACCCGAGGTGGAGGTCGCCAACGCCACCGAAGTCATCGAGGGCGCCGGGCCCGGCGAGCTGGTCATCATGAACGCCACTGTCGACGGGTGGTTCCACTCGCCGCAGCTCGTGTCAGACGCTGAGCTCCTGGATAGCCCAGAGTCGCTGTTCAGGTGGCGGGCGCCGCAGTGGTTGAAGAGCCTGATGATCGGGGATGTCCGGCAGGAGGGGCTCATCTTCCGGGGCAAGTTGATGAACCCAGAGCGCGGGTACGCGTGGTACCGCGACGTTCTGGCGGAGCACGTCGGCGGCGCGGCGGTCGCCGACACGATCCTCAAGGAAAAGTACGGCGCCAAGGAGGATTCTGCGGCCGGCAGCGCGGAGCTCGCGGGCCCGCTGACCGACATCTGCGGCGACGTCTTCTTCAAGATTCCCACGATCGTCATGGCGGACACGGCCTCGCGACGGGCATCCGGTGGCCACCCCGCGGGGACCGGCCCCGCGGTGTACGGGTACCACTTTGACCGGCCGTCGACCGCGGACAACGTGCTCAAGGGCCTGGCGCACCACTCGGTCGACAACATCTACGGGCACCTCAACGCGCTGGACATCATGACGCCCGAGCAAGGGGAGCTCGCGCGGCGGGTCGCCGATGACTGGCTCGATTTTGCGCAGGGTGAGCGGGACCCCTGGATCCGGTACGAGGGAGCCGAGGGGGACAGAGGGGACGGCGGGCGCTGGATGGTATACGAGCCCGACGACACGTGGCGCGTCAAGAGCGAGAGCGAGGACGAAGAGCGCCGCGGGTACAAGCGCATGCGGTGGCTGCTGGACGAGGACTTGTACCGGGGCGTGTATAAGGCCGCGTGTGTCTGGCGGGCGCCCAAGACGCCGTATCTGTAGATAGGAATGAGCAAGTTCTTTTTTGTAGACTTGGTGCCATGGTGCCTGTTCTTGAGAGCAGCGTCAGTGTGATGTTTGTCACCCAAGAATAGCAGTGCAGACGGTGACAACCCCACCCGGCGACATCTCAATCTCAGGCCACCATCGCTCGAGCGAACACAGCGGCATACACAGGGCTTTTAGGCACAGCCGCCCCAAGACCCGCGTCGCGAATCTTGGACAACAGTCTCTGATCGTAACAGTGTGCCATATCCGCAGAACCTCGGCCAGTTGTCTGCGCCCCCGGTCATCTGCGGCCGAGACGTTACAAGGATGGGCCCCGGAGGACTCGACGATGCTCGCCCGGCTGGGGCAGTCCGCCCTCAAGGCACACACCTGTGAGCGAAGGCGGCGGGTGGTGTCGACACTTTGCTGGGCTTGGGGAGCGGAGGTTCTTGCTGCACCGTACTTCATACGTCACAGTTTCTAGATGGGTTTGTGTCGATACCTGAGTAATACACGCTACCTTCTTGAGTGCTATACGCGTTTTTCGGAAGTGGACGTCTCCTTTCTGTACCGGCTTTTGGAGGGGTATATGAAATGCTTCAATTCAAGGCTGACGACAATTCAATTGTTCAAGTGTTCAAATGGGTTTTTATTTCTGAAGGACTACACCAGAGCTGAGCTGCCCCTTCCACTAAAGGATGATTTTTCTGAGAACCACACAGCACCGGCGCATCAGCTTCATTGTGATTCCCAAAGCCAGGAAGGCCGCGCCTCCTTGGTTCCAGAAACGTTGAATGTGAGAGAATCCGGAGAAATCCCGAGACGGTCATCCATGACGATGCGAAAGACGATGCCCGGACTACGGGGTGCACGCGGCAGTGACACTCGTGGCGTACGGGACGTAGTTTGTGACGTAGTACGTGCTCGGGATGTAGTAGTTGGAAATGGTCAGGGTTGTTGTCTGGGTGGTGGTGGTGGGGATGACGGTGGTGGAGGTGTCGACCTCGGTCTGCGTGCCGGTCCGCGTGGTGGTGGTGGTCGCGGTGGTGGTGATGGTCTGGAACGCCGCTGCGTGCCCGTCGAGGTCACCGTGGCCGTCGTGGTCGTGGTTGTGGTCGTGGCTGCGGTCAGGATCACCGTGGGCGGCCCGCCGCTGCCCGTCGCCGTCGTGCACGGGGGCGTCGTGGGCGCGGGGACGTCCAGGCAGTCGCAGAGGGTGTCGGCAAAGGCCCTGAGCCCGCGGCGGGGGCGGTGGACACAGGGGGGGGGGGGGGGGGGGGGGGGCGACGATGCCTGTCCTGCGGACTTACACAATGTACGGCTGGTAGATGGTCGTGAGGGGGTCGACAAACGAGGTCCGACCAGTGTGGATGGCGAGCTTGTAGGAACTATGGAGGTTGCAGCAGGTCAGTGAGGCTTCGCAGGAATCGTGGCGGGTAATGGGGACACGGAGGGTGCCGAAGGGGCCACTTACGGGACGCTCTTTGTGGTCGTGACGGACTGCGCCGTCGTGGTCGTCGTGGTCACGGTCGCGAGCTGCGTGAGGGAGACCTCGGACGTCTGCACGGCCGTGGCCTGCGAGGTCTCGGTGTCGGGGACGTGCTGCCACGGCGTCTGCCATCGGCCTGTGCACTCTCGTCCCAAAATCACAATGACTGCTTGTGCGGGCGACTTTGTCTGTCTTCCGCTTCTGGGCGTCCGGCGGCACTAGCGAAAGCGCCTAGTGTGGCTGCTCCGCGTTCCCGACACAACAGCAACAAGACAGCTCTCGTCACGCGGCTTGCATGGTGGCTTGCTCCCGACGAGCTGGCCATCGCCGAGCCAGGCTGGCCCTCTGGACGCCCCTGGATCGGTGGACCTACCGTCCGCCCAACAAAGCTTGGCTCCTCCTGACAATTCCCACAATGCAGCTGGAAGCTCAGCGCACGACTGTCCTTCTCGATCCTTGTGGCTTCCATGCCCTGAGCTGCTCCCCAAGCATTTCCAAGGATTACACCTGCGTGGTGACCTGGACACTGGGCGTCTCCGGGTCTGACGAGATGGCATTCCATACAGCTTCCATGGCAGGGCCGTTCCTACCCTGACCACCAGCATGATTTCATCAAGAGTCTTATTTTGTCCTAAGCCATGCCCTAATCACGTACGACCATAGGATCGAGAAAATTGAGGGTCCCGTCCGCTCCCCTGTACACAAGCTCGATACCGCCGGATCAGTAGTTGGGTCGGTGACGACCAGCGAATCCCCGGTGTTGTACGTTTTTATTTTTTTTTGGGGCTCACCTCGTTGACCAATCCTGGTTTTGTCGTGAATTGCGATGTTGGTGTAGGTTCGAGGTGGAAGTAATCTTTTGCAGACCAACAGGGCGCAGGCACACCGCCAACCAGATCCGATCACGCTGCTGGCTCGTTCGCTCTTCCGTCCGCTCTCCTCGATGATGTTGTTGTAGAAGAGGCATTGGTGCAGGAACGACGGACGAGATGAATAAAACAAGGCTGGTTGCTTTTGCGTATTTGTCTTTGCAGGCGAGGGGCCGGTTTCAGCCCTGACGAAACCAAGGGCGATGGCCTTCGGCAGTCCATAACTAGAAATTTTTCATAAACCGCCTTCTCTGAGCAAATTCAGGTTTTCTCGCACGGACCAGTGTCCATAAGTACTGTGTCTAAACTAATCATAGTGCTGCACCGCCGTCTTTATCTGATCGATCCCTCGTCTGAAACTATGCTTTTGATTCGCTATCCCCGCGAAACGGTCCTTGCGAGAAAACCTGAATTTGCTCAGAGAAGGCGGTATGCATAATTATTGACATGTAAGATCCTAACCTAATCTGGCTGCAACGGACCGTGCCGCCCCTGTTGCCTTGCAGTCTCGGGCACATTAAAATATCCCGGCACCCTCTCTTCCGGGTCCTCCCATGGCGGGAAGGGCGTCGCAAGCTCCGGCAGATCCGATTAGTCCCCGCTAGAAGCTGGCAAATGTCACGTCGTGCGACTCGTGCGCTGCAGATCCCAAGCTGATCGTCGACTCCGAGGTGCAAGGATGGCCTTGTTCCCCATTTATATATTCGTTCGGACACATTTGACGGGGCTCAGAGTCGCCCCGAACCCGAGCCCGTGGATACGAATGTCCCTTCGTATCTGGCAGATCTGCACTTGGCACATGCAGAGACAGCTATTACCCACCTCGTCCACCCCCGAGCGGAGTTAATGGACGGGCTCGGGGCAGGAGGCCAGGCTACATATACCTACCTGAGCATCTTCCACTACTGGCAAGTAAAGCGAGTTGGTTTATGAACATCAGCACTGCGCTGCCCGTCAACCTGGACACTTGTATGAACACCCGCTCGCGCATCAACAACTTAGAGCGAAGATGGCCTCTCCCTTGTACGCAGCAGGCGTGCTGGCTCTAGCGGTAAGTACCTACCGAACTTGACATCTTGACGACGGGCTGTGTCGACCTTTTTGCTGACTCGTCTGTATGATGGCGTCCTTAGATGCTAGTCTACGCAATCGCCCAATGTTTCTACCGCATCTTCCTGCACCCACTCTCCAAAGTTCCCGGCCCTTGGCACTATTCCATTACAAGTCTATTTTTCATGCGGCATAAAGTTCGTGGTGATTGGGACCACCACCTTAAGACCCTCCACGACAAATACGGCCCTGCTGTCCGCTACACGGCCAACAGCGTATCTTTCATCTCTGCTGACGCCTGGGGTACTATTTACGGGCACAAGACGCAATCCAGCCCGGAATTTCCCAAGGATCCCATGGTCTTCGCGCAGGGGAGCAAGACGCCCGACATCATCGATGCTAATAACGATACACACCGCCGTATGCGCCGCGTCCTCGCCCATGCCTTCTCCGAAAAAGCCCTCCGTGGTCAAGAGGACCTCGTTCGCGACTACGTAGACCTCTTCGTTCAACGTATGGGCGAGAAGGCTACTCTTGCTGAGCCTATCGATATTGTGCTGTGGTACAACTTTACAACTTTTGACCTCATCGGCGATCTTTCCTTCGGTAAACCTTTTGGTATGCTTGAACGCGGAGTGTACCATCCCTGGGTTAAGATGATATTTGAGAGTATTGCCTTTCTATCATTCGGCGAGCTCCTCAGACGATACCCTATCTTGAAGCCGGCTGCCACCCTTATAACCCCAAAGGGGTTACTCGAGAGCTACGAGGAGAATACTCGGCTCTCTCATGAGACGGCTCTCCAGCGTATACGATCGGGCGATGAGGCTCGCGAGGACTTTATGTCCTACATTCTGCGTAACAACAATAGTGACGACGAAAAGGTCAGAGCGCGGGGTCTCTCCGAAGACGAGATCGCAGCGAATGCGGTCATTCTCATTATCGCCGGTAGCGAGACGACGGCTACACAGCTCAGCGGCGCGACCTATCATCTGCTTATGAACCGGGACAAATATGATATACTCGTTGCCGAGATACGCGGGGCCTTTGCGTCTGAAAGCGAAATCACAATCAGCTCGGTCAATAACCTCGAATATCTTATCGCCGTCTTGAACGAAAGCTTCAGGATGTGTAAGTTTGTTCTCGCGACCTATTGCATGGATTTAAAGCCCCTTTCAATCATCCATCAGCTCGTCATCTTTCGCTAACGAAGCCACCCACTTGTCCTTGCTGGTTTTAGATCCCCCTGTTCCTGCTGGGCTGCCCCGAGTTGTCCCAGACGGGGGCGAGATGATCAGCGGTCATTACATTCCTGCTAAGGTCCGTGCAAAATGAGCGCTTTCCCCCATGCCGTTTGTGCATTAGCACAAGTGTCTTTCAATTGTGCTCTTCGCTCTGCACGGTTTGCAGTGGATGAGGTTCTCAATCTTGCAGCTGACACGATCTACAGACCGCTGTCGCGGTGCCTCAGTGGGCGGCGTACCAGTCGGCGCACAACTTTTCCGAGCCGCAGCGCTTCCTCCCGGAGCGCTGGCTCGCCGGCGTGAATACGACCGATCCTCGCTTCATCCACGACCAGCGCGACGTCCTGCAACCCTTCTCCGTCGGGCCGAGGAACTGCATCGGCAGGAAGTGAGTAAACCACCATCATAGCCTCGAGAGACCAACAGGAGTCACAAGTGATCAAGGTGGTAGCGAAGCTAACGCCCATTGCCCCGGAATGCAGCCTGGCATACGCGGAGATGCGTCTCATCTTGACCCGCCTGCTGTACAACTTCGACCTGGAGCTGCAGCCACAGAGCAGAAACTGGAACGATCAGCGCACGTTTACGCTGTGGGAGAAGGGGGAGCTTATGGTCAAGGTCATGCCTGCCAAGCGTTGAACGGCAAGGCGTGTTTTTTTCGTTTTGTTCCAATTTCTACTCCCGGAAGGCGCATCATGTACGAGCAGTGGAACGTTCGGCTTTGTACGCTCAAGCGCCGGGATCTAACTTGGAAGTTAGACCTGGAATACTGAAGCTGTAGCCCAGGAGTCGAGAACGCGTGATGGCAGCGGTGGAAAAATCCCCTTAGGAGGGCGGATATGATCATTCGGTCGGTGGATTCACCGTTTGTGATCCACCGTGGTAAGGGCAAACAAGCATCAGGAACGTTTATTTGTACCTTTTTTACAGATTGTTGTCATGGAATAATCGTAGAAAGAGCTCACCTGGATCTTGTCGGTTTGCAGGTGTGGCCGTCAAGGCTACGATGAGAGGGCCAAAGAAAGCCATGCTAATGCCACCGTCTGTCCTCTCTTAGTGACCCTGCAGGGGGTGGTCTAGCCTGACAATTTGGGCACAAATCAACGTTCTGACTGAGGCAGCCCTAGATTCGCGGCGCAGAATGGTCTGGAGATCAATCTAGTGCCAGAATATGTCCTGCCTTATGCCTCGTTGCGTGCAAAATATCCTACCGTGCTTGGCAGCTGCTCCCGGCATTTGCGACGGCCATGTGAATAGCACGAACGAGACTAGTTGCAATGGTTCACACGGCACTGCCGTGTACATCCTGCCCAACGGACTGTCGATCAGTATTAGCGAGCAGTAAGCCTTCCACGGTATTGTAATCCAGTACCTGGGACACCTTTCCGTGTTGCGCCATCGGCCGCATCCCAATCAATGCATACAAATCGTCCTGGCAGGATTCACTGCGCTAGACTCCAACGTGGCATTCTCATACTCGGATGTTGCATTCTTCGGGTGTAAATTCTAACTCTACGTACAGGCCCGAACTGTGCGAGTGATCGACAGCCAGCAACACGACGAGGTACGCCACCAATGGGCACAGACAAAAGCGCGCCCGCAGGGTCCCCTCTGTCGGCATGGGTCCAGAGTTTGCCCCCGTGCGCTATTCCGCTAATCATTGAATTGTCGTCCTTGATGTCCACAATGCCACGCCCACGGACGAGTCTCCGTTTCAAGTCTTGCAGGGGATTGTTGCTAACTACTGCAAGAGCAGAGTGCACGTTTCCTTGAGCCGTATTACCCGTAATGAGGATTCAGGAGCCCTTAGGGATGGCTGGGTTATCAATAGGGAGCATTTTGGAGATGTATTAAACAGATGACCCTCTACTAACTTCTCTGTTCGCAATGTATTTGTCCGAGGAAATTATCAAATTAGCCGCGTCTACACGTGTAATTGAATGAATGGTTAAAGGAACGATATAGGTGTCAAGGACCTGACGTAATTGCGTCAGAGCAGCCACCCAAGGAGTTAAGAATCAGATCTCACGACGTAAAGTTTACTCCAAGTAAATCAGACAACTTGTCGTTGCTGAATGATGCCATGAATGCAAATGACAAGTTGATTCAATTGTTGAATCGTGGATTCCAAGCCTTCCACTGCATACCAGGATGCGAGCCGCATGGCCATTATGCCAAACCCATCCATCAAATCATGATCTAGTTCCTTTCTTTTGATCCTTTTCGCAGCCGCTGCACTAATCTGACTACTGATAATTCAGATCGGACAATTGCTCGAGATGAGACTTATTTCTGCCCGGGGGCATTTAACTATCTCGCCTCACCGCATATATAATATCGAGGGGGCCTTCCGTTTGTTGAGCGGTACCACAAGTTTGGTACAGCTGACACCTTGGCGGAGTAGGTCCAGGGCCTTGTCAATAGCGTCAAGACCACAATCAACAACTCGTGCGCTCGTGCCCGTCCATGCCCTGCGGTCTAGCGGCGACCACGACGCCGCCAATGTCGCCACCCAGCACCGTCGGGAACCGCTTGTTGGGCGGCATGTCCAGGTCCCGTCCCACCTGGTCTGCCGGGTTGATGGCGCACACCTCGACACGCACCAGAAGCTGGTCGGGGCCGGCGTCGGCGTCGTGCGCGTGACCACCTGCAGCCACTCGTTCTTGTGCACCAGGCTTGCTGCCTGGTGTTGCTGCGGCGCCTGCGGCGCCATCGTCGTCGTTGCGCGTCGTTGCGCGTCGTTGCGGGCCAACATTGGACCACCTCGGCGACTTATAAGTCGGCCCCTGCCCCAATGAGCACCTGATACACTTCCATTGATTCCGCTCGGCCGTGCATCTCGGCCACTTTGGGGCGGAACCCCTCAGCTTGCCCTGGGCCCCCGTAATCCTACCCACCGACGTATCCCCCCGCCTGGGTTGCTAGCCCGAATCGATAATTTGCATGGGCGCAATGCCGGCTGTTGATTATGCGTCAGGGCAGTGGCCTATACTTGTTGACTGGGCAGCATGCGGAGGCCCTTCCTTTCTTTCGCTCTATCCTCCCTCCTTGTTATCTTCTTCTTTCTTCTACCCTGGCCGACTGGAAGTACCGGAAATTCGTAACCGTGCTCGAGACTTTCCTTTATGGGGCGCACTATCGTATTCTCCAGTCGGAGTCGCGATTGCGCCGTAGCAAATCTAAAAGCTATCGGCCCCTTCCACCTTGAGCCCTCTTCCTCCCTGGGCTGGAAATCGTATTAAAAGGCAGCCAGTATCTAGTAGACATGTGTGCAGATTCTCCAAATTCATTTCAGGTAGACATTGATAATGACCGACGGCCATTAGTCATTTCATACAGACACAAACAAAGTCCCCCGGAGCACAAGAACACGACTCCGAACGTCTGCCGTTCCGGATCTGTCGCTGACCTCAGGTCCCGGTCTCAACCTGGATCTTGGGCACATCGGCCATCCCGACTTTACTATCGAGCAGCAGTTCCAGAAGTGGCACGGCGACGACCACGTCCCATGGTTTCTAAAGACCGGTTACGCAACGGATGCCGCCGACTTTGTCGCTGCGGACTCCGGCCCCAGATACACGCGGCGGCGGCGGCGCAGATGACATGCTCAGTCTGTACCGGCTGCCGGCACTACAGGACCTGCTTCCGCGCCTACAGGGCCTCGCCGGGGGGGGGGGGGGGGGGGGGGGGGGGGGGGGGGGGGGGGGGGGGGGTCAAGTCTTTCGAGGAGCTGCCGGGCAGTAAGGAAGGGAAGATAATCTATGATTGCATGGATGTTGTCACCGCCCTTTATCGTCAGGTCAGCAGATTCCAACAGGAAGGTCACGATGGGGGTGAGTTTAGAGCTTCCACATACCCCGAATTACTCATCACCCAACACATGAAGGAAACGAGCGTGTAATAATACTTAAGCTGATCGCCTGTCATATGTGGTCGTACTATCTATAGCAGCCTGCTCCTCGAGTATCACGACTGTCGGTGCGACGCCCAAGGACGCAGCTGCTGCCGTAGCCCTGGACCGCTGGCATGGGGAAGATAACAATGGACAAATCTCGAGCGAGCCCGGCTGGCTACGGACGACACGATACAAGCTCGTCCTGCAGCTTCCTGTAAACCGGCCAAATCATGGCGCTGCACCGCTGCTTGAGTGGATTATCGTGCATGAGTTTAGCAGAGACGAGAAGCTGGGCACAAAGGTTGAGCCGCGGGCCCTAAGGACTGAGTTGAAACCTGAAGTCGCGGGTAGTTTGCCTGCGTATGATGCTGTCGATTGGAAGATGACTGGGAGCTGGTCCCAATAAGGAATGTTATTGGTGGAGACGGGGAGAAACTTTCTGTTTATTCAGTCAAGAACTTCGCAATTGAAGTTTCGTCAACCTCAAGCGATAGGCGGTACGCTACACTGCGTATTAAACTCCCAATATGTGAGCTAATTACCGCATGATGCAAGCCACTTCACTGTGGTCATTTGCGTGGTTCTGGTCATCAGGTTGAGAAACACTAGCAAGCCTTGCAAAACATTATCCAAAGAACTGACCGCGAGGATGACTCCTTGGATTTAGGATCTTAGAGAATGTTTTGAAGCTTCCGTATAGTGCCTACTAGCTACAAAGGTCTACGAAAAGGTCGCTACCGGCGGCTACGTAGGCCTCCTCTTTGTGAGAAATGTGGGAGGCGTCCTTATCGAGGGGCATGTAGATCCAGGTACGTACTATATGTAGGGTTTACGGTACTAGTATGCTTGTCTGTAGTCTGAAAATGAAAGAGGATAGAGCCTTTCCCTTGGTATGTATCCTCTTAAGTTCGTCGATAATTCCATAGAGTAGCAGGGTGTCACCTTTGCCTGGTTCACTCTTAACCTAGCGATGATTCCTGGTACTCTTTTTGATATGTGCAGAAACCCAATGCATACAATGAATGTAGCGCAAAAAAGTACGACCAACAGGCAGCAATGATAGTGCGCCAAGTTTCCCAATGCCTAAATCGACATCCCGTGTAGTCTGTTTGGGAGGAGAGACGGTGCTGGAAATGCCAGCCCCGACGATGGACCGCCATCCATGCTATGCTTCGAGAGACCACAGAGGGCGACTGCGAGCGGCTCGCTTCATGGTTATTACTGCCTGGTATGTTATCAGAAGGAGTGTGTATTGGGAAGGGTCGAATTGTGACAATAGCAAGGAGTGTAGAGTGGAAAATGAATGGATGGTAGTACAATACGGGAGAGAGAAACCGATGGTCGATTGGAACACCACCGTCATCATGCCTTCAACATGTCGAGCATGCGCACCATGCGAAGTTGACTTTGTTATGCTGATGCGGCAGCATACCCCATTAGCAAGGGTGCTTCCCTCAGCAGCCCGCACTGGGCCCACCCGAGATTGAAGCACATCACAGCCCCGATGTGTGGGGTTCTCACACTGGATCCATAGTTGATGTGGGTGAGACCACAATTCCGTTGATGCTGTTCTCCAGGAGTTGCTGTCCTCGGGTCTCACCTAGCATCTGGGGTGATCAGGATCGAAATCCAATCCAGCTTCTCCTCAACGACACCTGCCCTGCGAATGAATAGGCGAATGCGCCGCCGAAGGACGCGATTGCAGTACTCATCAATACCCTTGAGCTCCTCCTCCTCCTCGACAGTTGGACCCTCACCTGGCTCTCGTCGTCAGGCAGAGTCTCACAATCTGTCGCTAAGAGTGGCAGTGGTTCTTCTTTCACTGTGATCCCATGCTCGCGCTGAATGATGCACCTCCCGATTACAGCAGCGCTAGCATGCCTGAGCTGAATGTGAACTTGGGCCGCTACTGTGTCGAGGATGAGGTCAATGATGATATGTCTTGTGGACGCCTCGTCGTGCCAGGCTGCCAATTACGGCAAACTCGGAGAGCAAGGCATCGCTGGCTGTCTCCTCTCGGTGGAGAGTTATGCTTGTCCACACCCAGTAGACGAGAACTGCAGCCACATTACCGTCGCCCTGCTGCGCAGACGGGATCTTGGTAATGATCATCCCGTGCCGGCATTGCGTGAGAGCAGCCTCAGCCTCGGTATCGCCGCGGCGGGACTCGATGCTGACGAATGCTGTAGTACCGACGCTACTAGCACAGGAGTAGAGCCTCGCCAAGTGCCGCGGCTGTTATTGCTGCTGATGGCCTGGACGGCGTGCACGACGGCGGCCTAGTCCATCGCCGACAGCTGCCGCACGAGTCGCGTCCTGAAGCCAAGATTGCGTACCTGACGCGGTGGCGGCTGAGCGGCGGTGCGGCGGTGCGACATCGGGACTAGGGCTGCCACGAGCAGGACCCGACCGATGGGTCGACAAAGGTCCAGGGTCTGCTCCCCACGTGGCATCGTCTGCAGACTGAGTTGACGGACTCGCATGTGACGCACCCTGTCCGTCTCTTGTGAGAGCCTGTTGGCGCCATGGCTTTTTTCTTCTCTTTAGTACACCGTCTTTGCGGAGCATGCGCGGAGTCCGCGAAGAGTGGCTGGATCGGTCGACGTGGCGCTGGGCGGCCTGGGCCTCATCTCGCGCGAAGAGGCTGTCGGTGGAAAGAAGGTGTCCGGACAGGCGGGACAACGGTACAATGCCCCATTGTAGCCTAGAGCCGTGCTTGTCCGTGGGCCCTTGTCCTGTCTGCCACGATGGGCCCAGGGTCCATCCGAGCCCATTGTCGGCAGCAGAACGATTTGATCCGACAGCTCCGAGCTCCAGGAAGACTTGACAGGGGGCCACGTTCTGCTCCACTCGTTCTTCGGACCACAGACCGGGTGTGGTCGTTAGCTCCGATGCTGAAAGGGCTTGGTTAGACCGCAGCAAGCCACCTTTCCGATCTGGGCCTTGCGTGTCAAAATCTGCTCCAGCCTTCTTCGATCTGTAGCCACAATTGGCATGCAGCCCAGTCGATCCGGATGGAAGAAGGACATGATGTTTCGATAGACGAGCTACTCCGGTCTCTCGGGCAGAGTTTGGGTCTCGGTCAGGACAGGGGCAGCCTTACGATGGGACAGAGAGATTCTAGCGTTGCGAATGGTGGAGAAATTCTTATCGGGCCCCGTCACAAGACCAAGTCGCGACAGGGCAGGCTGCTCGGCTGCGATGCTTGTCCCACGAGTCGTCACGCCAGCTGAAAGCGAGGGCGTCTAGACTATTGCATCTAGCGGCCGCCATAACAGGGGCACAGCGCCGGTCTGGTTTCGCGATCTATGCCTTCCAGACTCTAGTTCGCCTTCCACGACGTCGAACCTGGTACGATGCCTTTGCCACGCTCCACGAGTCCCGCCAGTTTGGTGCACACAAAGCTTGCGAGGCCAGATCTATGCCCCTGTCTAGATTCGGAAAGCGGAGGGTCAGTCCTTAGTATTCGATTCAGCTCAGAGCGATAAAGCAGCTGACTTGGGCAATTCCAGCCAGGCCTTGAAGCGCCACACATGACCGAGGACGGAGTAGACCAGGCGAGTTCCCAATGACAGGAAAGTAGCTGTGATTTCGCGCGCGGCGGACGTCCGGCCATGCCGGAGCAGAGGCCCCCGTCGCGGCCATATAACATGTGCCTCATCCTACCACCTGAAGCACAGTCACGACTTGGCCCTTTTGGCTGGTCTTGGTTGTCTCTACTACCGTGTCGGACGCCAACTCTTCCTTTGTGCCGACTCACTTCGCAAATACGATGGCTAAGCTCGCCTCCTTGTTGCTGCTTGGCCTTTTCGGCTGGAGTGCCGCCCAACAAGGTGCGAGGACCGAATCCACTGTTTCAACTTCTTCCACTCGTTTGCGATGCGGTGCCCGCTCAGTCGATGCCTCTTCTTCGTCGCCCTCGTCGACTTCAGTTGAGACCTCTTCTACGTCACCGTCACCAACTTCTTCTGCTGTCTTGTCATCTCTTACATCTATCTCGAGCGCTCTCTCGCAGTCGTCTGGCACCACGTCGGCCAGCATTGCACCGGCTTTGTCTGCTAACACGGGCCTAGCCGTCACTGTTGCTTCTGACGGAAGCGGCCAGTATACCAATATCAATTCGGCCATCTCGTTCGCCCAGGCCAACAGCATTCCCACTGTCACTGTCAAGGCCGGCACATACACCGAGACCATCTTGATCTCTGGAACCGCCGCGGTCACCGTCGTCGGTGAGACCGCAGTGACCGGCAGCGAATACTCGGACAACCTCGTCACCATCACGAATGGCGTTGCGGACGCGGCGCCAGTCACCTTCAGTACGAGCGGCTCGAAGGGAGTCTCTTGGAAGAATCTCAACTTCGTCAACTCGAACGTTGGCTCATCGGCTGGCGTCTTCTTCCTCCGGGGCTCCCGCAATGCCTTCTACGCCTGCCGATTCATCGCCGCCGGCCCCATGGGCTTCACCGGTAGCTACGCCTCGGGCGTGATCGCAAATTCCTACATCGAGGTCGCAGACAAGGCTTTCGCCTCGTACGCCAGCATGTACGTGTACAACACGGTCATCACCGCCACCAACAATAACGCCCTGCTGGTGTACACCAAGGGCGCCGTCAGCTCGGCCGGCAAGCAGTACAACGCGACGACGGTCATCGACAACTGCCGGGTCATCCAGAAGGCGGGCAGCGCCAACTACAACGTGTACATGGCGGCCGCCAATGGGCCCGGCTCGGTGACCGTGTACCGCAGCACCTCCATCGCAGGCTTCGTCGCCAGTAGTGGTGTCTACGTCGATGCAACCTCGCAGGGCCCCCTGAACAGTTTCATCGAGTCTGGCACGACCGGTGCCGGAAGCTACCCGAACTTCATCACGGCTCGCAGCGCTTACGTCTCATGGGTCACCGACCCCTCCCGCCTGGCTCCTTACGACATCTCCGTCTTCTTCACCACGGCTTGGCCGTCCGTCGCCGTGTCTGACGTGAGTTGGATCGACGCGGGTGTATTGGCCTCGATCAAGAGCACAAGCTCGAATGGCTTAGGATCATCGTCATCCTCATCCGTCGTGTCATCCTCGACCTCCTCATCTGCCGTGTCATCCTTGTCCTCCTCATCTGTCGTGTCATCCTCGTCCTCCTCGTCCGCCGTGACATCCTCATCCTCTACAGTGTCCTCGGTGTCGAGCACCGTCGAGTACTCGTCCACCACCAGTTCGTCGTCGGGTGTGAGTGCCACGAGCACAAGCTCCAGCGCTTCCGTGTCGAGCACGAGCACTGCCAGCATCGACAGCTCCTCGAGCACCGACAGCTCCTTGAGCACTGCCAGCACTGCCAGCACTGCCACCTCCACTAGCTCTGTTGCCACCTCCAGTACCACTAGCTCTGCTGCCACCTCCAGCACTGCTAGCTCTGACAGCTCCTCTACTATTAGCACTGCTTCTACTACGTCGTCCAGCCTCTCATGGTCAACATCGAGCTCTGCTACCACTTCCGCTAGTGTGGCAGCATGTGTGCCATCATCGGTGCCGGCCACGGCCCTTGTTGTCGGCCCGGTAGGCTCCTCGTGCGCTACCTACAACAGCATCGCCGCGGCGGTGGCTGCTCTCCCCGCCGACTCAACGACCCAGTACATCTACGTGCTGGCTGGCACCTACACCGAGAAGCTCTCACTCAACCGCGTAGGAACCACCATTTTGCGAGGTGAGACGGCCAATCCACTCTCTTCGTCATCGAACAAGGTCACCATCCGCAATTCTGCCGCTCTTTCTTCCAGCGCGGGCGGCTCAAGCGGCACCGCCACATTTTCTCTCCAAAAGTACGAGGCTCAGCTGGTGTCGTTCTACAATATCAACTTCGAGAACAGCGCCCCGGCGCAGACCAACTACATCGCCGTTTCTGTCGTGTCCAAGGGCACCAAAGTGGGTTTCTACGGCTGCAACATCAAGTCCTCCCAGGGCTCCCTCTACCTCGACTACGGCAACGTCTTCTTCACCAGCGGTCGTATCGAAGGCACCACTGACTTCATCTGGGGCATCGGCTCAGGATACATCCACAACTCCGTCATCGTCTCCTCTAGCACCAACACTGGCCAGACAATTGCCGCTCAGAGGTACCAGGGCCAGTACGGAGGTTCTCAGGTGGTCTTTGACGGTTGCGCTGTGGTTCCTGTCGACAAGACAGTCCCCCAGGCCAGCTACTATCTTGGTAGAGATTACAGCAACAACGCCCAGGTCGCCTACATTAACTCCTACCTCGACGGTCACATCCAGGCTGCCGGCTTCAGTGTCGCCAGCCCGGCCGCCTTCACAGGCAATTTCGCTGAGGCGAACAACACCGGACCTGGTGCTACTACCTTGGGACGCATTTCTCAGGATCATCTGCTGACTGACGCTTCGGCCTACACTGTCAAGAAGGTCCTCGCTGACGACAGCTGGCTCGACTCTGCTGCCATTGCTCCTCAGCAGGCCTGGCCCGACTCGGTCTATGCCGTCACGACATCGTCTACGATCTCGGCGACCGCAACGTCAAGCCAGGGTAGCTCCAGCACTGCTTCCAGCTCCACCACCTCGTCTGCTTCTGCTTCAGCTTCCGCGACGTTCACCGTGGCCCCTACCCCGGCTACCGGCGAATTTGGCACCGTCTCCTCCGCTGTTGCTGCTCTCCCCGCTGATGGCCAGCCATACACCATTTACATCAAGGCCGGCACATACACGGAGCAGGTCAGCATCACGCGGAGGGGCAAGGTCACTCTCCGTGGTGAGACTACATTCGCGAACGACTTTACAGGCAACAAGGTCCTCATCAACTTCAGCCGGGGTGTCTCGACCAGCTTGGGTCAGAATGAGATCACGCCTGTCATGAATTGGAAGAACACCGCTGGTGACGGCCTCGCGCTGTACAACCTCAATTTCACAAACACATACCCTCAGCAGCCAAGCACTGCCGCTCTTGCCGCAGACTTCTTCGGCACCAACATGGCTGCATATGGATGTGCCTTTGTCGGCTTTCAGGACACTCTGCTTGTGAACCAGGGTGTACAAGTCTTCAGCAACTCGTACATTGAGGGCAGCGTCGATTTCATCTGGGGCTACAGCAAGGCCTACTTTTACCAGTGTATCGTCGCGTCCAATACGCCGAATGCCTACATCACGGCCCAAAACAGGCCCAGTGCTTCGTGGGCCGGCGGGTTCGTCTTTGACACGTCCGTCATCACGTACACGTCCACCTTTGGGTCCAGCTTCGGCAACACGTTCCTGGGCCGTCCATGGTCCCAATTTGCCATCACCGTCTACATGAACTCGTTCCTTGACAAGCACATCTCCCCTGCTGGCTGGAGCGTCTGGCAGACAAGCAACCCCCAGACCTCGAATGTCATGTTCGGAGAGTACAACAACGTTGGCCCAGGCAGCTCGACCGCTTCCCGCGCATCATTCGCGACGCAACTCACAGCCGCCCAGGCCTCGCAGTACTCTCTCGCCAACTTCATTGGGAGTACCAGCTGGATCGATCCCGTGGCATATGCGTACGTTCCGAGCTACAGCCTCACCGGAGCCCCCGCGACAACGGACCCAACCACGCCTACCAACCCGGCCCTGACTCATCCCACGAGTGGCACTGTGCCTCCCGCCGGCGCGGTCCTCGTTGCCGCCGATGGTAGCATCGCTGGCGCCTTCTCGAGCCTCACTGCCGCGCTGGCGAGTTTGCCCGCCGATGCCAGCAACCAGATCATTTTCATGTACCCCGGAACCTACCGCGAGCAGGTGCCTGCCGTCAGCCGTCCTGGCCCGGTCATGATCATGGGATACACCAGCGACGCGCCTGGCAAGGGGTTCAGCGCCAACCAGGTCACCATCACCCAGGCCCGCGGCCTCTCAGTCAGCCCCCCAGTCCCTGGGCACTCCAACGCCGAGACCGCCACCATCTCGACAGCCAGTTCGAGCATCTCCTGGTATAACATCAACATGGTCAACTCGGACAACCTGGACGGCGCCATTCCCAGCTATGTCACCCTTGCCGCCAGCATCTACGGCGACAAGATCGGCTTCTACGGCTGCTCCTTTGTCGGATGGCAGGACACCCTTCTGACTGGCGCCACGAGCGGCATGCAATACTACGAGAGCTGCTACATCGACGGCGCCATTGACTTCATCTGGGGTTACTCCAAGGCGTACTTCAAGGGCTGCACCATTGCCGCTAAGCGTGCAGGTTCCGCTATAACGGCTCACAGTCGCGCTAGCCTGTCCGCCGTCGGTGGTTATATCTTCGACCAGTGCTTGTTCACTGCTGCGGCCTCCGCTCCTGCTGACCTCACGGGTCAAGTCTACCTCGGCCGCCCCTACTCCGCGTACGCTCTTGTCGTAGTAAAGAACAGTTACCTGAGTGAAATCATCCGGCCGTCTGGCTGGAAGGTTTGGTCCAAGACCGATCCTCGTACTGACCACGTCACCTTTGCCGAGTACAACAACGCCGGCCCGGGCAACTGGGAGAACAACGCCGCCGCGCGCCAGGACTTCCAGTACTGTAGTCTTCTTACAAGCGATTCGTACACCCTGAGCAGCGTCATGTCGAGCACTGACTGGATCGACATGACCTACTGGGATCAGATCCAGACACCAGCACCTATCACCCCTACTCCTCCTCCTACTCCCACCCCAGGCACCCCAATCGTATACGATGGCACAAAGCCACCGGCTGGTGCGTTCATCGTTTCCAAGACACCAATCGATGGCCAGACGACGTACGACACCATCCAGGCTGCGCTCAATGCCCTCCCTGCTTCCAGCAAAACAACGGCGACCGTCTTCATCTACCCCGGTACCTACAACGAGCAGCTCATCCTCAGCAAGTCTGGCACGACAATCCTGATCGGCTACAGCTCTGCTTCCGGTGACTACTCCAAGAACCAGGTCACCATCACCTTCAACAAGGGTATTGATACACAGGCCAAGTTGTCCAACTCCGACTCGGCCACTGTCTACGCCACGGGCAACTACATGCAGGCGGTCAATATTAACTTTGCCAACACCTTCGGCACTGCCAACAAGTAAGTGAAAGGAAATTCTTTTCCTTTTCAAGAAAACCATCACTGACCTTCCTGCCCCCAAAAGCTTTGCCTCGCTCGGCTTCGGTGTGAAGAGCAGCAAGTATGCTTCTCTCTACGGCTGCCAGATCTACGGAAACCAGGACAGCTTGCTCATCAATGGCTTCCTGTTCGCCTCCAACTCGTACATCGAGGGCAACATCGACATGATCTGGGGCTCTGGCGCCGGATATTTCCTCAACAGCACCATCTCACCCAACCGTGACGGCGTGGCGCTTACCGCCAGCAAGCGTAACGCCACCGCCACGCCCGCGGGCTTCGTCTTTGACCAGTGCACCATTACACCCGCGCAGGGCGCCAAGTACTCGTCCATCGCCTTGGGCAGACCTTGGAACGCCATGGCTCGCGTGGCTTACATCGACAGCTACCTCGACTCATGTATCGAGTCCACAGGCTGGGACCAATGGACTAAGACTGACCCCCGCACTGACGGCGTCTTGTTCGGCGAGTTCGCCAACGACGGGCCTGGATCTGGCCTGTCTTCGCGTGCGGCTTTCGCCACCAAGCTGACCGCTGATACCGCAGCCCAGTTCCAGCTCAGCAGCTTCTTTGCCACCACGTCGTGGATCAACATGACGCTGGTTTCCGCTGTGCCGTTCCAGGCTGGAACCGTGGTTGTACCTACCCCTATCTCCGTTTCGAGCACAGTATCGAGCACAATGTCGACCTCGTCGACCACTTCGAGCAGCGTCCCCGCCACGACCACAACAGTGTTTACCACCCAGGTCTCTACCCTCAAGGAGACTCTGTTTACCTCCATTGTTGCGCTGGAAACCACGACAACCATCAAGACCACGCTCATGATTAACGCCGCCACGACCATCACCCCTGATGCTGTCACGAGAACAAACGTGGTCAAGACAACCACGACCGAGTTCGCCACTATCCAGAAACCTGACGTGACAGTCACCCAGAAGACCACGACGACCGTCAATGTCGGCACCACTGTCACACCCGCCCCCGTGCTGGCGACTACCACCTCCGTGGCGACCTCGACCAGCACACAGGTCATTACCGAGAACGCAAAGGCCGTGACGGTCAAGACCACGTCCGAAATCACAGTCTGGACCACTAGCACGCCCAAGGTCGCGACCACGACGCAGACCATCCTCTCCACGCAGTCCTTCACCAGGACGAGCACGCCGAAGCCCGTCACGGTCCGCGCCACCGAGACTCTGGTCATCGGCGATGGCAGCGCGACCACCATTACAGCCAAGGCTCTCACGACTACTTCCACCGTTGTCGTCACAACGACCCGCACCTCAAAGAGGACGACCACGCTGACGTGCATTCCGACCAACAACCCATCCAAGAGATCTGTCGGAGGTGACGTGGACATCATCGCCGAGTATCTCGCTGCTCGTGCCGATGCACCTGTGACAGTCACTGTCACCGTGCTGTCGACGTTCAGCACCTACGTCAAGACCTCGACCATCACGCTTCCCGGCAACACAGCCACCACAGAGCTCGTCACAACCAAGACAGAAGGCAAGCCCGTCACCCTCAAGCCGTCCACCGTTATGGAGACTGCCCTTGCCGTGCAGACCCGCGCCGCGACAGTCTCCCTCGACGGCACGACCGCCACCCAGACCGCGACTTTTGTCGTCTCCTCGGGCAAGACCTCCACGCTGAAGCCCAGCACGATCAACATCCTCGAGCAGACCACGACGACTGTCGTCGCGCGGACCACCACCACGCTGCCCGCGGCCATCGTCACCGTCGTCGTGATCCAGACGCGGACGGCCACCAGCGTGCTCCCCCAGCAGACCGTCACCGTGACGCAGCAGGACGTCGACTCCACCACCACGACCGTTGTCCTGCCCGTCTCGACCGCGACCATCTCTACCACGGTGCGCTCTACTGTACCGCCATCTGCGACTGTGACCAACCGCGCGACCGTCACCAAGACTACCACGTCCAAGGTGACCGCCACGGCTACGAGCTGGGTGACCAAGACGAGCAAGGGTGCCAAGCAGTGCACTGCGGCCTAGAGGAGCGGGGTAGGAAGAGGCACGTTAATGTAGAGAGTTGAAGTGGGAGCTAGCTATATAAATATAATACTGTCAAGATCCAGCCTATCCGGGCGTGGCTACCTTGACGAAGTTTACAAGTAGCTAATGAAGTGAGACGAGTGCGTACACAAGAGACTAAATTACATTATTAGCGAATGGAAAACGGATGCCCTTAACGGACCGCCTATAACGGTCTACCGGCCTCGAAAAGGTCTTCTTTTGCGTGTCTGTTTTTCGAACTGAGGGGGGGGGGGGGTCTCAGCCCTAAGAGGTGCGAGTGCGATGGCCCTCGACGGTCCATCACCAGAGAGGGTTCTATATAACAAAGCGTACTTGAGGCAATTATCTCTGGTGCTTGAATGCGGTATCTGCAGTCCCGGTTAGCAAAGACCCATTTCTCCATGAACCTGAGCAGGGGACACTCGAGTGAGGTCGCTGCTCATTGGCCGTCACTCCCTACGGCTGACAGCGACGCCATGGCAAGGCACAACACGGGGCACTCATGCAGGATGCCTTGCCGCAAAATCGATTGGCTCACAAAATTGGCCGGAGGACACAAGTGGAGAATCACACCCTCTCGGAATCGTTCGGAGGGAGGCCCTGCTGTGCTGTGCTGACGCGAGGGGGGCAATCACTGTACCGCAAGGCTCGCGGAAGAGCATATTTCGAAAAGCTCAACAAGTCAAGTTCCGAATGATCATCAAAGGGAAGCACGCAGCCAAAGATGAGCCTCGACATCCAAGGTGAGCGCTCGTTTAACTTATCGCTCCCTCCTTCGAACGGCGCCGCTCGCCGCGCCTACTTTGAGAAGCTCGGCGAGTACAGCAGCCTGCAGGCCTGGGCGGCGACGGTGTGGGGTGATGACGACCCGCGACCAGAGCCCTTCCGCGTCTCCAGGTCTGGGGAGGCAAGCTGGAGAGTCGTGCGCGACAACCATGCCGAATGCCGGCTCGTCGAGTCCGGCCCGGCCCTTGGCGACGGCGGCAGCTTTAGCTTAGTGGCGAGGATCTACGACTTCGACGTGGGCGCCAAGGTCCGCCGGTATAGAGCACGGAACCTGAAGCGGGTGCTCGCCTCCGGGAAGGCTATCGCGAATGGCAGATTGGGCGCGCATAGCGTTGTCCTACTCGCGTACCATGAAAGCGAGCTGTCCTCTCAGTTCCTACATAGGGCACTTCGACATCGGGAGCTGATTGAAAGCCTGAGAAACGATGGTAAGTCCATAAGCGAGCGAATGTATCAACGGGCCAGACCAACAGAGCTGACACTGCGGACCAGTTGTGGTGTCGCCGCGCAAGACATGGAGAAAGCAAGAGGCTCCGTCAGCGGTCACCAGTTCTCGCGTGCCCGATCACGTCCAAACGGGTAGCCTGGAATTTTACAAAGTTTGTGATAGTCTGTTTCGAAAGCTGGACCGCCAACGTTTACCCCAGCTAGACGATGCAACTATGCAGCTCGAACGACAGTACGACGTTACATCTCGATCGGAGGCAGATGACCAAGCGAGGGGTCAGGGTTATGAGCGCAGTCGCGGTCCAGTAGTCGAAGACTCCCAGCCATTTCCAACGGGCGTGTCAATCGAGGTCGAGACTGTGGCTGCAGCTGCAGCTGCCCCTGGAAAGCGGCAACGAACGGCATTGCCAGCGTTTACAAGTACCGCGCGTGACCGCAGGCCTGGTGTACGGCCCGGCACGCGCACTCGCTTCCTGAAGATTGTACGCTCGAATTCACGGCTCCTGTGGGTCGTCGTCCTCTACTTTCTGTTTAAATACTCCTTGAGGGTTGCTGTACGTGGTGGTGGCCTGGGGGCGACTGGGTAGCCTGCGAGTGGCTTAGCGGTCCTGGCATCAGGCGCCAGATGCTGGATGCGGGCTGTAGTGATGTTTTGACTTGATTGTACGCTAAGGGAGCCGATGTCAAAACGGAGCGTGTGCAATGGGATCGTAGTGGTCATTTTGTTATCATTTGGACACAGGACCGCGGGCATTGTTGGTATGGTTAGCAAGTCATTTGAAAACACAGACATGGTACAAAGTGATGAGCTAAGTTGACCTTCCAACAAGCGATTAGTACACAGTACGAGGGAGAAATAATGATTAACTACCCTAAGCCAAGTAGCGCAATGACACACGACCATTTGATCTTACGAGGCTGTCCACCGGAGTGGTCAGGAACAACGATCGAGTCTCGGACATGCCAAGAGCAAGAAACGTTGGCCGGAGAATGTGAAAAAGCTCCATAAATGGAGCTGCGAGTCCAGGTAAATAAAGGCGGAATAACAAGGAGATCCGGTGTGGTCTCGAGGACCCCGGTTTTCGTGGCGCGTACTTAGCCTAGGCTTTGCAACCCATGGCGAAGTGTCAAGTCCACAGGCTCAGGCCAGCAACATGATCATCAAGTAAAGCTCGAAAGTGAGTAGCATTCCCCCGCCGAGGAGCGGCTGCATCGTCAAGAATCGAGTCGTATGAGGTCCAGAACAGCTCCCACGAGAACGGCGATATTCTAACCCTTCGCTTCCGTCAATGTGTCTCCTCTTTCAGCTTCAGGACGCCTTCCTGGGTCGGCCGCGCCGCCTGCTGCCGCAGGTGGCAAAGTGACCGCCGAAATCAGCACGGGAGAGACGCATGAGGCCACATTTGCACTTGTAGTGACCTCGGCACGTGGCGAGGTCTTTTACAAAGTGCCTCTTGAACTCGTCCTTGCGGCCCCGAGCGTACCCGCACGGGCACAGGTACGGACGGTTCGCGTGGACGAGCGAGGTTTCAAGATGGCGCAACAGGTCTCTTTCCCGTTTGATAGGCGGGCATGTCGGATTGCCACAGAGACTCGTCCTACCTGGGTGTATCTGTGCCAGGTGGTCCCTGTTTGGCACGAAATGTTGTCAGCACACGAAGAGCTCGTTCGGGTCGCGGTCAGAAAGTGGGCCCAAATAGACTGACAGGAAATTCCCGGATCCTTCGAAAAGACCCTGGCATAGGTAACACTTCAGAAGGACATCGTCTGGGCGAGCAGGAGTGGCCGCCTCGGAAGGCGAAGAAGAAGACTCGAGAGGGGAGAAGACGGAGTAAGGTGAAATAGTGTCTCCGCTCCCTGGGGAGGAATGCTCGCCGCCTGGATGGTGCGGTGCCGGCGGCTTGCAGCCTGGAGAGGCTGCGTCGCGCGAGCACGAACCAGTGGAGGGGCGCTGCATACTGCCCTGGGGAGAGCCACGGTGGCTCGAAGCAGGCGACGCTTGACCGGCCAAGGTCGGGTCGCTCATGCTCGGCGTTTGCTGGCTTGGTGGGTAGGACGACGTTGAGCCTGCAAATGAAGGCGACTGCCAGTCGAGCTCTTCAACCGGGTCGCTCAACCATGGCAAGCTGCTCAGCCAAGAGCCGTCGTCGTCGTCGTGTGTAATGGACTCATAGTAACCCGATCTGACTTGCCAGTCGATCTCGGCGAGGGCGCCAGTATCAAATTGTCCTAGTTGATGATCATTGTGGGCCTCCGAAATGGTCGAGGCGCCGAGTCCAAGCCCGGCGTCGGTCCAGCTCGAGGGGACGGTATTGTGATAACGTCGAAGCGCGTCCGAAGGGAGGGTTGCTTTCTAGTCACTCTTGGGATTCTGTTTGTCCGCAATTTGCGCAATCAATCAGTCAGTTGCAAGCCATTGACAATGCAGAGCATGTTAGACTGACCTCTCAGTAACGGCGAAGCGGTATCAAACCACCGGACAGCCACACAAGCCGTTTGTGGCCGATGGTGCTTCCGCACGACACCCTAGATTTGTCAATGTATCATCAAAGGAGAGGAAGAGGAATGAGAAAGAGGAGGTGGGGCACGCCGCCTCTTTGTCTTTCGTGTGGCATTGCGTAAGACACAAGGCGAAACTTGGGGGGCGCGGAGGCGGCAGGGGCCTCTGCAGGTCATGCCTGGCCATTTAGTTGATTGGATGACGGGCCCTGCCCTCCTCAGCCCCGGCCGAGTTGTCAGGTGCCTTCAGATCCGGAACGTACCAAGAGTGCGCCTGGGGAACAGCCAATAGTATTAATGGCCGTCAAGTCCGAACTCACGTGACTTGGTGTTGAAAGATCGCGACCATGCTTCTTTGACCATATCTGTGCCGAGGACTGGGTCCACATGTTCAACGGCCATTTACCTCATTGCTCATGCTCTCGGTGTGGAATCGTGACCGCCGGCACTCATTGTCGTGGTCCAATCATAAAATGAGCCCTTTGGAGCTCGGGTGCCTGTCACCGCCATCAACGATTCCTGATGGACATGGTACTTGCCGTCGCTTGCACTTGAGTTAGCACAGAGACCGGCATGGAAAAGTCTACACTAGCGTAGTATTAAAGGAGTGGCGAGGGTCCCAAGTACAAGAGCAGCTTCTCCCAACAAGCCAGATCTTGCATTCCGAGCAGAGTCACAACTGTGCCTGCGTTCTCTGAGCGAACATCACCAAAGAAGTCCCTCCCCTCAAGGTCCCGGGCTGAGAAGTCTCGGAATCATCACAATGCCATCCTTCAAGGCACCCAAGAAGAAGAGTGGCAACCAAAAACACCGCGCCGAGAAGAAACGAAGTGGCACAGGTACGTCCCGTCTAGACCACGACAGATATCACATACTGACAACTAGGGCGTCGAGGAAGACCTTAGCGAGATGACGAAATGGTGGTTGGATGAAACCGCGTCCGAGCAGTCCTGGAACCATTTGGACCTAAGATTCGTGTCTCAGGAGGAAGGCGACCAAGCCCAAGCAGCGAAGACAGGGGACAAGTCTAAGTTGTGACTTGTCAAACTCACGACACGGTGCACACGTCTCCTAGATCACAAAAGTTCATGAAAGAAAGCGGGTCAAGTCTGTACAGGGTTTCTGAACAAGGATTCGCACAAGATATCAGGGCAAGATCATGTAAGCCAACGCTCAGCTGGTATTCACTGGCTCAGAGCGTACGCAACATGTTGCTATCAATACAATGCGTCCTCATACAACTCAAGTTTTGGTTGATAGCCCATTCGAGTATACGATCCACAGTGCTGGTCTCCTGCGTCGTAGAATGCGGCCCGCAGCGCTGGTGTGGGCTGCTCTGGGCGTGGCCACGCGGGCGCTCGATGTTAACTCCGGCATGGTCGAACTTATCTCCACGGCGTGATGACCAAGCCGGGGCTGGCCCTGACAACAACCCTGAGGACAGCAACACCCAAACTCACAAGTCACAACATCGCATGCTCCAAGGCGCAATGCACCGCGCTTGCAGTCAACGGCTTCGTGAGCATGAAGACCCAACATGAATTCAATCCGGTTCATTGACAACAACGCGCCTCTCGCGACCACAGACCGCGCGACACGGAAGGCCATCCGCAGCCAAGCCGCCACTGGCAAGAACGTTGGGCGCCGCATCAACCGGCCTTCGAGAGCTGCTGCGCTCAGGGAACAACTGCGACAAAGGCAAGGGCCGTGGGGGACACAAGGAAAGGTCGCAGCAGATGCTGCAGCCGCGGGTGGCCCAGGGCTTCCGGAGGGTCGGGGCCGGTCATCACGAGCACAGCCGCGATGCCTAGAGGTCCCAGTGTCGACTGACATTGTACTGGAGGCTAGACTGCCAACACCAGGGATGCCCTTCAGGAAATGGGCACTGGGGACGGGCTCAGAAGAGATGACACGGACAGGTACGCTAAGGGTCTTGGATGATACGCGTTTGGAGCATGTGAAAGCTCAAAGGCTCGTGTTTGCTGACTGTGCTCACAATCAGCTATTGCCTTCTTCTTCAACATCCGCTATACACCAGAGTTACGCTCCGGCTTGTACATCTCTGCCAAAAGCCCGCCGATCTGGCTGCAGCTTGTATTCTCGGATGAAGCTTGTGAGCTGCCTCCCCTTGTTTTTTTGCCCTGCTCGACCATCCTCAACCCCCTACACCGCTTCACAGGGTATATGCTTCACGCAGGGTTCAAAGCTTACTCGTGTAATCTCACAACCCGCAGACTTTCACATAGCCGTGGCCGCGTCCACGATGATATTTAGCCAGAGCACAAGAAATCACCAGTCGCTGGCCACATCGATGAAGCACCTCTCGAGAGCCTTCCAGCTTATAAATGCGAAGCTCACCGCCTCAGAAGAGGGAGCGGCCGGGGGCCCGGCGACCGACGCGCTCATGGCAGTCGTCATCTTCATGGCCCTGTACGAGCGGCACCAGGGCCGCTGGATGCAGGGGTTTGTGCACCTGCGCGGCCTGCAACGGATGGTCGAGCTGCGTGGCGGACTGGCGGGCTTGATCCGAGACAGCCCGGCTGTGGCGCATAAGATTCTGCGGTGAGTCTCTCCTCAAGTAGAGGTCGGATCTGCGATAAGAGACTTTCGGAGGGTTTTGTCCCTCTTTCTTGGCATCTCAAGATTGAATGAGAGGATGAGTCTGGCTGACATGCAATGCCGGAGAAGGCTTGACCTCGAATATGCCTTGCATACAGGTGCGACGACGTGTTTCCGCACAGAGCAGTTCTCGCCGTGGACAGAGACACTATTGCCACGCATAGGCAATGATGGGGCCGACAACAATGGAAGAGGCCGCGACAGTCTCACGGCAGATTCATACAGTAACCACGGTGGACAGGGAAGCACAATGAACACCACGCGCTTCGGCATCGAGAGGATAGTACAAGTAACACCATCACTGCCGGATATTCTTGTTCTCAAATCCGCGGCAACTTCCCCGCCAAAGTTGCTCAATATCTTGCACAACGCGATGCTCACGTCCGAGCGGCTCAACACCGCGTGCAGCGGCACCGCACCAAAGGTCAACGGGGACGAGTTCCGACAGACCCTTGAGATCATCGGCTATGATCTCGTGCGACTGCGGCCACTCGGGGCGAGGCCGTGGGCTGTGGAACAGGTCCACGCCGCCCAGGATGCGCAGTTACCAGCGGGCAGTCCAGCTCTACTGACATCAGCTCGACCGGCGGAGTCTCCGCTTATCCAGGACCTTCTACATATCGGACTTTACACGTGGCTACTGCGGTTTTTCCACCGTCTCGATGGTGTAGTCGAAGAAGTTCCCAGGCTCGTCGAGTTGGTACAGCGAGCTGCAGACGCGATCCTTGGACCCGCCAGTACCACTGAGGCTGGTGCTGAAGCGGCGACGGATCAATCCACCACGCAGGACAAACAGGGCGAGTTGGTGCTGTGGATGCTCTTCCTAGCCGGGTCGCTGCAGTTCCAGCGGCGGCCGTACAAACAGTGGCTGCTGGTCCGTATCAGGCAGGCGCTGCAGAGGCTGCGTTTGGATCAGCGCGGATGGGACGCCACGCGGCAAGTCATTGAGCGATATCCTTGGTTGCAGAAGCTGCATGGACGGGTTGCGGAGGGTTTCTGGAATGATGCGATGCAGTCTTCATGTTCACCAGAGGCCACTTGTGTGTAAGCAGAGAGGACAGGAACTAATGGCTACGATACTTGTGCCATTTCTGCGAACATACAGGCTGGAGAATGTTAAATGACAGCCCGTGGGTGGCAAACAAGAAGGGGCCAGATTCTATAGAGCAGGTGACATGCGCTAGCATAGTACATGATTCGCCTGCGTGCAGTATGGTAAAAATGAGAGGAAAGCCAGGTCCTTGCTTTATCCTTGGCTCCAGTTGATCTGGGCACAGTACTTTGTCCGCTCCAAGCGCTTTGCGGTGACGAAGAAGCAGCTCTACTACTCCACTGAATCACTAGCATCGCATTTCTCATACCTGCGTGAGTCTCTGCAGAAAACCGGGCTCAATCTTTTCCAGCTGCTTCGCCACGATATCCCAGGTGTCCTTCTGCGACTCGATAGCAAACTCGGGCACAGCGGAGCTAGAAACACAACCAAAATCGTTAGTCAAGCAATCACTATGACTCTGAACCGCGAAGGGGGTAGGGTTCTTTCTCCATCTCCGAAACCAGAAACAATGAAGCAAAACTTACTCCGCATCACCAGCGTTCTCGAGGAAGTGCCCGTGGCTGCCCGCGCCCGCGGTCACGGCATACAGCAGGTTCCGGCTGCCCTGCTCCGACGTGCGGCCGACCTGCTCGATGACGCCGAAGATGTGCGTCTGGAAGTCCTGGGTCTGGTAGCGCGCGAGGTCGGACATGCACAGGCCGGGGCAGACGGTGTTGATGACGACGCCGGTGCGCGCGAACGGCGCGACGCGGGCGCCCAGCTCGCGGGCGCACTGGATGTCGATGAGCTTGGAAAGGGCGTAGCTATCGCGAGTATGGAATTATCAGCCAACACAGCGCACACGTGCAGGTGAAGAAGGCTGACAGCAGATGGGTAAGGAACGAGGAGAAAGTGGCAGACTCACACATCACTGATCGGGCACAGCGCCTCGTCGTCCAGCCCGATGAGCGGGTCGTGCTTGACCTTCTCCCAGGTCTCGCGGAACTGGTGGAACGGCCAGTTGCTGCCGACAATGACAATGTGCGGCGCAAGGCGGGTGTCCTGGCCGCTGGCGCTGCTGCCGTCAGCACCACCACCCACAAAGCCGAGCTTCCTGGCGGTCTCGCTCATCTTGGGCAGCAGCAGGCCAGCGAGCAGGAACGTGCTCAGCACGTTGACCGTCGTCGACATGTTCCATCCTTCCGCCTTGGCCTCTGCGTCGCGGGACCCCGCGAACACACCGGCGTTCTCGACGAGCCCGTCGATCCTGTCGAGCTCGGCGGCAGCCTTTGCGGCAAAACTCCGGACGGACGCGAAGCTTGCGAGGTCGAGGTGCCAGACCTCGGCGAGCACATCATCAGCACCCTTGCCGAGCTCGGCGGCGATCTTGGCCTTGGCCTTGCCGCCCGCGTCGAGGTTGCGCACGGCCATGATGATGCGCCCGGCGCCGAGGCTGGCGAGGTGCTTGGCCGTCTCGTAGCCGATGCCCGTGTTGGCGCCGGTGACGATGAAGGTGCGGCCCTGCACGAGGGCGGGCGTGGCGTGGATAGGGAGCTCTCGTTCGGCCATTTTGCGCTGAGGGTGGGGGGAGATCGAGGTAAGGTGACTGACTGAATAGGTCCGAAGGTGAGAGGATGATGAGTGGTGTTTCTTGGTGACTGGGAGTTTCGTTGGGGACAATGGGCATCTCTTATATATCGTGGAGAGCCACATGTCGGCTGGCTCTTGTTGTCGCAAGGAGTATCCAGGTTGTCTGTGACTTCACCGTGCGTCTTCTTGCCAGAGCACTTCACCCAGACGTTCACCTCCTGGGATCAACTGCTCATGTAATCGTCGTTGCCTGGTCTCGAGATGCGTGTCTTCGGTGTAGCTTGGCTCCCGACATCTCGACCAATGGGAGAGGGGTTTCCCCTTTCGGCTACCTCGTTCCATAATGACCGGTGATCAGTGCACTCCCCACCCCAGGGAATGGTCAGAGGCTGGTGAGCTTGTGGGGTGCCGGCACCGTCCAATAGGAGAGCGATGACCCAATTGGGTCTAGCTCGCTTTTCTGCCTTCTGGATGTACCGGCTTTACTCCTCAACCCCTCCGGAGCTAAAGTAAATTCTGATACCAAGAACACGTGTGCTCTATGACAACCATTTGGGTGTCTCGGGCTAGACGCTCTTAACCCCGGCCGGCATTTGTCAGTTGTGCGGCCGATGTACGTTTGGAAATCGTTATCTGGAATACTACAGGAGCAACTACAAATCTCGCAACCTCGGAAGCGAAGCACGCGCGGTTCTCCACGGTCCATCCTAGCGATCAGCCCTGTTGTTTACATGTGTCCTGTGGGAAGTACCCAGGAACTGGTATCGTTTAGGGTCGGTTCTTATTTCCACACAGAGTGACTTTCTTTTCCTTCGGGTTTCTTTTTTCTCACATTTTTAGGCTGGAGGAAGCGGATGGAGTTGCAGCGAGTGCATTTCAACTTCAACGCAGAGAGCAGTGCTCCGCCAGTCATGCCTCCTCATTCAACCTCACGCGTCCAATTTCAGCAACAAGTAAAGTTTCCCTCCAACTTATTAACCCTTTTCTGAAAATCCAGTGTCTCCGAGGATCTCGATTTGAACCATGGTGTAGAAGGGATGCTGCCACTAAGGATTGCCGCAGCTGTCGAGACAACACCGTGGTAGGTTGGTGGGAGATCTCGAGGTCGAGGGAAAGCAGCGAGATCTTTCGAAAACCCGAAAAGCTTGGAAATCGATTATTTATAAGGGTAGTCATGAGAAACACGGCGAAAGTGGCTGAGGTAATTCTGAGAGAATACTACGTAGCTGATATATCTCCTTGGGTTTTTGTCTTCCCTCGGGCCATTACTTAATAGCTCTTGCACGGTTTATTGCGACATGTCCGCAACCTTGCCTGCACTCTTCTAATTCCCCTGCGATGCCGCCTCTTCTGCCCAGCCAGATCTAAAACTATGCATTGAATACCGTCTTTCACGCCAGTGCCTGGGCGACAACCGATAGAGGCTGAGCCCTGAAATCTGGCTCTTCGTCTGGAAATGGCCGGCGCCCGCAAGACACCGTCCGCCACAATGAATCATCGGTGCCTGCTTGACAAAGAAGAGCATACAACTCCACTAGACCACAGACGTCGATGTACGACCACCCCATATCGGCCTCATCGAAGTCATCGTCATCGTCGTCGTTGACCTCTACCGCCTCGTCACCCTTCCCATCGGTATCGTGCGGATAAGTCCCGTCTACCATGACGAGCCTCGAGGCCAGATCAAACGTCCACTTCGTACCTGGCCCTTGCATTTGATGCGCCCGGATCGTGCTGAAAGCCGCCTGGTCGACATAGATGCAGTATCTGAACCTGGGGATGGACTCGAGAAGGAACGGCACCTCGGTCTCTTCGACGACCCACTCGCGGAACCTGGCCCGGACGTCGTCGTTGGACGCACCCTCGAGGCTGGCACGATCCTCGATGATTGTCCACTGGAGGGTCGGCCCCAGTGTCTCGTCGAGTGTCTCGCTCCGTAGCTCGTCGGCGACAATCGCCTTCAGAAGGTGGACAAAGGTGTCCCATTCCACGTCGTTGTTGTCGTATGCCCCACGGAAGAGAACGAAGCCCCAATCGGGAACGCGCGTGGACGCGTGGAGGTTGATGATGGATGCATATGGGAAGGGCGCGGTTGAGGGTTTGAATCCTTCGGGGTAGCCCCGGGCGGAGTTGAACTCGTTGGGCAAGAACTTGGGCATCTTGACGCGGAAGTGATGGTGGGAGAAGCGAGAGAACCGTGCTGGAGTATGTGTTGCTTCATAAAAGAGAGGTGGGGGGTGGGAGGATACACGGGAAGACCAACAAAGAGAGAACCCACTGGGAGGATAGGGCAAGTCGCGGTAATTATACCCCGGACAGATAGCAGAGGGGGCCCGGGGTGTTATAAGGGTCCCCGACTTGCCCGGGCCCACTCTCTTGGATGGAACGGAGGAATGAAGTATTCAAGGCACCCTTATATGAGCCTTGTATGTGAGGAACGAGGTCTAACACTTGAATCCAAGACTAATCACCACTCTGTGCAAACCGCTGTAGGGCTGGCGTTGAGCGTCCACGTCAACCCTGCAGAATATCGTTGTCCCGCCCATCGGCCCGACCCCTTCAGCGGGCCAACCTTCCGTCCTTGGCACGGCTTGCGCCTATGCAGGCACCTTGACTAGCTCGATGACGATGCCATCGACCTTGGACTTGCTGTTCTTTAAGTCGGCCGACGCGTGTGCATATTTTTGGCTGTTGACCGCAATACTCATCGGCCCGCCGTTGGCGGCACAGTTCAGCAGGGTGGCTGCGTGCTGGGCGTCAGTCACCTCTTCGCCGCCGTCGATGGTGTTGGCAATGTCCTCGTAGAGTACCGGAAATTTGACAAAGGGCGAGACGTGCTTGGCGAGCACAAGAGTCGTGGTACGCTCGGGCAAAGGAATCGCCCACTCCTGGCAGGTGGTGATGGTAGGCATCTGGAAGAAGGCGTTGATGCCCGAGTTCCTCTGGCCAACAAAGCGCAGATAGGAGGCGAGATACTGGAGCTTATCGACGTCGAGAACCTGCGAGGTGCCGCCATTGACGCCGTAACAGATCTTGGTCTTGCCCTCGACGGAACACTGGCGGCTCTGAAGCAGTGCAGGCGCCGCGGCGGAGGCGTCGATCGCGGATGCCGCAGCGAGCAGGAGAGTGACGAGAGAGAGCATCTTAAGAGGCAGACATTGCAACTGATGAAGCCGGAGTTGAGACCGCAGTGAAGCTGATTGGAGGAGCAAGGAAGAATGATGACTTGGAAGTGAGCGCAGTAATGAGCCAGAATACCTACCGGCTATAGAATACGACGTGCAGGTCTAACACGTATACTCCTGGGTCAAGGACACCGGCTGCGTCCTCCGGAGAGACTTGGCAGTAACCTTCCGGGACGTGTTTGACCATGACTGTTTCGCTTCCGCAGCAGATCAGAGCAGGAGATGGACAAAGTGGCACAAGGGACTAGCGCAAGTGTCCCTGGCAGATTACCAGAGACTGCACGGCGAGGACCACCCCGAGGCATTCTGGATCTTGCAGAAGCTCGACGAAATCTATTTCGAAGCAATGCAGTGGATACAGGCGCCTCCCCCGCCGTAGAGACAGACTCACGCGCACCAAGAACGCATAAGGACAGTTATTCTTCCGTTTGTTACAAATAGAGCAGGGCCCTCTCGATGACTTAATTGGTGGTGAATTCGACGGGCCATCGGTGGCAGCGAGTGACTGCGACTCTGACTGCGGGATGGCTTCCCGCACGCATGTGTCAGGCCTTTTGGCCTTGCTGATGATGTGCTTTGTCATCTTTGAAGGGCTTTGCAGAACAAGATGTAGGAATGACTAGAGGTAAGTCGCCTTGCGCTTTGATCACCTGCCTTGTTGTATTGCGGCTACCCCAAGCGTAAGCCAGAACTATGTACTCTGCATACGCGTAGTAAGGTACCTGAGAAAATATGCCCATCAGCCCCTTCAAACAAGAAGACCGGCACGAGAGCCAGACTGCCAGTAGTTGTCTGTCGCTGGTGGGCGCCGTCTGACCTGTCTGTTGTCTCGGAAGGTGGCATTGCCAAGCACGGGATGGCGTGCCGCATGACGGCTGCAAGCTGTCAGTTCGCAATCGAGATAGACAGGATACGCTAGTCCTCAGCTGCCCGCATCTGTGGTCCTTCTGATGGGAATAACGTTGACTTTCTGTGGCGCTTAGAGTTGAGCGCTGCGAGAGTTTAATTCCCGCACCCATTGGAACGGCAATGCACAGTCCGATTCGATGCAGACCCGGGACCCATGGCAATCAAGGCGGACCATGGGATAATAACGCTGGTCTTTCCTGAGTCCTATGCTGCCGGAATGCGCGGAAGACCGTTTGACCCGGATGTTTCCTGCTTACTCCTCTCTGAGTGCAGGCTATGATGCAAAGGAGCCCGCTGCTGCTCTGTACTCTGGACGTAGGGTACACCTGATCGTGCCAGATGCAGGGTCTCAATTAGTCTCTGAAGCTTCCCCTCAAATTGACCGTAGTTGAAGAGGGTTGATGCAATCCAGGTATCGGTTTGAGCAGGGCTCTGTTGCTAGTCAACCCTCCCTTGCTTCAGTGAGCTGGCCAGTGAGGGAGCGCAAGATGGTCAGGCAAGGCTGCAGGAAGAAGCCATAGATCTATGATCTGGGCCCGCCAGCCACCTCCTGCAAGCAACAGCTCGTGCCGTATAGAGATCACATGTCCCCACATCGGGCATGTCAAAGGCTGCCGGTGCCGTCTTATTTTCATTACGGGTGTGATCGGTGGCTCTTGGCATGGGAAACGGCTGTCTCTCCGATGACAGCAGCAGCTGTGGTTGGACCCCTGCGCTCGCGCTCTCGGAGCCGACTACAGCCGGGAAGTTTGTGCAGCTGTCGATTTGGGAGACTTTCTCCCACTGCACCGATCAAGGTTTCTCTGGACGATGCACACGGGCTCTTTTCGTTCCATTCTCTCCCGTGTCGCCGTATCAGTGCTGCCGACTAATGTCTTACTCACAGCTCAGGGGTTCAGCAGCGGCAGAGTTTGGGCCTGAGGCAGATTGGCGGCGGCCCCGAGCTGACGCGCAACCGTCGTCTGTGCTCCGAGCGTGTGCAGTAGCGTCGATTGCTGGGAGGGCCTGATTTGGAGCGGACTGTGCGGGCACCAACAGCGAGCGAGAAGAAGCCACTTCGCGAGGCGGCATGGCGATGGAATCGGGGACCACTGATGTGTGTCTAGACGCCAAGCCTCTTCCCCGGATCATTTCTTAGTGTCCGCGCGGCCGTCACACTAGACTTTATAGCACACTGCTACTGCAGGGGCTCGGGGGATGTGGGAGGCGATTCCCACGACGACAGGGGCAAGCCTGCCACCGCGAGATTGCAACTCAACGCCAAACCGGTCTACCGGGACGTTTACTGATGCTTGATGATTGCCACGAGACGGTTCTGCTCAGAGCTCTGCATTGATCCCATTTCCTCTACGAGCCACTCTCGGTCTCTCAGCTGGCGCCTCGCGCAAGAAGCATGTCTCACCCAAAGCAGCTGTGATTAGGGTTGGTGGTCGTCATCCCGATTCATGCCCAGAAGTCCAGCCTTTCTTAGCCCCAAACCCTAAATCCAGCCTGCATGTCCCGTTTTCGATAACGGTCTGGGCTGCTCGAGCAGCGGCCGGGAGACTTCCCCCTCTCGCCTTGTATACATTCAACAGTCAAAGACTCAGAAACATCGGGCACAATGCAGACGACGACGACGACAGCCTGACCTGTGGAGACCGGCGAATCGAAGTCCGACAGCACACGAAAGCGAAGACGACAGGCATCCATCAAATATCATCACCAACACAATCACCCCGACAACGACGCTTTGCCTGCAAGCACTGTCCAACACTAGGCCCACGACTCCTACGGGAAGCCGGGGATCAACCCCGTGCTGTTTCGTCAATGACCGGGAGCTCTCATCCCAGCATGGCAGAGTCTGCTGGCGGGACGCTCGTGCCGCGGATGCGCGACTCCACGGAGCCGCTCGCCGGCACGATCGCCAGCATTATCATCACGATCCTCACAGCCACGATTTTGGCCAGTCTGATCAGTATGTTTTTTCGCGTTTCCTGAGGCCCAGACACATGTCCGGACGACTGAGACCGAGAGAACTGACTGGGTCGTGGTCTCAAAACAGCACAAAGGATATTGGGAATCAAGGAATGGCGGGCACTGCCGCCGGTCGCTTGGAGTAAGTCAACACATGCTCTCCTACGGAGTTTCAGTGGGGAGGAATGACGGTTTCGCCCTTCCGCGTGGATCACCGCAGGAAAGGCGGCTGACATTGGCCACGCGAGGCGGGAGTACAGTCGTCTTCGCAATATTCTTCGACTCGTGGCTGTTCGTATTCGTTACGGGGATACTGAAGTTCGGCCTGGGCCTCGGCACCAGCTATGGGATATGTCAGGGCGCAATATTGCTCTGTCTCGTCTGTAAGTCCTAGCCTGACGCCGTTAGTTCCCGCTGAGGACGCACCCGCTGACACTCAACGCGTGCCCCCTTCTCAGGTTATGTTACGACCAAGATCGTGAGTGTTGAGATGGCTCACCAAAATCGATCCGGACAGCCGAGTTGCTCACACCCGTCATGAACAGTTGATCTACATCTTTTTAGTTGAGAAAGCGGTGAGTAAAGCATCATACCGCGCAGTGCCGGCAATCTAAGCATGGCCGCGACTCAATCGGACGGTTATAACAAAAGCAAAAACAACGATGCTAACACGTCTACAACAGTACATCATCCGACAGAGCTCGGTACCAAAGCCCCGGCTCAAGTCGAAGCTGTACATCTTCAACTTCTTCGGCATGCTTGGTACGCATTCATTGCCTCCTTTGAAACCCGCTCGACCTAAGCGTCACCGACCGTCTGTGCATGTCGAGGGAGAACAATTACTGACTCGAGGTCTCACGCCTTCGCGGGAATGCAGGAATCTACGTAATCGTCTCAGTCCTCAACTTCGTCTTGTAAGCCTGTCCTACCTCCATTTTTATCTGACCCGCCAGCAGAACAAGACAGCTAACTAGGAACCATAATGCTATCCAACAGTCGCATCACCCGCCTGCATGAGGGCGCATGCATCATCGGCATGCAGCGCGTTGCCATGATTCCGCTCATCACTTTCGACCTGATCGTCAATGTATGCTGTCTAAATCTACTACGGAACGCCGACATATATGCTGACCAACCCAACCTTCATCCTTTGCAGGTCTACCTAACAATACTGTTCCTCCTACCACTCCGCAGTACGTGACCACAAGACAATATCCTTTACTCATGACCATCCATCTTGCAGACGAGCATCACGCCTGCCCTGGGACGTTCAGGATGACTGACCATGCGTGTCCCCCACGACGCAACAGACCTGCATAAGATCCGACACATCCAGCGCAACCCGGCCAACGAGCGGCTCCGCACTGTCGCGTTCCGCACATTCATCGGCGCCGTCGCGACAACCATTTCGAGCATAGTGTGAGTCCCATACCCAGCTGTGCATTCTCTCCGTCCTTGGGTCTCAGGGACTGGACCAATACGCACGGAGTGTGGGCCCCTCGTTTTGCCACCGACCTCGGTGCTATCTTGGTCATGGCTGACTTCCTCCCTTCTCACAGAAACCTCTCCGTGCTCATGGCTCTTGACGGCGAGCCTGGGTGGGTGTGCCTGATGTGCTGCAATGTGGACAGTACGTTCCCGACCAAACCCTTCTGTAACAATCATGCACATGCCGCCTGCCAATACCAATCCCGGCTCTGACTCTCGCAACACTCTTCTTGTTTCATGCTAACCATTGGGTCATTTTCTTAATACAACAGTTGCGTTCTCCGCCATCATGGTGCATTGGGTGACGTCAAAAGACAAGACCGTCCCCTTCTCGCCCTCCGCGACGAGCGCGTACGCCAAGGGCGGCGTCACGAGCGCATACCAAGTCGACTCGGAGCACGGCGGGCCCGGCGGCGACCCCTCGGCCCGCGTAGGCTCCGGCGGCAGCGGCATCAACCCAATGGCGGTCATCAACGGGCAGTGCCTGCACGAATGCAGGCCCGGGACGGGGTGCTACTCCACGGGCAGCGCTATGAGCACCCCGACGTCTCCGACCTTTGGCGCCAGCATCACTGGACAGAGGCAGAGCAACAACAACAACAACAACAACAATAACAACAATAGTAGCAAGAAGGCCGCCGAGGCCATCGCGATGTACCACTACCACCACCACCGGCACATGAACGGGGGCAGCAGCAACCGGTACCCGTTCACGAAGGCGGCGTCGGTGACGGGCGGGACGCTGGAGAACAGCCGCGCGCCGGACTCGAGCCGGTACAGCGAGTTCCGCAAGTACGGCGGGAGCAGCCTGTTCCCGGAAGGTGTGGACTGGATCTACGACGACGGCGATGGGGAAAAGGGCACGGGGGCAGGGAGCAGCGACGAGGACTGCGAGTACGAGCTGGTGCTGCGCAAGAAGAGGAGGCCGCGCACGCCACCGATCCTGCCAGCCGAGCTGGACCCCGTGCTGACGCTGTCGCGCAAAGGTAGCCGCAAGTGGAGCGTGGCCAAGGAGACGACGCTCGTGGTCGAGTCCAAGGCCGTTGGAGAGGAGGATGGTGTCGCGAGGCAGGGCGGAGGCCCCGGGTCGAGGGCGGTGTTTGGGACGAGGACGGTGTGCCTGGGAGGGGAGCACCACCACGATGGCAAGGACGGGTGCCAAGGCGAGGGAGGTGCGGCATGCACCGGGAGTGCCGGTGGCAGCAGTAGTGTCGGTTCCCGCTTGAAGAAAGTGGCCAAGCTGCATAGCCGGAACACGAGCGGCGTCACGAGCGAGGACGGGGAAGGCGGTGGCAAGAAGGCAGTCAGCTGGATGGAGTCGCCGACCACCGACAGCTTTGTCGAGGGTGTCGGGGACGAGGACGGCATGTGGGATGGCACCCAAGGCAACAGGGCTGCCCGTGTCGAGCCCGAGGGCAGGCCCGCCAGCCTCAACTCGCGCGACTCGTACTTGGATCTGAGGATCGAGGACTTCGGCCTGAGCCAGGAGCAAGAACACTAGGTCATGCTGGTCACGAGTATCATGATGGTGTAAAGTATATTTGGGGAGAACTCTGTTTTTAAATATGTCACGGGACGCCCGTTGAGGAACGCACAGGCACGCGTATAAATGCTATTTTCCATTTTAATTTTATTTTCTGCCATACGGGCGTTTCTGCTACAAGAAACCTAATCCATACTTGCATGGAGTAGATGTTCTGCTGATGGGAAATGGAACAATGGAACTTGCTGCCTTAGAGCACTGCGTTATAGCTGCCGCTTACACCGTTGGCTGTGGTGGCGTGTTGGCAAGTTGACGCTACCCTGCACCTGATGCTTTGGCGATGGTGGAGCATCTGACGTCGAAGGCTGCCTCTGCAAACTCAGCCAGTGCCTTTCGCGAATTGGGATACACAGTTGTGTGATCTCCTGACTGTACAAGAGGGTAAGCAACACGACGGCCCAGCATAGACAGGATGTCACAATCGTCACAAGTAAGTCCTGCAACCCAATCGCCTCAACCGCCTCTCGGAAAGTTCGTCACATCGAAGACCGTGTTGACGTCCCCGCACAGCCGAGGGCGGAGTCTGCATCCGCATCAACAGCCCCCACGCTGCCGCCAAACATCTCCATCTACACCGGCGCAGCAAAGCCACAGCTCCTCTCCGCCACGTTGTTTACGCGGCTGGCCACAACGGCCCTGGAGCCCAGCAAGCTCTCCGCGGCCTTGAGAGAGGGCGGCGACAGCAACGGCAGCGGTGCCGTCGGCAGCTACTGCCACCAGCACCACACGGCCGTGTTGATATTCGACGGCGCCGCGAGCAGTACCGCCGGGGAGAAGGACAGCAGCCAGGAGGAAGAAGAGGCGGCTCAGGACAGGCACCATGAGCACTTCCGTGATATCTGCCTCCGGCTCAAGGACGCCGACATCGGGGTGCAGTACGGCCGGTGCGTGTTCGACGCGGGCAGTGCAATTGCGGCGGGGTTCCAGCTTGACCAGCTGAAGAGCGGCGATATTAGTAAGTTTTCTTGTGTTGCTTGCTGATGTGCGTGCCTGCACACGAGAATTTCTCAAGCATGATGATGTTGCTGACACGAATGACAGTGGTGGTCGATCTGCAGCAGATCGAGGACGACGAGGACGACAGCGGGGACGACAAGGATAAGAAGGGAGCTAGCGATGATGAGGATGATGATAGTGACATTGACCTGGCTGCGCTGGGAGATGTTGTGAGTGGAAGTCTTTCATAGGTAACTGGAGATGTCGATCAAGACTGCGGACCTTTTTCCTCTCATTGGTTTACAAACACTTGTAGAACATGAACGAAACGATGTTGTTGATTGCAAAATGTCACTACCCATTGATCTCTAAATTGAGTCCAGCAGCGCAACAGAAGGAAGACTGAACTTTGCGAGAGCTCCTCTCTAGCCATTATACTTCTCCACGTCCAGCTCGAGCAGCGAGCCAGGCCACATGCTGCCATCTGGTTTCTCGAACAGGAAGTCCTTGACCAGGCTGAAGCCTTGTCTCTCATAGTACCTACACCAGGTCGCTGCATCAGTAGATGATCAATTGGCCGCGAAAAAGCACCGACACATATCGCGGCCAGACACAAAACCGAAAAATTCACACTTACTGCACGAGCTTCCGGTCGTTCCCCGTCCAGCAGTCGACGTACACCCACTTCTTGCCGTGGGCCTTGGCCAGCTCGATGGTCCTGCCCAGCAGCGCGGACCCGCCGCCCTTGCGCCGCTCCGCGTCGACGCGGAAGTTGGAGACGAGCACCCAGACGTACACGAACTTGCCCTCGCGGGCGTTGATCATGTCGGCGCTCGGCCTGTACTGCTCGTTGGCGGCCATGTTGGGCGGGACGAAGTCCTGATACGCGAGCCCCGCGACGCGGACGGCGGGTGCTTCTCCATCCTCCTCCTCCCCCTTCTCTACCCCCTTCTGGCCCACCACGGCACCGCCGCTAGTGGTGGGGGTGGACTCGGCGACGAGGATCCGGGCGTGCGGGATGTTGTCGCGGCTCATGTCGAACAGGTCCCCCGGTGACGCGTTCTTCTGGTTCTCGACGGACGCGGTGACGATCCTGGACAGGCCCTCCTGCCGGCTCTGCTGCTTGCTGAAGAGCTGCGGGCCCCACTGGTCGCCGCTGCCGATGGTGGGCAGGTACTCGATGGCCGAGTCGAACAGGTCCAGGATGTGCGCCTCGTCGGCGAGCGTGCCGTCACGGATGGTGATGGTGTGCGACATGATGTATGCTGTGTAGCGTGGATAGTGCCCTGCTGAGCTCGCAAATTTCTATGCCGCAGTTGGAAGGTTGTGGCACAGAATATAAAAGGCCGCGAACTCCGTCGGGTTGTGTTGATGTTCCGGAACACGCAATCTGTCTTTATGTGGTAACGATGCTGCCTAACACGACGTGGCGGAGGCCGACGTTGATGTTCGCTCTTAATTAAAGTGGGCAGAGGCTCGACTTATCGAAGAATCCGGGCCTGCGGGGTTCGGAGCCGTGGCAGGTTGTGCTGACCGGCGTCGGCTCTCACCTCCGGATCGCGGATAACTGCCCAATCGGGGTTGGTGGGTGGCCGGAGTATTGACTGGGGATGCCATGATATCTCCAGCGCCCGCTGACAGGCTTGGCAGGTCAAGATAACGCACAACAGGGATTGCCGATGACGTCACTGGAGCAGAAGGTAAAATTTGTTCAACTCAAAGGCTATAGATTCCACGCATTCAAGCGTCCCTAATCGGGTGGGCATAGCCAAGTGCGACAACGATCGATAGCTCTGTCCACATTCGCGAAATGAAGAGGACGGCCAGACGGAAGTGGCAACAAGTTTAAGTCAAAGCCACAAGCCCAGTCGACAAAGCGGCTCCCACCATCTCCGGTGTGTTACCGGCCAGTTTGGCATGACTGAGACGCGAAGGCGACTAGAATAGCGCGAAAGGCATACTATTGCCTGCACTTGTGTGGATCTGGACACACTTTCAGTGATGGGTTATAGAAGCAAGAGGTGGTCCCCGATATCTGCTGATGACAAAGGCAGCAGGGCAGAAAGTCACGCAATTGACCGATTCAAGGAAACTCTTCGAATGCAGCCGAGCTTTTGACACTGCTTGTGCGTTCATACAGTCGGGATGCAACCTTCGGACGCGGGCTTCAAGCAATTCCTGCTAGTTAAGACTGGGAAGGAGCAAATGGATACAGCTGTATTTTACAGGGCGTCAAGAAGTTTTACGCAGGAGTGTACTGCCGTCCTTGGGCCATGGCCACCAACGCGGGACATGGCGAGTCCAGAAGGGTGAGGTGCCATAGAAGTCTCAGACGACCTGTCAGTCCTGTTCTTCATGGGCCCTTGGAACGGACAGTAGTTAGCATACCGAGCCACAATGTTGATTGAACTAGTCTTTCACACTGTCAGACATACACGACCTAATCATCTTCGCCCCCAATACTTGGCGGCAGGCATTTCTACATAGATTAGTCAGAGGAGGCATGTGCTCGGAGTACATTAATCACGGTGGATCTCTATATCACACTAGAAAAGCAGCCTGAATGCCAACACATTGTGATCTGCAGCTGTCCTCGTACCACGATCGTTCGATATTCTGGGGATGGCCGCGAGAAAATTCTCACGATATATCCCATATCTCATCATACAGTCCCTTCGGGTTATTTTCACCCAGTCCATCATGCAACTGAATGACCCAAGAACCAGCACGCACTTTCTAGTCACGAAGCAAGCCACTGGCAGCGAGGGTGGATGGGCGATGCACTAGCCCGGGCAGTATCTGCATGGAAATAAATATGGATACCATGCATTTATGACATCGATGCTTTCGTCTTCGGGGCGTTCGCTGGGACCCCGTGGCGACGACCCCTTCCGGCCGACATGTCATGACAGACGAGCCATCCTAGGCATCCTGCACTGCGACTCCGCAGTACGGACCGTGCTTGCACACACCTGCGCAGCTACCTGTCAGCCATTCGCGGACGGTTTCCCCGGCGCACGAACAGTGGTCTCGTGCGAGGGTCAGACCATCACAAGCGTTGGGCTTTGGCATTTCGACGCTGAACGGACGTCGTTGGTTTGGCTTGTCAAGGCGTGAGAGGAACAGTCGTGAAGTGAACTGACTCAGGTCGGCGCAAGCTGTCGCGAAAGGGGCAGACGGCTTTAGCATTACGCAACGAATACAACGCTGAGAAAAGTACGACTCGAATTTGACCGGTCGGGATATGCCTGAGGTAGTGGAACCTCACAAGTAGGACGGGACGAAGTCTGATTAGCGCGCCTGGCCTTTGAGCACAACTGATTGCTGGCCGGAAACAGGTCCGTGCTTGGGGCTGGGAACTCAGAATCCAACTGGGCAGGCCGGGCTGCTTTTGAGTAAAGATCGACATCTTGCAGACTTCTGAGGGTAAGCATAATTGACTTGTCAAAAGTCTCGACCAACCTCACTCTTGGCTCGCGCCCAGTGCGGCCATAGAGCTCTTTGTTGCGTTGCATCAGGACGCCATCATGGCATTAGCTGTCCCTGCACCGGACTGTCCCCCGCTGCGACGTGCTCGTATCAAAGCAAGTGTGACAGGGACTGAGAGGCGGCCCGCTTCTGACGCGCAGGACGTGGAGACCGTGCGTTCCGCTGCCACCGCAGCTTTGCCGTTTTCGCCTGTGGACTCGGAGCAGGAAAAACAACACTGGGAGACTGGTCCGGATACAGTAGCTCTTACCGAGCTGCAGAGTGGTTCTGAGCTGTTCGGCAGGGATGGCATCGCCTGGAAATGCAGGTCAGTCTGTACAGGAATGCTACTTGCGCGTATGATGACCCACGGGTTGGGCCTCAGGCCTGCCCCTGCTGGAAATACGGACACGAGTCAAAACCCTAAACGGAAGAAGAAGTACCAACAAAAGGAAACCCGGAAAGCAAAAACCGGCAGCAGCCAGGCCGTCAACTCGTCAACACGGCTCGATTCACAGCCAGGAATGCAACCCTACAGACCCCACAGACCCCTTGCCTCCCCGATCTAGACGGCTCCCGCCTCCCGCCTCCCGCCTCCCGCCCCTACCGCCAAATCTCAATCAAGAACTGGTGGACAAGCCTCTTATGCTTCGTTTCGTGGAGCGCGTGCAGCGCATACATCCCCGGCCTCCACCCCGGCCGCGGAGGAATTTTGTAATTACGCAGCTTGAGTAGCCGCAGGGAGCCGCGTGCAAATTGTCCGATCTCCTCCTCGGGGGGCCCACGAGCCCGTGGCTCGGGGGTCCGCTTGCTTCACAAGGTACAGATTACTTGCGCTGGGCGGTGACGCGCCGTCGAGCGTAGCTGTCCGAGGAAGAAGCATCGTTAGGTGAGGATCCCATGCTATCGCCCCCCACGGGACCGAGGACATCACGTCCGCACACGTCTGCAGGGTCCTCTCGCAAGAAGGAAGGCGCAGAGGAGTACCCCGTGGCCTAGCGCGGTCAGTGTCTAACGGCTGCACAACGTGGCTGTGAGACATGAGTTAGTGGCAACAAAACGGCCCTGAGTCTTGGCTCTCGCTCCGACAGCCAGTCGCTGGGAGACCAGCCTCTCCATCCTCCCCACAAAGCTTCGGAGGGTTTTGCCGCCCGTCTTAGGTCTCGAGCGCCCCGATGGCTGCGCTCAGCCTTGCTGAAGAAAAGGCTCCCTCGGGGCAGGGCAAGGTTTGACACATACCCCCTGCCCTCAGCTGGGACCTGACATGTCGATCCTCTGCTGTTTGAGTTGCATGCATATATTTATTGGAGATATGCCTCGGCTCCGCATGAGGTCCCTGGCACTCCCGCTCTTGTTGGTGGGTATCGGGGCGACTCTCTCTAGAGTGGTTGTTGCCCTCGAAGGATCGAACTTCGCGTGTCTGTGACGGCAGGGGGTGCGTTAATCATCCTGCTTTCTCTTCTCTGGTCCGATTGGTGGTCATATCAGGTCTTGTCGAGTTGCAGTGCTCTTTTAGGGAAGACATGTCGTCGTGTCGGCTCTTTTGACAAGGCAGCACTTGTACGGAAAATCTTGCAGACGAGTTGCGATGTGGAAGATACGACCACCCGAGACGATCTCGCTGCGCCTAGTGATGTGATAGCATGTCAGAACGCAATGCTGGGACCCCCGAAACCCTCGAATCTTACAAGGAACCTGTTGCTAATTTTTGTTGAGAGTGGCTAATGTCGAGGAACAAAACAGGCAGGCAAGCCAGCGTGTCGAGAGTAAGGCACATAACGACGCCGCTGTCGTCACAAAAAGTTTGGAGGCCGAGGTCGTGTGGCTGCCTGCAGGCAATGACTGGCCTGGGAGGGATGAGATGTGCATACTGCGAGGCAAAACCATGTAGTGTAACGACGGGATCCTTCGAGGCTGATTACATCCACAGCCCCTGTTCGACGTCTCCCAATGTCCGCCACGTCTTTGCCGCGACGCGCGCTGGCCAAATTCGTGGAGTCGCAGGGGGTCCGCCTGTATCCGTGGCCTACTGGGCCGTGACGAGTCGGCACTGCAGACGCCACCGGGCGGTATACACTCGGGCGGACGGATGCTTGACTCGGGCAACAAAAACAAGGCTCCGAGGCGGCAAAACTAATGCGGAAAGACGGGCCCTGCGGCTATGGCCTCATGGAGCATATTCCTGGACGCGGCAACGACAGTAGGCCACGATCCAGTTGTTCGTCAGCCTTTGCATCCTCAGACTGGTCTTTGGACTGTCTCCCTATTACTCGCTCTCTTCTAATAAAGTTTCAGGGACGAGACGGGCACAGGCGAGTCTGCAACCCCGAAGGCTAAAGTCGCTGGGGCACGTTGTGCGAGGCAGAGACCAACAGGCCGGGAAAGAACCTTCGGATAGATAACTCCCCATACTCTGTGCGAGACCCAACATCACACCGTGACTGACTTGCTGTTCAGACGCCCATGCTGCCGCTTATTCTCACAATGGGTCCACTATCCTCTCGCACCTCGAGGACCGCGGTCCAGATCCGTACAGATCCGCCAGATCCGTCCCGCGAGCTGCATTGATGCCTGTCTAGCTTTCCCCAAGCGTACCCCCTGTGAGCTGGATGCAGTCTGTGGATTGACTTCACAAGGAAGGCCGATGCAACATGGCCAGCCGTGTCTGTGATATGATTAGCCTGCCGGGAGTAACGCCAAGACCATCTTGACGACAGCTCAGTTCTTCCCCGCCGGCGAGGCTCGTAAACCGCGCTGGGACATGCTTTTGCCCCAGCAGTCCCGAATGTCAACGTCTGGCGTCCGCATCGAAGTTGTTGATGTGAGCGTTGACTACGAGCCCGCTTCAAGTATAAGTACCGCGATGATTCCTGCTCTTGGTATTCAAATCTTTCTCTCCTCATCAGCATCACAGCCGATACACTCGCCACTACCACCTCAAGAAGCCTTCCCTTCAAAGCACATCTCCTGAACTCCCTAACAGATCATACTCCATCTTCAACCATTCAATATGAAGACCACCTTCGCTCTTGCCTCCCTCTTCCTCGCCGCCGCCAGCTCCGTCATGGGCGCGCCCACCGACCCTCACTACCCTCCCCACAACGGCGGCGGCGGTGGCAGCAACACCACCCCCTACGACCCGTGCTCGGGCCTGTACGACTCGGCGCAGTGCTGCGCGACCGACATCCTGGGCGTCGCCAACCTCGACTGTGCCGGGCCCGGCGCGACCCTCACCTCGTCGGCCAACTTCGCCGCCGTGTGCGCCGCCAAGGGCCAGCGCGCCCGCTGCTGCGTCATCCCCATCCTCGGCCAGGCCGTGCTGTGCCAGGCTCCTGCCGGTCTCTAGAGTGCGTCTCTCTCTATATCCAGGGGCCCGCCGCTAGGCCGCTATTTCGGTCTCGTAGCAGGTCCGCTACTGCTCAGGGTATGGGAAGCGCTCTGCGAAGGGCTCTTTGATCGTGCTTGGAAGGGTGAAGCCAAGGGTGCATCTGGCGGTTGTTCACTACTTTTGGGACGGGCGACTTTGTAATGGGGGATCTGCGAGATAAGCATGTAATATAGCTGGGGATAGTCTAGAATCGCGCGGTCCTCGGCTATCGTTAATATCACATCGCTTTTGAAACATTGTCTCGTGCACTTTCAAGTTACTGGTCTATGCTACTGTGGACTAACTCTATGAGAGTTTAGAATTTCAACTGCTCGCGGGCACTGACGGATTTGACTGCCGGTGTGCGTGTAAACAACCGCTCATCTATCGATAGTATTCGGGGCGTCTTCTGTGCTGCCAGCCTCTTCAACAAGAAGGAATCTTACTGTGCCTCGTCGACGGCGCTTGCACCTGCTGCCGTCGCCTGGACCCTGTCCGGCACCTCGGGCGGATCCAGGAACCGCACTGGCCGCTCCCGCTCCCGCCGCACGCTCAGCTGGAACACATCGTGCCTCTGGTACCCCCCGACGACATCATGATACTGCTTCCCCTCGACGCACTCCTCCATGTCCAGGTCCGCGAACAGTATCCCCTCCTCGTTCTGGAGATAGTCTACGCTCTGCTGCTGCTCCTCCTCCTCTCCTACACGTCCTCCAGCATCTGCCTTCCGCATCGTGAACCCGGCGACCGCAGCACCGGTCGGGTCGAGGAACATCGTGACCCCGCGCGGCGATGCGCGCAGCGCGTCGCGGACGAGCTGTGGGGATGCCGCCGCGCCCTCCGACACGATCTCGATGGCGCGCTCGTCGAGAAAGCCCGAGCACAGCACGCCGAAGCACTTTGCCTCGAAGCAGTGCGCGGCCGCGCGGGTGCGATTCGCCGCGACGTTGTCGTAGTTGCGCCCCCTTCCTCCCTTATTCTTCGCTGTGGTCGCGGTCGGTGCGGTCTCGATGCCCTCGTCTTCCTGCTTCTGATCGGTCACAGACTCGGGGATCCGCGTCGGCCACGTGGCCGGCCACGTCGAGATGTGCAGCTGCTCGCCCTGGCTCATGAGCGCGTACCGGGCTAAAGGGTTCGTGTTCTCGCCGCAGATCAGGTTTCCGACCTTGACCCCGGACAGCGATTGTGATGACGACGATGACGACGACGGCGACGACGGGAGGTCCACGACCCTCAGCCCGTGCCCGTCGCCGTGCGCCCACGTCAGCTTCTCGAAGAACGTGGGCATGAGCTTGCGGTGGTGGTTGAGCACGCGCCCGTCGGGTCCCCCGATGAGCAGGTTCGCGTTGAAGAGCGTGGCCGACGAGTACCGCACCTTTTCGGATATCCCGATGCTCACCGCGATGCCGAGCTCCTTGGCCGCGTGCTGGATGGACTACAAAAGAGGGGGGGATCAGCCAGACAGATACAGATACAGACACAGACACAGACACAGACAAAGACACACACCTTGATCTCGTCCCCATCCGCAAAGACCGATTCCCTCGCCATCCGGCGGAACAGGTCGTGGTTCTCGTAGGGCGCGCGGAGGGCGCTCCAGAGGGGGAACGCGGGGATGTACGTCTCCGGGAAGACAACGAGGCCCGCGCCGTGGCGGGCCGCCGTGTGTATCGCGTCGAGGGCCTTGCGCGTGGTGGCGGCCGCGTCGAGGAACACGGGTGCCAGGTGGCACGCCGCGACGCGGATGGGCGTCATGATGGAGGTGTTGCCGTTGTGCAGTGTCCGCGTAATATGATGACTGCTGTTGCGGGGAGGGGAGGGGGAGGGGGTTGAACGTGCTGATGCGATGTTCAGTGTCGTGTGTATGAGCCAGTGTCCGTGGGATGGCAACTCCGACCTCGCTGTGACTGAAGTGTGGAGAGGAGGCGAGTGTTGGAGATCGGCGGGGCCATTCTTGGATCACATTGCGGGGGATCGCTCTCTCCACAGCAAGCTTGACCAACTCCTACTCTAGCGTACCCGAAGGTCGCCATCGCGGAAAGCGGTTCCTCGTACATAAGGGTACCTTCGTTTCGCTCAAACTACGCTAGTCTATCGACAGACTAGAAGTCGTCGACCAGTTCTCAGCAGCACATCCCGTCCAGGCCTTGTAAGCTGTGAATAACAGCTGTATTGCTGACAGCCACGGCGCACTTTACAATCCGTAAATCCTCGTATTACATGAATGAGAAAGCAATCAGTGGCGTGTCGACTGCAGTCACCCATGAGGACATGATGTCAAGGAAAGCAAGTTGTTCTGCAGTGCGCCGCTGCAAGGCTCTCATCGCTTAATATGCCCTCCCGCGTTGTTTCACCACTCTGAGAAGCACCAACCTATGGCCCTCGAACATTTCACAGCAAGACGTGTACACCTCAGCAGACAAGAAACGTCCTTCTCTTCTCACGGAAACCCCCTCCGGGCCGTCTCGAGGTCTATCCTCGGCATCACAACCCGCCCCTGCCTCCCCGGCAGGCCCTCAAGCGCGCGGTCAAAGTGCGACCCCTCGACGCTGTCCTTGTCGATGATGAGCACCGCGTGCACATGGCCCAGCGTGGCGAGGGCCTCGTCACCGAGATCAAGCGCGGGCGCCTCGCTCTGCCACCCGTGCTCCTCGACGCTGCGGAAGAAGAGGAACAGCCCGAGGAGGTCCACAGGCCTGCATGACAGCGACACGCCCTTGGCGCGCAGCACCAGCTGCTCGGCCAGCGGGATGGGCGGGTTCCAGTTGCACTCGGGCCGCAGGCGCATGAGGGCCTCACAGTGCAGGTCGCCCATGCGCAGCCCGTGCGGGAAGTCTTCGAGCTCGAGGAACCTCGCGCTGCTCACGGCGAAGCTCGGAGGGCCGTACCGGCGGACCTCGAACTTGGCGATGCGCCGGACGGGCTGCATCGCGACGTGCATGAGCTGCCACGAGGCCTCGGGGCGGTTCAGGCGAGCCGCAAAGGCCTTCTCGAGGTGCGGGTCGAGCGCCCGGATGCGCGGGGAGGGCCGCGCTAAGGAGGTTTCTTTTGTCGGCAGGTCGTGGACGATGAGCTCGGGGAAGTAGTCGAGGAGGAGGCTGCTGTGCTCGCGGTGCTGCAGGGGCGCGTCCTGAGCCCGGGGGTCGTAGTAGTGCAGGAACAGGCGCCGCATGAGCAGCGGGCTGGTCGTGATGTGCGCCCGCCAGGCCTGGCTGACGCGCTGGGCGGCGACGAGAAGGTCGCGCTGCGGCAGGCCGAGCAGGATCGCGTCGAGCAGCTCGGGCGTGCCGAGGACGCGGTGGCAGGCGTCGAAGGTCCCGGGGGAGAGGACGTTGCCCATCGTGTCTTGATCTCAGGTTCGGATCTCGGGGAGTCTTTGGGGAGTGTTCTGTCTCACTGACGGTGCGGACAACCGCTAGGTGTCGGAGCCGCGAGATGGGCGGTGCGCGTGGGAGGAATGCCCCATCGTTCCGTCAGTTGTTACACGCACGATAGTATACAGCGGACAGAATGGTGGGAGAATGCAATGCACTTATCAGCGAGACGACCTGCAGTCAGATAGAGGCAATCTCACCCATCAGCCGCACGCCAGGTTCTCTCAATCGGTGCGACGTCCGCCTGTCGTTCCGCAACGTGCCGAGGATGTTGCTAATTATAGGGAGAAAGATGCGGCGCGGGGTCGCGGCCTCTCGATAACAGCTGGGAGAATCGGGAGGGTGCTGTCGGGTGATGTGAACCCCTCGGAGATGCTCCGAATGGTGCGTGAGAGAGGTGACAACCTCGGGTCATCGAGTGTGCAGAGGTCACTTGTGTCTTCTGGAGCTCTTCTGGAACAGAACAAACATGCTCATCAACGTGTAATTTTCCCCGGCCTGGACCACTTGACAATCACTGCAGATGAGACCAGCAACAAGGACCATCTGTGTGGGCATCTGGCCCAGCAACACCTCACCCACACTTCGGCTCGTTCCGTTCCCCCGCTTCCCCGCGCGTTCTTTTGGAGACTGGAAATAAAGACTGGAGACTGGAGACTAGGGACAGGGTTCTGCAGTGCCGTTGCTGCTTGCTAGTTCCGGCTAGGGTCTCGTCGGCTGAAGTCGAGTGCCGCCACGCCAGGAACACGATCTCAGCCCATATTAGCCGTCATTAAGACAATGCGACCCTAATACAGCCCGGGGGTCATGATCGGCCTCCGAGCTTCCTCTTCTGGGCGGGCTATAGTCTGGCGAGCCCTCGCATTGGTGCAAAAATGCGCGATCACCAAAATGCCCAGTCATGCACGACTGCTGCCGTGGGGAGTCCCATCAGGCTAAATCCAACATTTCAGTCTTTCAATTGAGAGTTCAAGCGACGACAGGGGACTTGAATCGTAGATGTCACGGTATCGGCACGACGGTATAAGACCGCCAACGGCCGCCTGCACCGGCATCTGTCTGGCAGCACATCCCGGTACCAGGGCCACCTGTCATTCCAGACACTCCCCGACAACAAGATGAGACTTCCCAGTCTCTGCGCCGCCGTCCTGGCGACATGCCACGCCGTCGCCAGCGGCCAGCTCGTCTTCGACGCGGGCCCCGGCAACTACAAGCTCGCCGACGCGACCACGGCGCCCTCCATCTGGGTTGCGGTCAACGACCTCGTGGGCGTCGAGCGCACCGCCCGTGATGTGGCCATCGACTTCGGCCGCATCGTCGGCACCAACGGCACCGTCCGCGTCGTGGGCAGCTCCAACTCGACGTCTTTCACAAACACCACTGCTCCTGCCGGTCCCGTCATCATCGCCGGCACCATCGGGAACTCGCCGCTCATCGACAGCCTCGTCTCCAGCGGCAGCCTGGACGTCTCGGCCGTGAAGGGCAAGTGGGAGTCGTACGTCACCAAGGTCATCGCCAAGCCCGCCCCGGGCGTGGCCTGGGCGCTCGTCGTCGCGGGCAGCGACCGCCGCGGCACCATCTACGGGCTGTACTCGCTGTCGGAGCAGATGGGCGTGTCGCCGTGGCACTACTGGGCCGACGTCCCGCACAAGACCAAGCCTGCCGTCTACATTCCCCAGAACGCCCTCAAGGTCCAGGGCCCGCCGTCGGTCAAGTACCGCGGGTTCTTCATCAACGACGAGGCGCCCGCGCTTTCCGGCTGGGTGGCCGCCAACTTTGGCCCCAAGTTCAACAGCGAGTTTTACAAGCTCGTGCTCGAGCTGTGCCTGCGCCTCAAGGGCAACTACCTGTGGCCGGCGATGTGGGGGAAGTCGTTCTACGTGGACGACCCCAAGAACGGGCAGCTGGCGCAGGACTACGGCGTCATCATGGGCACGTCGCACCACGAGCCCATGGCGCGGTCCGAGACGGAGCAGAAGACGGTCGTGCAGGGCGGCTGGGACTGGGGCGCGAACCGGCAGAACATCATCAAGTTCTTCCAGGACGGGATCCAGCGCGCCAAGGCGTGGGACACGATGTGGACGGTCGGCATGCGCGGGTCCGGCGACGTGGCGAGCCCGACGCTCACGGCGCCGCAGCTCGAGGACCTCATCGCGGTGCAGCAGGGCCTGCTGACGGCGGGCCTGGGCAAGAAGGCCGACGAGATCCCGCAGACGTGGGTGCTGTACAAGGAGGTCAGCGACTACTACGCCGCCGGGCTCAAGGTGCCCGAGACGGTGACGCTGCTGTGGACCGACGACAACTCGGGCAACCTCGTGCGCGTGCCCATTGCCAACGAGACGGCGCGCGAGGCCGGCGCGGGCGTCTACTACCACTTTGACTACGTCGGGGCGCCGCGCAGCTACAAATGGATCAACACGGTCCAGCTGGCCAAGACGTGGGAGCAGATGCACCTCGCCTACACGCGCAACGCGCGCCAGATCTGGATCGCCAACGTCGGCGACATCAAGAACCTCGAGGTCCCACTCGCGCACTTTATGGACATGGCCTACGACATGTCGCGCCACACGGGGCCCGAGTCGACGGCGGCGTGGCTACAGCGCTGGTCCGCGGCGCAGTTCACCAAGGCCGTCGCGGGCCCGACGGCCGAGATCCTCAGCGAGTACGGCATGCTCGTCGGCGGCCGCCGCAAGTACGAGCTGCTCAGCGACCTGCCCTTTGCCTACTCGACGACCTCCTACGACGAGGCCGAGCGCGTGCTCGCCCAGTGGGCGGCCCTGCTCACCAAGACCACGGCGGCATACAACTCGCTCGCCGGCGACGCCGCCCTGCAGGACTCGTACTTCCAGATGGTCTACCACCCGGTCCTCGCGGGCCAGACCGTTGTCGAGCTCTACACAAAGGCCGCCCAGAACCTGCTCTACTCCCAGCAGGGCCGCCTCCGGGCCAACGCGGCCGCCCAGGACGTCCGGGACCTCTTCGCCAAGGACGCGGCCATCACGGCGCGCTTCCACGCCCTGAAAGGCGGCAAGTGGAACAAGATCGTCAACCAGGTGCACCTCGGCTACACGACGTGGAGCGACCCGGAGAACAACGCCAACATCCTCCCGCCCCTGCGCACCGTCCCGGACTCGCCCGCCGACAGCCCCAACATCACCCTCGGCGTCGCCATCCAGGGCAGCAACGCGAGCTACCCGAAGTCCGGCAGCACCCTGACCCTGCTCGCCGTGGACCCGTACATGCCGCCCGCGGCGACGCGCTGGGTCGACATCTTCGCCCGCAAGGCCGCCGGTGCTGCGCCCGTGACTTACACCATTGCCGCCAACGTCAGCTACGTCTCCGCGTCCCCCAGCAGCGGCAGCCTCACCGCGGCAGCAGGTGACATCCGCAGCAAGATCTCCGTGTCCTGGGCCTCGGCCCCGGCAGGTGTGTCCACGGCGTCCCTGCGCGTCACCGGCAGCGACGGGTCCTCGGCCACGCTGCTCCTCCCGCTCAACAAGCCCGCGACCCCCCCGCCCGCCGGGTTCAGGGGCCACATCGAGTCTCAGGGCGTCGTGGCCATCGACGCCGCGCACTCCGCCTCTCTCGGGCCCGGACCGGGCGCAGGCAAGGCCGGATACATCGAGATCCCGCACTACGGCCGCACCCTCTCGGCCGTGAAGCCCTGGCCCATCGCGCTCGACACCCCGTCCGGCAGCACCGCGGGCCCGGCCCTCGTCTACCCCATGTACACCTACACCACCACCGCCTCCAGTGCCTCTTCTGCCGCGAAGCTCGTGGTCAGCCTGGGCCCCTCGCACAACCACGACCCGACCCGCCCCATCGCCTTCGCGTACTCGCTCGACGGCAGCGCCCCCGTGACCGTGAAGCCCGTCAGCACGATCCCGCCGTTCCGCGAGTCGCCCGTCTGGGCGAAAGCCGTCGTGGAGAACGGCTGGACGTCGACGGTGTCGCTGACAGGCGCCGTGAAGAGCGGCACGCACGAGCTGAAAGTGTGGCTGCTCGAGCCGGGCGTCGTGCTGCAGAAGGTCGTCCTGGACCTGGGCGTCGGCGGGTATGCCACGTCCGCGCTGGGGCCGCCGGAGAGTCGTCGTCTGTGAGCAAGTCAGCCTAGGGTCAGATTGTCCCACGACGTAATAGCTTCTGTACGAAGGGGATCGGGGCATTGTGAAGTCGAATGTAACTCAGAGTAGCATGAGTTGGAGTAAATAGACGTATACTATTATCGAATACTGTGCTATTTATATGTCCATCACCCCAGACCCATTGTATCCCAAGTTAGGAGTATTCTGTATATAAGGGTAGGAAACAATCACACGTGTTGCATGTAACCCAAGTTCCTATTCGGTAATCCGTGAAACAATGTCCAGCAATACCAACTCCGCAACGCCCGAGCGCCCTTTCATCTTCCGCGTCGTCATGATATAAAATAGAATGTTGGCAATAAACCCTCCTCATTCCCCAATCGTACTTGCCGAATCATCTTCCTCTCCCCCATCTTTCCTCCCCTCCCCCGTTCCTCCCCGCGCCAAAGCTCTCCCCGGTCCTCCGCCTCCTCTCCATGCGCTGCCTCTGCACCGCCCGCCTCTTCTCCTCCGCCATCTGCCCGATCCACGCCGGGAAAGTGGTGCCCCAGATCCCGTCCGAGCTGCTAATGTCCACGTACCCCACATAGTGGTTCCGCGGCATCCGGTCGCGCAAGCTGCCGCCGCCGCGGGACAACTCGGCCACGAAGGCGTCGTCGTCGATCTCGGTCGACGGGGGCGGAATGTAGATGTAGAACACGGGCCAGGGGGTCTGGACCTGTCCGGTGCTGCTGGAGGTGTAGTGGTTGTGGCTGGACCAGAGGTTCGTGATGAGGTTCGTGAGGGATGGGAAGGGCGTGGTGGAAGTTGAGGTGGCGGTAGGCATCGCCTGTGGTTGTGGTCGCGACGATACTGGTGGCTGTTGTTCTTGATGTTGATGCTGTTGGTGTTGGCCATCTGTGGCCTCCGCGGCCTCGGCTCCGTTGGTGGTCGGAGGAGACGTGGTGGTCTCGTTGGATGTGGTGATATCTGCTGCCGGAGCTGGGGCGAACTACTCGGTGGAAATGCCTGTCAGTCTCTTTCTTCGAAGCCAGTGCCACGAACTGAAACAAGGAGAACATTGCAACCAAAATTCACAAAAGTGTCAGTCGTACCTGCAGCACAACCAGAATCTTCCTCCGCGCATTCTCCCGGTCGTGCAGGAAGAACAGGCACCCCAGCGCGCCCCCGTCGTCCATGTCGTCGCCGTACCCTTCCCCGCCGTCCGCGAAGAAGAAGTTGGGCCGGTGCTCGTCCTGCTCCTCGTACAGCCAGTCCTCGACGCGCCACTCGCCGGGGCGGTCGATATTGACCCCAGAGTCCCGCAGGTAGTACCGGTCCAGGCTGCCCACGAAACGCTCGGCCTCGCCGTAGGTCCAGTAGTCGTGGTGTGATGCCGGCGGCGGGGGGTTCTGGGAACTGTGTTTGTTCGAGCCAGGGGGCAGCATCATCATCTGCATGGCGGACGAGGTGCGGCGGAGCTTGTGGATGGGGGTAGGGGAGCGCGAGTTGCGCAGGATGTCGAAGAAGCCGGTGCGCCGGTGCTGGGAGACCGCGTCGTTGGTGAAGCGGAGTGTGTTATGGAGTTTCTACAAGAGAGCATAATCCGTGTTAGTTTTCCGAGGAACAAGTACTTCTCCAGAGAAGGACACATCCACGACAGACAAGAAAAGACTTACTTTGGCCAGCACATCCTCGGCGATCTTCCAGAGGCACTCCCTATCCGCGCCGTCCGTCTGCATCGGCGTGAAGAATCGTCGGAGGTACTTGTCCAACACCTGCACAGGCGACTCGTACAAATACTCCATGACGGCCTCGACGACCAGAGGCTCCGCCAAGCGGGCTCTGATCGGCCCATCGCCGCTGCCGCCGCCCTTTCTCCTCCCACTGCCGCGCTCGAGCTGCCCGGCGCCGACGTCACCGCCCTTCTCGCCGTACACAGCATCAGCTTCGATTGCGCCGTTCACATTGTCCGCGGCGTGCGGCGCAGTCGCACCGGCACTCTCCGGACCCTGTCTACCACTGTGGTTATGGTGATGGTGGAACTCCTCCTCCTCCACGAGCGCAAACCCGGCAGCCACCAAGTCCGCCGCGAGCGGGCCCTCGAACCAGCGCGACGCACCAAATACGTCGGCCTCGAGCGCCGCCCAGATAAGCTCGTCGGCGCACCGCGTGCCCCGGATGCCGTCCAGCCGCTGGCGCAGAGCAGCCTTGATGCGGCCCGCGGCCCGCTGCGCGGCGGCCTGCACGCCCTCTGGTGAGAGGCGCCCGCCGCTGCCGGACATGGTGTTGATGTTGTTTGGCCCTGCGGTGTTCGTGCTCGTGGACGCATTCCCATTACCGCTAGTGTGATGGTACCCGTTGCGCCGCCCAACCATCGACGAGGCCCGGAGCAGCTCCTCGGCAAACGTCGCCGTCCAGCGCACGCGGCCGAAGAAGCGCGTGCCCTCGCGGTCGATGGCCGCGTCGCGCGCCGTGCTATTCAGCACGTTCCACGTCTGCAGGGAGGATTCGAGGTCATTCCAGCTACCGCCGCCACTGCCGCCACTGGTGGGCAGGTTGATGTCGAAGCTCAGCGGCTGGCCTTCGCGCGTGAGCAACGGAATATCGCGGAGCGGACGTGGCCGGCGGCTGCTGTGGTGTTGCTGTCCCTTCAGCAGGTGATCTGTGGCAGAGGGGGAGGATGGGTCAGCATTTTGACCTGGTTGAGTCTCGTTCAGAGGACCGCCGTTGTGGCTGATGTTGATCCTGCTGTTGTTGACATTGCCGGTGTTGGCAGCAGCACCACCAGCCTCGAGGAACCCCTGAGCGCGAAGCTCGTAGATCTCCCCGACTAGGCTCCACGCGTGATGCACCAGCACGCTCCAGAACGTCTCGGCGTTGTCGACGTGAACCTTTGAGCAGGGCATCCTCCGCACAATGAGCTCTTTCTGCTCTTCATGCTGGCTCTCTTCCTGTTGCTGCTGCTGTGGCTTCCCATCGTCACTGTTTCCACTTCGATCTTCCAAGGTGGTGGGACGCAACGATCTCATCGGCGGCTGGTCGACCACGTGCGCGAGCGGTTGCGTGCCGACGACAAAGGCCTGGCCTCCGGGCCGCAAGGACTCGATCATGCCGCGCAGGATGCGTTCGGCAAGGGGGTCGCCGACGACGGCCTGTGCCTCGTCGATGATGACAAGCTGCGGGCGCGCATTGTTGGCCTCGGCGTTCCCAGCAGCACTGTCACCACCGCGTCCTGACGTGCCGGGTGCCCGAGCCGGCAGGACGGGCTTCTCGTGGTGCCGCAGCCTCATGAAGCGGTACGCCAGGTCGAATATGTCATTCTTCCCACCACCCTCCGCGCCACGGTCATCACCATCCTCGGGGCCCGGGGAGCAGGCCATCTGCAGCTGCGCCCACTTGGTCGTCCGGACCTCCGGGTCCAGCATGTCGAGGAGGTACTTCCTCGCGCGGAACAAGGGGTCGAGACACGTCTCGGTCCTGAGCAGCCTGTTGCGCGGGATGTCCGCGATGCCCAGCACGGGCCTGCTCCCGCCGCCGATGCCGCTGCGCTCGAGGTGCCACAGGTCCTGGTACAGCGAGTACGTGTCGCACGATACGTGGCTGCCGCGGGAGACCTCGAGGATCTTGGGTCGCGGGGCCACAGCGGAATGGTGGCGAGTCGTGAGGCTGATGCTCGTGGCGTTGTTGGACGGGGAGAAGAACGAGGAGGGCGGTGCGAGGTTGGGCGCCATGAAGTACATCCCTCCCCCGCCGGTGCTGCTGCTCTGGGCTTCGAGGATTCTGTCCCGCATGAGTCGCGTCTTGCCGCTGCCGGGCACGTCGAGGAGCAGCGTCACTGTCCGCGGGCCCGAGGCGGTGTTGTCAGGTCTGCTAGAGCCGGCGGCAACCTTCTCGGGAACCGGGGGCGGGTTCGGCGCTGCGGTGTCCCCGTTGGCGGCCGGCGTGGTGGTGCTGCTGCCGCTGAGGAGGGCAGACAGGTCGGGCAACTGTGCACAGGCGCGCTGCATCGCGGTGCGGATAAGGTGCTGCTTCGAGGCGAGGTACAGCTGCAGGCCGTGGTAGAGCGGGAGACCCTGAGCGAAGGCGGAACTTGGGGGGGAGGACGAGCGGTCGAAGGTCACGGGGATGCGTGTTCGCCAGCCGGATTCTGTTTTTCGAGGTTGTCAGCAAACCCCTCCCTTTGGAGATGACGACGCACTGAGCGAGTGATACTGCTCCAGCAGCAGACATGGACAATAGTGACCAGGAACTTACCAAAACCAAACTTCGCCGCCATCTCGCTCTTCATGATACGAAGCTGCCACTTGATCTGCCTCAGCACGAAGTCATACGGCGACGTCCCCGGCTCGTCGAGCCTGCGGGTGACCATGTTCAGCAGACTCTCCAGGCTCACATCCTCGGGCTTCTCCCCTGCCGTCGAACGCCTGCCAGGGCCACCTACACCTCCGCGGACACCCTGGATCGCAGCGACAAGAAAATCGTCCAGATCCGCGGGCTCGCTGCTGCCGCTCGAGCTCGCGGGGGTGCCGTTGGTCGCTGCCAGCGCGGCGTACACGGTGAGCAGGTGGCCCGGGTTGCTCGTGCCGAAGAGCTCCCACAGCTGGTGCGAGTACGTCGAGCCGGAGCTGCCTGCGATCGCGTAGGCGAGGTAGAACAGCCTGTCTTGCAGGAGGTGCGGCAGGATGTCGTCCATGTCGTCTTCTCCGTCGTCGCTACCGAGGCCGCTGTCGGTAGAGATGGGGGCGCACAGTCGGGTGAAGGACGCGACGGCTGCGTCGGAGGGGTAGGCGGGGACGCCCATGATCTCACGGAACGGCTCTGTTGGGGGATGAGAGAATTAGCATCAGGATTGATCCGCCTATATGGACTAGAGAGTCAAGTTGATGGATGCATGGTGTTGCTGCACTTACCTTTCTCCCAGTTCTTCGCCTCCAATCTGTCCCTGTACTTGCCCGTAAAGTACTCGAGACACGACCTGTCCCAATCACTCTTGGGCTGCAGCGGAGGAACCACGGCCTCGGAGACCAGGGGCATTGTCAACGGCGTCAGCGGCCACTGGGTGTGTCTGCCTCCGTCCTCGTGCATCGCCCCGGGCGTGGACAGCCCAGAGACGTCGATGCCCTTCGCGTCCGGATTACTCACGAACATGCTCGGGCTCTGCAGCCGCTGGTCTATCGTCGGCGGCTCCCGGTCGTCTCTGTACTGCTGATACTCGTGCTGTTGCTGCAGATGTTGACTTTGATGCTGGCTTTGCACGGGACTCTGCCGGTCGTGATGATCCGGGGAGTACGGCCGGTGGAAGTCCCGCGGTTGCTGGCTGTGCTGGTACTGGCCCTGCTGTGGTTGCTGGCCATGCTGAGCACCATGTTGATCGTAATGCTGCCCGTGCTGCTGCCACATGGCCATCGGGTCCAGCTCTGCCGCGTAGTCGGTCGACCGCCGCGTGTCCCGCTGCGGGATGTCCGGCGTCGAGGACTGCGTGTACAGACTCTGCGGGGTGTACGGGCTGCCTGCCTTGCCTGGCACGCCGGGATATTGCTGCCTCTGGTGAGCATAGTGCTGCTGAGGAAACTGCGGGAACTGACCGGGGCTCTTCGTCCTATCAGGCCCTGCAGCAGCCGCAGCCGCTGGAGGGGTCGTGCCACTGTTCATGACGCCATTGCTGTTGTTGTTGATGTTGCTGTTTCTGCTAGGCACTTGCTGGGCGCTGGAGCCCCTGCTAATTGGCTCTTTAGGCGGCAGGCTGGGCGGGCGAACGGTTTCCTGGTCGTAGATTGGTGTCCTGTCCTGGCTTTGCATCTGACCATGCTGCGCCTGGTCGCGGAACAGAGGGTGCTCACCGAGCGGGTTGACAGTTACATTCGGCCCGGACTTGAAGTCCGCCTCGCGCTCTCCATACGACGTCCGCCGCGGCTGTGGTAGATGGCTTTGCTGCTGCTGCTGCGGTGGTTGTTGTTGGAATTCTAACGATTCCGGATCGTCCCAAGGATCGCCAGCGGCACCATGACCACCACCAAAACCACCACCCATCCCTCCCCTCGCGAGCTGTGGCACGGGCGGCGGCAGCGGCGGCCGGAGCGCGGTCCCGCCGGGGCTCGTCGGCTGCTGCAGCATCTGCGTCTGCGCAGACAGCTGCTGCTGGGCGGCGGCGTACTCCTGGAGCTGCGCCTGCTGCTGGGAGAGCCACTGCTGCTTCTGCATCTGCTGCCGCAGGACCGACTTGGCGAGCGGGTTGGCCTGGGTGAAGGCGCCCGAGGAGAGGCCGCCGCTGCCGTGGCTGTTATTATTAGTGTTGTTGGTGCTGGGTATCCCGCCGTTCATCGGACTTGAAGTGGGTGACTGGGAGTGATGACCGTACTGAACGGGGGAAGAGGACAGCGGGATCCCGGCCTCGGCGAGCGCCTCTGCCTCCTTCGAGCCGGGCAGTATGTGGTCGAGAGAGCGCCTGCCCGGGTCGACCGAGCGTCTCCTGCCAGGCTCATAAGACCGCCGGCCCGCGTGCCCGTAGGCCTCCGCGTACGGGTCCGGCGAGACGGACTGGTACTCGTCCTCGTCCTCCTGGATCAGGTTGAGCTGCTGCCCGGGCTGGGTGATGGTCCCGGAGTGTCGCCGCTGCGGCCCGGCGTCGCTGTTGCCATTGACGACGACGCCGCTGCTGCCGTTCCTGCTCCCGTTGCCGTTGTTGTTGTCACCATTATTCTGCTGCTGCGCGCCAGGCCTGGCGCGGCCAGACGTGGAGGCGCTCCTGTTCGGCTGCTGCGACTGGACGTGCTCCGCGACGGCGGCGTTCGAGTACGCCGTGTCGCCCGGGTAGTAGTACGAGTTGGCGTCGTAGTACCCGTGCGTGCTGTCGTAGCCGAAGGGGTACTCCTGGTCGCCGATCACGACGTCCACGCTGTCGGTGTCCTCGTCGCTGACGTCGGGCCTGCCGTTGGGGCTGCTGTTGTTGCCGTTCCCGCTGCTGCCATTACCGCTGCTGCCGCCGCCGCCGCCCACGGCAGGCGCTGCCGACGTGGTGGTGGTCCCGCTGCTCTGACCGCCGTCTGCCACGGGTGTGCGCGTCTGCGAGGAGCTGCTGCGCCGGCGCCGGCTGAACAGGCTCGAGAGGCGTTTCGCCTTGGACATGGAGCGCGGCGTGCTCTGCTGGGCGGATTGGTGGCTGTTGTTGCTGTCGACTCTGTCGATCGTGGTGCTGTTCCTGTTGCTGTTGCCTGTGCTGCCCGCATGGTGGTCGTTGTACTCGTTGTGGTGGTGGTTGTGGGCGTAGTCGTCGTTGGCCACCGACATCGACCGCCGCGGGCTGGCCATGTTGTCCGGGATGTACTGTCCTCGATCGGGGTTGTCGCCGCGCACGACGCCGCCGCCGCCGGGCGCCAGGTCGCCGTAGTACGGGGACGAGTGCTGGACCGGTGACGCGCTGACGTCGCGGACGCCCGACGTCTGGGGCTTCTGCAGCACCGACGCCTGGCGCGAGGGGTTGTGATTCCTGTGCCACATGCCGGGCGAGTCCGGTTTGAAGCTGTCGACTGGTGCTCACCCAATGGACGCGGGAGAGTGAGTTTGAGGGGGAGCTGAGCTGTGGGAAATTGGTGAGTGCACAGCTACTGTGGGCTTTCTCCAACGCTTCTCCAAACAGCTGTTGGTGGTGACGCGCGGAGGCAGGCAGGCACGCCAGGGAAACGCTGGATTGGCAGCTGCTTGAGCACAGGTCGGAGAAGGTGGCTTGAGAGCTGGAACAGGCGGATGGCAGTGGAAGATATCAGCATGCCCCTGGACAATAACGAGAGAGAAAGACCTCAGCCACATCCAGGCGAGCAACAGGAGCATTCATGGCTCGCATGGCATACACCAGACCCAGGCCCAGATCGAGAGGCTGGGTCCCCGGCAAAGACGGCCGTTGAGATGCCTGCGGCGTGGGCCTGGGCCCTGCACGTTGCGTCGAGATCGGCACCGTGGATCTCCCAGTTGGAAACATGACGGCGAGGATCTGTGGGATGGGCCAGCAGCTCTCCCCGCAGAAACCACAAAGACTTTGGCCACAAGTGAGGCAGCCCGCCAGCGGTGCCTGGGCAAAGCAGGTTTTGGGGCCGGACGCTAGCAGATAGAGCTGTAGCTGCAGGGTTTGGGGGGACGGGGTCGAGGGTTAGCTGCAGCCCATGGTCGCCTCTTGAGCTGAGAGGGGAGATGAGGGGGAGATGAGGCAGCCCAGAGGCGAATCTCTCTCTGCCAGATGCACCGCGTGTGCATGTGCATCAGAGACAGTTGCAGTGTGCGGGCGTGGTAGGCAGGGATAGACGGGTGCCACTCCGACCGGTGACGTCGGAGACGGGAGCTTTTTTCCCGTCACTGAGCAGGGGTTTCCATGGGCAAGCCACCAGCCAAACAGTGGGACACGCCGTCATCCACATGCAGCTTGAGGCTTGGGAGAGTGCGGTGCTGAAATAATACTCGACGGAGATTTGGCGAGTGATCGCTTAGGCTCTACTCCGCGAAACGGCTTGCCCGCCACGTCCAGTATAGTCACATCCTCGGCTTCACATCGTAGACTCGTAAAATCATCTTTGCCAAGCATACCAGCTTGGAGATGCATCGAGGTTGAGCACCGACGGCTGGACCGCACGCGAGCGTCTGCAGTCCCGGCGCAAACATACTGTGATCGCCCGGCTCTTAGGTTAACAGTGGCAAGCTTGCGGGGTCCAGCAGCTAATAGAGTCCACGCCGTGAGCAATATTGCGGTCAATAGAGCTAAGTTGGTGTCTATAGTGTATTGTATCTAACACTCTCTGAAGGTGCATTTGTCTAGTCTTTTGCGCACCAGCGGACCACCCCTGATACAAAGGGTCACCACGGGCATGGGCTCCGGTCCGAATTTCCAGAACAAGGCTACCACCGAGTTCGCGCAAATCTTGTCTTGCAGTCCGGACTCAATCACAAGTCCTCCCGGCCAAGCTTGAACCCGCCCAGACACCCCGTCTGGAACAGCCCCTTGGGGTCATACCTCCGGCTCACCTCCCGCATGAACTGCAGGTTCTCCTCGCCATAACCCTCCAGTGGCCTCTGCCACTCGCTCGCGTAGTTGGTGAACCGGTATCGGTGCGCGCTGCCCAGCTCAGCACTAGCCTTCTCAACCTCCGCTATGGCCTCCCGGAACACCTCCTCCACGAGCTTGTCGTGCCTCGCGTCCGCCCAGTTGCAGCAGAACTCGAGCACGACGAGCGGCTCCTCCTCGCCCTCGAGCCCGAGCACGTTGGGATCCCCTTTGTTCATCCACCTGGGGTTCAGCGTCTGGAACACCATGCAGAACGCCGTGCCCCCCGGCGTCAGCGCGCTCAGCCGCGCCTTGGCACGGTGGAACACGTCCACGGCCGCGTGCATCGTGGGCAGGTCCAGCCGGAACCCCGTCACGACGTACGAGTTGCGCATCTCCAGGGCCGACATGTCGCCCACGTGGCGCACGGCCTGCGCGTGCGTGGTCGCCGTCGAGCGGCGCATCGGGATCCCCCAGAGCCGGCCGAGCGGGGACGCCTTCCAGTACGCTGGCCAGGTCTTGTCGCCGATCTTGCGGGGGCCACTGTCGCTGTTGTCGTCCTGCTGTCCCGGCAAGGCGGAGTCGGAAGAGACTGAGGAAGGAGGCCTTACGGTGTAGAACAGCTGCGTGCACCAGAACGCCATGCCGAGGTCCGGCATGTACGCGAAGCTCATGATGGGCGTGGAGACATTGGGGTCGAACTTGTCCGCGCGCGCGGCCTGGATGCCGTGCTCATAGTACGCGCGCACGACCGAGCCCGTGAGGAAGCTCGGGGTGATGGTTACGCGCTGCCACACGGGGCCTCCCGGGTACACGCGCAGGCGGAACTCGGCAACGACGCCGAAGTTGTTGACGCCGCCCTTGAGGGCGCGCCAGAGGTCAGGGTTCTCCGCCGCGGAGGCGGTGGTGATGGACCCGTCGGCGAGCACGACCGTGTACGCGGCCACGTTGGAGCACATGAGCCCGTGGTGGCCCGAGTAGAAGGACATGCCGCCGCCGAGGGTGCTCCCGCCGACGCCGACGGGGGACGATCGCCCGCCAACGACGGCGAGCTGCAATGGGTCGAGATACTCGTAGATGGACTCCCATGAGCAGCCGCCGCCGACGGTGAGGATGGTCTTGTCCGCGGACAGGGCGATGGTGTTGAGCCGCGAGAGATCCAGCAGGATCCCGTCTTTGACGCCGGCGACGCCCTGCGCTGGGTTCGCGCCTGTGCAGCGCACCGCGAAGAGCCCGCGGCCGCGGTTGGAGCTGTCATTCGCGGGCTGTGGTGCGGTCGAGCGCAGCGTGTGCTCTTTGGCGATGTGCCTGACCGCGACGCCCAGCTCGTCGACGCTGCGCGGCTGCACGACGCACGAGGGCTCAAACAGGACGCCGCGGTTTTGCATGGAGAAGTGGGCGTCCATGGCCGCGACGAAGGCCTCCGGGTGATCCTTGGGCAGCACGACACGGCCCGGTGGCAGGGCCGCGGCGAGCTGCGTGATGTATCCGGCGGGCGGGGGCAGCTCGGCCAGGCGCTTGTGTGTTGCGGCGATGGCGGCGAGCTTCTCGGCGGCGGCGGCGGTGCTGCTGGCGCTCGAAGCCGACGACCTGCGCCAGACCCAGATCGAGACGAGCACGACGACGGCGGCCGTGAGGGCCCCGAGGGGCAAGTGGCCAGTGTCTATCATGGCTGCTGGTGACGGCGGCGGCGGTGGTGGTGGTAGGTGACTGACGGTGTGTTCGGGATGCAGGATGCCGCGAGAGATGGTGCACTTGTGTCCGCTGTGTTGCCCACTGCTTGATCCGAGCACGTTGTGCACCGCAGTGTGTTTGCTGTCGACAGCCCTGCTGCCCTGCTGTGTGTAGGCGGAAGCGCGGGGATCGGGGTTCCCTCACCTTGAAGCCATATCGGCCCAATCCACGTCAGCACTAACGAGGGCGCGGCAGGGTTGCCCTTTCCAAAGCGTGTCCGCTGGCTGCTGATGATCTGCCCCGCTGGATGCGAGCTGCTCCTGTCGCGCTAGCATCTCGCACAGTCCAGGGCTGGGGGCGGGCGTGCCAGGGGTCACTTCATGCTGCAGATGTGTCCGCCCCAAGCATGATGATTTCCTTCAGACGCCGTGCTACACTGACCGGAAACCACGAGCCAAGGCCTGTCAAATACTGAGGTTATCATACTGCTGATTTTGGAACACCTTGCCGTCACACATTGATATTCTACGGCAAGGCTTGGTGCTCCAAAGAGGCTGGAGTTTGCGTGCAGTCGACTCTATCACGATAACACGAAAAGAATTCCCACACGGTTGCTGTGAAAGATTTTTGGAGTATTCTTTTTCAAATTAGCACAGAGGACGGTTCTGCGATCCAAGAAATGCAATTCAGCCCGTAGAGAAAATAGTCCAAATCACAAATATTGAGAGAAGACAATCCGCCGGGGCCATGGCGGTCTTCACTCGTGCACATACCTAGAAGTTCTACTTCATCCCCTTTCTTGTAATTAAAATGTTAACGCGGGCAATATCTCACTAGCTGGCCGACTTATCGCGGCGCGCTAGTTTCCAGAACATTTGCAAGGCTTTTCCCTATCTAATACACCAATCTAGCAAATGTCGTGGAAGAAACGCATCCCGCGTCACCTTCCCGCTCAAAGCGGTGCAGTGTCCTCTCGATGTTCTCCGGCGGGAGGGTGGCCTGCCCTCCCAATTTCTCCAAACACCAGTGGACTTAGTGCCGGACCAATAGCAGCAAAAAGCAAGGACCACAACATGTAAGTCATGAGCACCACACGGAAGTGGATCGCAAAAAAGATCAAAAACGTACAACACCGGGGATTCGCTGGTCGTCACCGACCCAACTACTGATCCGGCGGTATCGAGCTTGTGTACAGGGGAGCGGACGGGACCCTCAATTTTCTCGATCCTATGGTCGTACGTGGCAGAGGAAGGGTTTGTTATGGGTTATGTTGACTGTCCTTAGGTTGTGTTGTGGTGTTGGCTGCTCGATCTGGGGAGGGGCGTTTTTAATTCGGCACGCGCCGAATCCGATCAGGAGACCGATCGTACAGATGACACCAGTGAGAGGAGGTGGAGCGGCCTGACGAAGGCAACGATCTCATCTTCTGGCCCGTCGGGTCACGATGCGGGAGAGCGCAAAATATGCCGATTGGAGACGATTGAACAGGGCATGTCGTCCTGCAGGGTGCGGGAAGTCAGCTGACAACAACGATTCTTGCCAATGACATGAGATGGACCTACCTGCATGACTGGGACAAAGTTCAGCTCGCACTATACCCCTGCCCTGGAAAGTGCACTTTTCGGAGACATTTGGGCCACGAAGGGGCGACTGACAAGTTATTCCAGATCGACGGGACGTGTGAAACTCCCATCATCAGTCCTGGCAGGGCTTGACGGGTCCGATCTAGATGGCACCAGGGTCACGATGGCCCCCAACAGGGCCAGTCCGACAGACAACATCATCCAACAACGTGGACGATGCCGAGTTTGATTGGCTTAAGATACGACGCCTCGCGATGAGGTCCTGTTGGGATGAGTAAGCATACGTATTTCGTATAGTCGTCGTCCATTATGGTCCGTCACACAGCCACGATACAAAATGAGCCAACCCGGGATCGTAATTGGGACCATTTGGCCCTCGCCCCTCGGCGCAGACACGGGAAGCCGAGGCCAATCATTGTCGGACGCCTCTCAGTTCAGTGCTCTTGGAGATGGCCGTCTTCATTCTGGAGATGCAGGGCTTACCGCCTTGTGGGCACCAGGCGCAAGGCGGCACAGCCAAGAAGAGTAGCCGTGTGGGTGCACCCAAAGTCAAGTCTGGTACGTGCTCTGGCCTGGGTATATCCCGAAACGTGACTCCTGGAGGTCTGCTGACGGCGGCGGACTCGTGTGAGAACCGCAGGCTGCAGGAGCTGCAAGATAGCCCACCTGAAGTGCGACGAGCAGAAGCCGGGCTGCGGCCGCTGCCAGCGGCGAGGGACTGCCTGCATCTACCCGACGGCGCTTACACGTGCAGAGAGAATCGCCGAAGCGAAGCAGCTACCACTCAGGGCCCTCCAGCCTGCCACAAAAAGTACCCTTACTTCTGGGGGCGGAGGCGGAGTCAGAATACTGAAAGAAACAGGAACTGGCGCTCTCCGGCTGCATCACCCCATACAGCTACGCCCCTCCAGCCTGTCGCCGATGAGTTCTCGAGATATTGTCTACTTTGACCAGTTTCAGCACTACGTCGCCTCCCGCAGCAGCGCCTTCGGGCTAAGCGAGTTCCTGCGCCGCACCGTCCTACGCGAGAGCACCCGCGACGAGTGTACCCGCCACGCTGTGCTTGCCTTTGGTGCCATCACGAGAGCGCTTGAGAACCAGCGCCAGGAGGCATCCCGGGAGAATTTCTCGGCGCCACGGCTGCCTCTCTACAAGGCCGGGCTCGGCGCCAGGACGGGTACGTCGGGCAAGATGTGGTCGCACACGCACGGCCAAGATCACTATTACCGGGCCCCTTTGCACTACACCAAGGCCATCAGCCTCCTCCGGAGGCGGATCAAGAACGCGGCCGGCGGCGCGCATCACCGCGCCATCCTCATCGCCACGACCCTCCTGTGCTCGTTCGAGCATCTCCAGGGCAACATCGAGGCCGCCGACAGCTTGGCCGCGCACTGCGTCGCGCTGTTGCGCGAGAAGCTGATGGGAGGAAGCCTGACGGGCAGGAACAGCGGCAGGGTCGGTACAGATGACCAGGGAGAGCGGGAACAGCCCTCTCTCATAGCGGCTTCGCTGGATGACGACGGCATCGTCGAGGCCGAGACGGAGCTGGTCCGCAACACGTGCATCAACGCCGCCTTCTCTCCGCTGTATCCGAGGGCCAGGCTCGTCCTGCTGGGCCTCCCGGTGCCGAAGTTCACGGGACCATCTCCGCCGCCGCTGGAAGAGAGTCTGCAGGTCTGGTCGGCCGCGTGGGACAGGTGCATGACTATGGTCTGCATGTGGTACTATCACGTCAGGACGTCACTGAACCTGTCCTCACGCAAGCCAAGGGACGCTACACCCGCACACTCGAGAGGGCTACCCACCGGGGCAACAGCAGCGGTGAAACTCGATCCGGGCCACGTCCGCCGCGAGCACCGGTGCGAGCAGCGGCGCATCCTCGCCGTGCTCGACCGCTGGAAGGCCGCAGTGGAGCAGCGCACGCAGATGCTGCTACTTCGCCGCCGCGCAGACCCGGGCTGTCGGCATGCCACTTCTTGCGAAGACCCGCGGGAACGAGAAGAGACGGCGCATTACCACCGCATCAGTATCATCGTGGAGGGCTGTTACTACTCCGTGTGCGCCGTCTTCGACATTGCCGGGTGGGCTTGGGACAACCACCAGGCGGCGACCTCCGCACTGCTCGACCGCTGCGAGGACGCCGTCAATGCCGGCAGGCCTGCTGCTGAGAGGAGCCCAGCTGGCAGGGACGCGTGCTGCAGCGAGTATGATCTGCGCGACCAGGCCGTAAACTACGGCGGCACGGCGACCGTGATCGCCCAGATCGCGCAGGAGAGCCGGCTGCCCAGGCTGCGGCACCGCGCGATGGAACTGTGGGGGCGGATGGTCAGCGCCCGGTCTCCATGGGAGGTGCAGGGCGCGTACCTGGGAGCCAAGGCGCTCGTCGATGCCGAGGAGGAGCTCAGAGGCGCCGCGGAAGGCGAGGCTGATAGTGGTTGTGGTGGTGGTGGTGGGTCGTTATCGCCAAAGAAGCAGCTCTTCTCGTCTCGCGGGGTGTGGAGCGACGATTACAGCGAGTTCAAGGTGACCCTCATGGCCATAATGCCGGACAAAAATGGGTACAATGCAAGGAGGATAGTGGTTATGCCGGCGATCGGGCGGTAGACGAGGGGGTTTGTGTGAAACAGGCTTATAAATGATCACCTGGATCTCGTAGAGATATCCATGTCACTCGTGCTGTCGAGGACCAATTGTGCTCACCGCTTGTCTTTCTGCTAGTTACGCAGCCGGGTTGGTAGCTGCAGGAGGAATGTAGTCTTGATATATTGTACCCTCTGCGCATGGACCACTGAGCAGCAGCAAGAACCAGAATACCTTAAGGTCAGTAGAAGTGGGAAATCTTTATTGACGTAGGGTATGGTGGGTCTTAATGCTATGCTGTGTTGCTTGATGGTGTTGCTGGTAGAGAGTATGGTGTGCGTGATCGACGCAGTGCAACTCGATCTTGCATGTCCACGTTTCAGTGCATTGATGCTCCCTTGTCGTGCCCGAGGCCTTGGGCAGCTGCAACGAGGGGGTGTTCGCATTCAGAAGGGTGCGACGATCGCCGGCATTATGGACCCAGCGAACCAAACAGCATGTGGCTTGGCATGGAGAGCTTAATTATCGAGTATGTGAATGGCCTGTACACTTCGCGAGGAGGGTAAGTATCTTCGTGTTGTGGAGGCTATGGATACTCATAGTTGCACGTCTCGAGCGTAATCGAAAGGGCAACACGAGAAACACTGGCCAAATGAGCAAAGATGGATTTTGCCGAAGAAATGTGCAGACAACAAGCAAGCTGTCAGAAACACAAGGCTCGCTCGCCAACACACCCCTGGCCAGACTGCCGAGGTGGCTGCAAGGCTGCAGGTCTGCGGCTCGGCAGGCGTCCTCAGCCGAGGTTTTCTTGGCCCCAAGCCGCCAAAGAAGCTTGTCGCGTAGCCTGGCTGCAACCACGAAACAGGCTTTTCGTCCGAAAGAGAGATTGCTTCACCGGGCGGGTCACCGAGGAACGGGCCACCTGACGACCAGCACGTCGGCTCATTCGTTGGTTAGGCCGTCTAACCGCAGAGCTTTGAGCATTTGCTGGCGGGTAAGCAGTTCGCAAGCCACCAACGCTGTCCCTGGGGCCAACTATGCCCGTCCCGCCGCCACAGACACGAACGCGAGACTGCCTATCCGCGGAAGACTCCTGTCTCTGAGCGCCCCCTGCGCCCCCCAGTGCTCGGCCGGAAGGCGTTGAGCAAGACGCGGAGATCTGGTTCGCTAGTCCGGGGTGCATAAAGCCATCCCGCATGTGGCTGGCAATGTGACATCGTGCCCAGACCGAACAAGCATGGCCCCAAGAGACGGAGAAACAAGGGGAAACCCAAGCGCACCAATAGGAGATGACGGTGGCTCCCGGAGCAGGGATCTCGGGGGTTGAGACAAGCCGGCGATGGCCGGTTCTCTCCGGTGGCTTGTGATCGCGTGTCCACGCTGAGGCTCTGCCGTGTTGGCTTGTGCACAAGTCGACGACTTGACCGCTATACGCTGTACACACCGAAAGAAGGCGGCACGGACAGACGATCTGATGGCTTTGAAGATTCGACTAGACTGCCTGCAGCGGATGTCCCAATACGCCGACTGCTGAAAGATTTCCCACTGACAAGTGGCCCCCCGTGCCATGGCAAAGTTCATGCTTGCAGTACCCGCTCTGGCGGTGTCAGACTGTGTTCCCCAGCGACAACACACGATGTTTCTCCTCCCCAACGTATTCCCCGCAACTGGTCTTGCGGGCCGGTCAGGTGCTTCGGAAATCAAGGCCCAGGTGGGTAACGAGCTGCAGGGCCTTATGGTCTGGGGCAGGTTTGCGCACCTATCACGACCCCAACTTTCCCCATGGGCTTCGACGGTCGAGGGCTGATCCCCGCGCTAGGGTGGGATCTGCACGGACTCTGAGGAAGTTGTTGTTGCGCTTCGTGGGGAAGCGTGATGGGCCGATGTTACGGCCGGGGGCTCACATGCGGTGCATCTTGATTCTCACCAGTGCTGCTGCGTGTCGCACCAGGAGCGTTACACCAACAGCCAGGGGTAGATCGGCAAGCTATTAAATCGTGGTCTCGTCCCCGTGATGCGCGTCTTGCGTTCCACTCTCGTCCCTCTCTTGTCCCATCAACGAGAGTAGCCCTCCTGGCCACACGACAAGTTCTTCCTGGGCACGAATCCCGCTGAAAGTGCGGACAACCACCCCATCATGTCCGACAGCGACGAGAAGAAGGCAATCTCCGAGTTGCCTCGGGGCGACCGCGTCGAATCGCCCGGCCACCCTAACGCCCTCAAGGCCGAGGTTCTCCACAACGATGTGCTGATGGAAGATGCTCTCGCCGGTGAGGCGGCGGAGCACGGAGAGGGTCTCGTGGCTGCCATCAAGAAGCACCCCGCCGCTTGCTTCTGGGCTTGCACCATGTGCTTCACGATTGTGAGTTATACCTTAGGTTCCACACTGCATAGGACGACCAGCTCTGACACATCTCCTTCGCAAACCTCCAGGTCATGGAATCGTTCGACATGTTCCTGAACGGCAACTTCGTGGCGCTCCCGAAGTTCAAGGAGACCTACGGCGTCCTGCACGACGGCAAATGGGTCATTGAGACCAAGTGGCAGAGCGCTCTCTTCCAGTCTGGACAGTGTGGCGCTTTTGTCGGTGTCCTGATTGCCCCTTTCATCTCCAACAGAATTGGTTACCGCTGGGCCACCATCGTCGGCCTCATGATGCAGAACCTCACCATCTTCGTCTCCTTCTTCGCCAACTCTCTGGATCTCCTCACCGTCGGACAGGCCCTTCAGGGTCTTTCTTGGGGTATTCACATCGCCATCTCGCCGGCCTACGCCTCAGAAGTCGTGCCCATCTCGCTGCGTGGTGCCGTGACAGGATCCCTACAGATGAGGTGAGTTTGGGTCTAGAACACTAAAGGAAAACATTCCGGATTTGATGCTAACAGTGGTACAGTTGGTCTGTTGGTGGAATCGTGAGTAGTCCCACCGAGTGCGAATAGATTGGGGCCTTAAACTGACTTTACAATACTTAGCTTGTGGCCGGTGTCACCTACGCCTTCAACCAGCGTCAGGATGAGTGGGCTTGGAGAATCCCGCTCGCTCTGCAGTGGCTCTTCCCCCTGCCGCTCATGATCCTCCTCTTCATCGGCCCGGAGTCCCCTTGGTGGCTTGTCCGTGCCGGCCGGAAGGAAGAGGCCCTCAAGTCGATTGTCCGCCTGGGTGACGGCAACCCCGAGGAGGCACAGCAGAAACTCGCCATGATCTCGCGTACCGTCGAGATTGAGCGCAGGCACGGCGGCGACGCCAAGTGGGCTGACCTCTTCAAGGGCACCGACTTCCGCCGCACCATGATCATCTGCTTGATGTACGCCTCGCAGAACTTTGCTGGTAACTTGATCGCCAACCAGGCCACCTTCTTCTTCCAGCGTAAGTCTCTCATCCATGAAACGCATCCTGTATACGTGCGCAGTCAATCGTGATCTGCTGGTGATGGTATGGATCGTTGCTGACAAAATCGCGTCTTTACAGAGGCTGGCATGTCTGATGACTTCTCCTTCATCCTCGGCCTAATCAACTCCTGCGCTGGCCTGATCGCCAACATCCTCTCCTGGCCTCTGACCGCGTACTTCGGCCGCCGCCAGATCTACCTCTTCGGCACAGGCGTCAACGTCACTCTCCTCATGCTCCTCGGAGTGTGCGCCTCGATCCCGCAGAGCAGCGCGACCAACTACGCCCAAGCCGTGCTGGGAATTCTCATCTCCTTCGTCTTCGCGGGTGCCATGGGCCCCATCTCGTACAGCGTCATCGCCGAGACCTCGTCTCTGCGCCTGCGTGCCCTGTCCACCGGTATCGGCCGCGCCGCCTACTACGTCGCCGAGATCCCCATGATCTTCGTCGCGTCTGTCATGCTCAACCCCACCGGAGCCAACATGGCGGGCAAGTGCGGTTACGTCTGGGGCGGCACTGCGCTCATCTGCTTCATCTCGGCCTACTTTGGCCTGCCCGAGCTCAAGGGCCGCTCATACCGCGAGGCGGATATCCTGTTCAACCGCAAGATCTCGGCGCGCAAGTTCAAGTCGACCATCATCGATGTCAAGGACAACGAGTAAGCGCCAACTGCCAGCCCTTTGTTGTCATTTTGTCGCTTTGCAAAGCTGTTCGCGCAGCGAAGGGTTGGGGGACTGTTTGGTTCGGTCTTGCATGAATGGGTGTACCCTCCATGTAATGCTGGTCAGGATCTGTCAAACGAATCCACGGAATGAACACTGAGAAGGGTGACGTGGCTATCCTACCTCGGTTCGGAAGTGCTCTGAGGTACATAATCCAGCAGAGATAAAATCACAAATCATCAGAACGAGTTGGTGCAACCTTGACCGTTTCATACATTGTTGTCATAAGGTATCACGAGTGACGGATAGATGCGTGCACATTGTCTTTCTCTGCGCTCTCTCTTCGCATGCAGATTCAGAAATCTTTCGACTACTTTCAAAGTTGAATCTCGTGCCAGGTCTGCGTTCCCGAGCATCACGAACGTGCGCGATGGAGACTCATGTGATTGCTCGGACCTACGACCACGAGCCATGCTTCTGGGACAAATGGTAGGCGTATGTTGCCCCATCTGGTGTGTTACCAAATCATCGTCTTGACACAAAATCGAGGTCAAACCTTAATCTTGTCAGGGCCGTTTGTTCATTCTGCTTGGGACGATATAGGAGAAAGCACCAGCGGACCGCATCAAATACGGGACATGGCTATCGGAGAAAGCATCGCCGGAACGTCCCGGGAATGTATGATACAGTCTGTCCCTCCATTCCTTCATGATCCAAGACTCGCACGAAACTCGCACACCTCCGCAGAACCAAGAGCTTCGCTTCATACTGCACGAGTGGACGACCTCAACACGACTTACCAGCATTCGGCGTCAGCCTCTGGACGACGATAATAGAACAGCTTCCTCCACTGCTTGCACGACATCTCGAAAATGTGCATCGAGCAGATCCGTAAGGTAGTCTGCCCCTACGGCGGATGCACCATGCACCAAAAGAGCTTCTTCACCAAGTGCAACGCAGCCAAGTACATGGGCGTCGAGGCCGGCGAGTGTGGCGGCGTCAGCGTCAGAGACACCGCTCCCATCGTCTGGGACTACTTCTGCGAGGACTGTGGCAACTCGCTCCAGGCCCGCAGAGAGCGCGAGTGGCAAGTTGCCATGGTCCGATACGAAGCTCATCATCAGCAGAAACACCGACAGGAACAACTGTGCGCAGTCGAGGTAGCTGCCAAGACACCTGATCAAGAAACAGCCCGCCAGACTCTGGGTTAGACCCAGCCACCACCCGAATTCGCCCTCGGAGCTCATGGCGGAGGCCATTCTCGAGCGAGATCAAAGCAACAACGCGGCATATTCAACATCTGGGAGCGGACGAGATGCCTCTTCAACCAAGCTTTCAGACAGAGGATATCCGGTGATACGCGCACCACGAGTAATGGTGTCACAAGGCAACTCGTACGACCACCACATTTCGTTCATTCTGCGGAGCGACATCCTCACCGCCACCTCCTGAACAGTTTTGCATGACCGCATCCAGTGCTCTGGCAATCTTGCTGCCAACCTCAGCGCAGACGTTTCAGACAGCAGAACTACTCAATCACAGCTCGACAAGCACATCCTTCCTGCAAAGCCACGCCGTTCACGAAGCCAATCTTTTCATATTTCCCTTGCCGATACAAAACAATCCCATAACACACTTCATCCACTAAGCGTGCAGCCAACCATCCGAAATGTGCCACTCGATCGACCACTGGGAGCGCTGTGGCGGCTGCCTCGCCAGGCTCTCCAGCTCGACATGGAACCACACGTGGTGCGCCGCGGCGGTTCGCCGCGGGATATGGAACGCGGGCAGGGAGCCGGTGCAGATTACCCAGATGCCACACGTCGCGGGCACGACTTGTTTCCGCTGCAGACCTGATCTGCACACCAACATGACTTATTTCGGTCCGTCGCGGGGTAGGACAGGGTCGGTCGTGAGGCCGGCGATAGTAAGGGCGATGGGTACACTCGAGGTGGAGGTCTGCGAGCGAATTTTGTGCTGGGATACGCGAAGGACCTGAGAGAGGTATAATAAGGCGGGAAATTTTGGTTTGTGCTTTATCGTTGCTAGCAGACCCGGGAGCAGACACGGGATTAGAAGTCACAATGAGCCTAGCAAAATGTTGGTATAATCATGTCGAAATTCTCACACGAGATGGGTCCAGCATGATCAATCTACAAATTCTTTATGTCTCAGGCTAGATACGAGGAATATGATGATACCTCGTCACCAAATAATTTCTGAGTGGCAGGAACATGTTCCACGTCTGCAAAACATGGATCAAGCTGACTGTGCATGGAAATACGCAAAAGTGGTGTAAATGTGACAAAGAACACTTAGGACCACTCAGTGTACTGTCACGACTTTGGAGAACAACCTCTTGCGTCCTCCTTCCCACCATACCGAGACAACTATCTTGCAGCGCACCATGAATGTCGCGCTTGTCACCATCCTTCCTGATTTTATTCCTTCGCACCGCCATCGACTGTCGATTTGTTGTTTTCCATCGATGAGAAAAATGTCTGAATCAGGAGCCTTTGTCCGTGATGGCATATGAGCCTATGGCTCGCTCGTATTTAAGGGTCGAGATTCTTCTTGACCAAACTCCTTCAGACTCACCAGACCAAAAGCATTCTCGCCGACACAAAGCACAGTTCGCAAAGCCACTGGAATAAAGCACAAAGACCGAAGAGGCTTCCCCTGTCATTAAATCACGACGAAGATCCCAGTCAGCACGTACAGCTCTAGGCCACAGCCGCACAGGGGCTACTGTCTTGCACAAAGCTCGCCCCGGAACACATCCGGAGCAACGTACATCTCCCCCCGAACGCCAAGCACAGGTACAAAAAATGTGCATCACATACCTCACTCGCACCATCTGCCCGCGCTGCCGCCGGGAGCAGCCTCCCCTCACCCAGGAACCCGAGTGGTGCGAGGACGCCAACGCGCAGGGCTACTGGAAGGCCTGCGGGCGAGAGTGGCGAGCAACTCGGATCCTCGTGGCGCAGGGACCGTGCCATGCTTGCCAGGTCGCAAGCGGTGGCAGCGGCAGCAGCGACGGCAGCTACCGGCGGACATGGAACGGTCCCGTCTCGGGCTGGCACTACAACCAGCAGGGGGGTGGGTACACTCGCGGAAGCCACAGGTCATGAGGTTTGGGTTCCAAGCTAGCAGCAGTCGAGCCAACGGGAGACCCCTTCAGGGATTCAAGGAGCAGAGCTGGGCTTGTCAGCACTAAATGGCCTTGCATAGCGTACACTAGCGTCCACTAGCGATCACTAGTGGACGCGTCATCACTCTGTAGAAGCACGGAGGTCTCCTATTTTGCCGTGGTGGTCATCCGCGACGGGACCCGCCACGACAGGGTTCCGCACAATTAGAATAAGCATGGTTCCAGCGACATTAGTGCAATCTGTCTGATTTGATGATAGACTTATGATCCTACCACATTGGTGACTTGCATTGTTGACAATCGTTTCTCATGTGTTAATAATCCATGGTGTTCGCTCAACATTAAGAAATTTGGGAGAGGGGGGGGGCTTGGCAATTATGTAGAATTTCGAGATATCCATATGCATAGGTGCATCAGAAACAAAGCTTCCCGGGAGTATTTTGAAACACCGCTGCCTATCGATGTCACACTCGAGACTGTTGTTGGAATCTCGTCCTCGTCTGTGGCGCGTCGTCGTGGGCCTGGCTGAACTCCTGGCCATCTTTGTCCACGGTGACTGTGTAATTGGTCGTGCGCATGATACCGCTGCACGCGATGGTCAGCAGATTGACTTGGGTTAACAGGACAAGCCGAGATGGGGCAAGGAGGAAACTCACTTGTACGTCATTATCTCCTCCTCAGACCCTGTAGGACTATCTCCCCTGATCTCTGTGTGGTGCCTGCCCTTACTCTTTGAAATATCCTGTAGCCTAATCCCGCTCACACCAGTGCCATATGGCGTGCTTCGATGTCCCGGCTTGCTTCTCAACGTCGACTGCTGAGCGTATCCGCTGCCTGTGCCATTGTACCCATTACCAGCGCTTGTGCCTTTCGAGCTAGCAAACATTCTGGGGAACCACTGCACGAGCAAAGGCCTCAGCATGGGGGCCGAGGCGGTGATGATGGCGAGGTTTGTCTCAATGGCTGAGGAAGTAAAGGCGATGGAGTAGGTTGGATCTGCGGAAGGGGCTGTTGCAAAGAAGCCCTGATAGATGATGAGCAGGCGGGCGACACCGGCAGCTGTGACGAGGCCGCCGAGACTGAAGACGCCAATGACGGCCATTCTCTTCTTGCGCGAGATTTTGAGGTCGACAAAAATCCAGATAGGTAACGCAAGGACGAGAACGTCAGTCAGGAGGGTGAGGGCGGCAGTGACGACATAGAAGAGACCCTGCTTGATGCAGGTGCCCTTGACATCGGGGTCGTAGACGGCCGTGACGGGGCTACACTGGAAGATGACAGTGATGAATATAGCGACCATCATGGATATGTTGAGGGCGTTTAGAGCGTGGATGGACCAGCGGACCAGTGGCTTTTGCACGCCGCTTAGTTTGAGGAGGAAAAGCAGGACCGCAGTCTTGACGAGGGCGAGGATCGGGTTGTAAGCGATTTGGACGGCGAAGTTGAATATCAAGCCGGGTCTGGGATCGTTGGTGAGTGGGACGTCTAGTTACGGGATTGCTGTGTTAGTGACCGTTGTCCGCAGGAGCACGCCAGAGAGGGAGAAGAACCAACCCCAGACGTGAATGCCGACATAGTTATATTTCATAAAGTAGTAGGTGAAGCATGTCTCCGTCCATGATAAGACGAGCGCTACGCCGACGAGGGCATCATCTGGAAGACACAGTTGTCAGAACACCAGTCCCACGCCTTTCAAATGGGATAGTGGCGCACCCAGTCCAAACTGCTTCTTGCTCGTCCTTGAGTACACTCTCAATCCATAGAACGCCGTCGCCAGCGCCGGAAAAAAGAAGATGATGAAAAATCCAAACTGCTGCAATGGCGATGTTGGCCAGTCGTATGTGTACCCTCCCGGTGGAGGCGGCAGAGGCGGCGGCCCTTGTCGTCGCACGACCTCTTTGATCATGATCGGCATGGTGTCAGTGATAGCCATGCTGGCCTCGAGCTTATTCTGTCGATGCCCCTGGGTCGATCGCTCGCCTATGCTTGTCGTCGATATGCTGTGTGATCAGCCAGGTGTCCCTGCCGCAGTGTTTGTGATCGGAGAGTGTCGATCGCTCTCCCACGCCGTGCGGAACAACAGAAAGATCTTGGGGATATGGTCGAGGGAAGGGATGAAAAATACGTGTCTGTTCGATTCCCCGATTCCGAGCCACAGGGGTGGTCAGGTAAAGAGCGTTCGTCTGAACAACTTCCAAGATATCCGACATGCAGGGGCAGCCATGCGACTAATTACTCTAGAACCGCTTTCAGGAGCGTCTGCAGGAGCGCCTGCAGGAGCGTTAGTGCGGTGGCGTTTTGCTTTGTGGTCACCGGCCACGAGCAGCTCATGGGCCACGCGAAGGTATGACAGACTCCTCAAGCTGCTGCAGATTTTCTCTGCATGGGGGCCTTCGGATCTCGGCCCACGCCGTGTACGAAACCCGGTCATCACATGTCGAGCCTATCCAGTTCTCTACCCAAGTGGCAAGAGTCCGTCAGTGGAGCCATCGTCAAGGTCTCAAGTTGATACATCTTACGACGGCCAGATGCCTGTCTTGTTTTAAAGTTCTGCGGCCGATTAACACGGCCTTCAGCTGAACCCCTGTTTTTTGGGAGGTGCCAATATGTGCGCGTGTATGTAGGAAGGGGCTGTCCGACTGACTGCAAGCACTTTGAGCAGGGGTAGACCATTTAGCCGTGTACACTACCTTAGCTACTCTCCACTCGCAGGGATGACGGAACGATCCCCGGCCAAAGCCCCCTTTCTAGAGCCCGGATTCCGGCGCCACTTCACAATCCTCCCCAAGGAGCAGAGGGCCGACAGGCATTCTCATCCGACAACAGCGAACTTTTGCATTGTTCACTTGCCAGGAGTCATATGCAGTAGGCTGGGATTGCGTCCGAATACAGTATCTTAGCCGACCCTTCTCGATTCTCATGCACGTGCGGACCCGCAGATGGCTTGCAGGCTCAGCCGTACTCCGTACCCGACGAGGAGTCGTGGACAGCCTCCCAAGAAGGGTAGATAGTCCCTGGTAAACTCCCTGGTAAACATGTGGAGTTCCTGCATACAACATGATATGATGGCGATGGCAGTGCAGGGGCTGGGCAGGCCTCTGCAAGCTGAAGAGGAAATGCTTGGCCTCTCGTCCACCGCGACCACATTCTCCCGGTCATAAAGACGCGACGAGGATGCTACCTCTTTGATCCTGCCGATCCTTCAGCTCCAAGGCAGCCTGCAACTTTCTCTCTGCCCACGTCACACTCCGGCACCACACTCACTTGACCAAGATGCGCTCCCCCGTCGCTCTCCTTGCGGTGTTGCCGCTCGCCGGGCTTGTTCTTGGCCAGACAATCACAGATGGGCAGAACAATGCCACGTTGGGTAAGTCGCACTGCCGATCAACGACTACTCCAGGTATTCACAGATGCATGCTCTAACACACTATCACGACGTACAGAGGCCAATGAAACCACTGTCGCACCAGCTGCGCAGCCAGTTTCCAAAGATTCTAGCGCTGCGCCGGCCGACCTCTTCACCTCCGAGGCCGCCCAGCTCACCGACAACATCATCGCCAATTTGACCGCGCTGAACCTCACCTCGATCGATCTGTTCTCCTTCGACAATGGCAGCAGCGGCACCAACGGCGCCAGCAAGCGTGACTCCGGCAGCTGCAAGTCCATGCCCGGTGATTTTCTCTACCCACCCAACTTCATCTGGAAGGTCTTCAACCTTCTGCTTGGCGGCGCCCTCATTGAGACAACCCCATTAGCCTCACCCTGTTATACCAACTGGGGCAACTACGATGCCGGCAAGTGCAGCTTCATCAACGCCAACTGGGCCAACAACAGTTACATGCACGCCGACGACCCCACGAGCGTCATGTGGCCGCTGTACCAGGGCCTCACCTGCATGCCCACCACTACTCCGTCTGATTCTTGCCAGCTCGGCGCATACCCCAGCTATGCGATCGAGGCCAGGAGCGTGTACCAGATCCAGCTGGCCATCAACTTTGCGCGCAATGCCAATCTGCGCCTGGTCGTCAAGAACACAGGCCACGACTTTAATGGCAAGTCCGCCGGTGCCGGTGCCTTGTCCATCTGGACTCACAAAATGAAGGACATCCAGTTCCTCCGCAACTACCGCTCCGGATCCTACAGTGGCCCCGCCTTCAAGCTCGGCGCCGGTGTGCAGGCTTTTGAGATGTACGAGGCCGCCGACAGAGAGGGCGTCACCGCGGTCGGAGGCGAGGGCAAGACCGTCGGCGTCATGGGTGGTTACCTTGCTGGCGGCGGCCACTCTCCCCTTTCCTCCATCTACGGCATGGCAGCCGACCAAGTCCTCTCGATGGAGGTCGTGACTCCTGACGGCCGCTTTGTCACTGCCTCGGACAGTTCCAACAAGGACCTCTTCTGGGCCCTCCGCGGCGGTGGCGGAAGCACCTTCGGCGTCGTCACCTCCGTCGTCCTCAAGGTCTACCCCAAGATGCGCGTCACCGTCGCCACCTGGCAGTTCACCACATCATCCACCGTGTCCACCGAGGCATTCTGGAGCGGCGTGCGTGCCTACTACGACGAGTTCGTCCGCTTCACCGATAAGGGCACTTACTCGTACTTCCAGCTCGTAGGGACCGGACCTGGATCCTTCTTGTTCTCTATGGCCCCCTTCGTTGCACCCAACATGTCCAAGCAGGACCTCGAAGCCCTCCTGAAGCCCATGTTCGACAAGCTCTCTGCGGTCGGCATCGTTGCCAACCCGAACTACTTCGAATACAACACGTTCAAGCCCGCGTGGGAGAACCACTTCCCCCTCGAGAGCGTTGGTTCCGACAACCTCAAGACGGCCTCCCGCCTTTTTCCCAAGGCCAACTGGCTCGACGCTGCCAAGTCCAACGCCACCTTCTCCGTCCTCCGCGAGACGGTCGAGAGCGGTGTCGTCATGCTCGGCTTCAACATAGCCGCGTCGCCCAAGGCAGGATTCCCAGATAACGCCGTCAACCCGGCGTGGCGCAACACAGTCATGCATGCCATCTGCGGTGTCCTCTGGGCCCCGGGTTCCCCGCCGGACGTCATCGCCGCCCAGTCCAAGAGGTTGACCAACGACGTCATGCAGAAGTGGCGTGACGTGAGCCCCGGTGCGGGCGCATACATGTCCGAGGCTGACATCATGGAGCCCAACTTCCAGCAGGCGTTCTACGGTACCAAGTACCAGAAACTGTATCAGCTGAAGCAGCGCTATGATCCTTTCGGTGTGTTCTATGCGCCGACGGGTGTGGGAAGTGAAGATTGGAAGATTCAGGACCAGATTGACGGATGGCCGACGCAGAATGGACGGTTGTGCAGGGTGTAGGGTTAACACTGCGGTTCCGTTGGACTACGTCAAATTTTCGCAGTCAATACCGTACTCGCACTAATTCAACGACGTATGTCCAGTTGGAGTTGTCCGGTCTTTCGAACTCCGGTATCATTATCTATTTTCGCCCTTCTTCTGATTCATTTGTGCTTGCCAAATAGACTAGATCACAGACACAACACGGCCACGTACTCGGTTCAACAAGCTTCGTGCTGACATAACATTACGTGCCGATATATGTCACTCAAACTCGGTGAACTGGCCAGAATGAATACCACTGTTGTCGGCTGACCTCTTATCATTATTTACCACAAAAAGGGCTGCGAATGAACGCAAAGTTTCATGTACCCCACTCTGACGCCCACATATGAAGGTTGAAGATGCCCTTCGTCTCCTCGAGCTTGTTGACCAACAACCAGACATCAGTATCACAGACCTCCGTCGCGAAATCCTGCAGCAAACATATTCTTAATAACAAAGGGGACTCGTATCAAAACGCTTCACAAACGGCTAAACCGAGGCAAACTTCCCACCTAGACCGCTGTCTCACACACCAACCACGAAGACAAGAGTCCGAAACACCGGATGCCCATGACACAACGCGGCAAGGCCTCTGTAGAGATCATGACCAGGCAGTGCAAGTAAGAACAGAGCGAACACAGCTGCGTGTGTCGTTGTGCGCGCCGGAGGCCTTCTATGTGTTGCCTAGACCGTGCATGCTTTCCTCAGAAGACATGACACTCGCTGAATGTCATGGCATAGATAGCCGGAGGTGAACTTATCTTCGCTCGAAAGGTCGGAGATGATTCGTCACAGCTCGAAGCGTCTCAAAAATCTCGCCGGAATGGCCGCTACAGGTCTGTGAGGGTAAGCGAACCCCGCCGAGAGCGACTGATCTATCATTTTTGCTTCACGTTTGATGCCGTCTTCCTTCATGGTGACTGGCACTACGTTTCCGGCATGCTTGGCTTGATGTCTTGTCCGCAGCCTTATCATCCGCATTGAGATATCAAGAGTCCATAGACCGCCTCACTCGTGCAATTTCTCGCACGGCATAAGCGCATGCAGCAAACAGTGGTAGACTTTCTTGGCCCTCGGACAACCCGTGCGCCCAATCACAACTGAGCACTATTTATGGAAACCTTTCTCAGTACTGAGTGCTCGTGGAAGCACTCTAAGTTTAGACCGTTTAGCGACTTGAGGCCTTCAGCAGATTGTTTGAGACGACATATTCAGCCAACTGGACACTTAGCAATTCTCACATAGCCATTGAAACCATGACCAATTGCGTTCGTCAGGAGCAAGCAAAGACCAGGCGAGTCTTTTCTCCTCGTGCACGTGAAACTCAGCACGCGATCGTGCTTGGATTTCGTTGAGGCATGAAACGCTCGCCATTGTGTCACACTAGCGATGTGGTCGGCGTCACCCGCAGCTTGAGCTTTTCCGAGAGGACCGTGAAGATAGATAAGATGTCGCGCTCTCGTGGATGTTGTGAGACGGTAATTCTTGTGGTACTTCAAGCAACGACTGGACCTCTTCGCCAAATACCTCCAAACAGCAGCCGTGCAACAGGACGAACGCAGCCAGACCAAAAAGATCAACCACAACCAGCAGCCCACTGCAAACACGCAACATGTGCCACTACGAAAACATCCTGTACCGCTGTCCGGCGTGCAACGCCGAGATCAGCAACAATCAGTTCGAGGTGTGGTGCAACGCCGCGCTCCTGGCGGCCAAGTTCAAGGCCTGCGGGCGCCGGACGCTCGAGATCATGTGGAGCAGCGAGCTCAAGCCCAAGATCTGCTTCAACTGCAGAAAGGTGCGGCCAGGCACTGATTGAGTACGGATATTGCTCATGATGGGCCTCAGCCGGTTTCCTCCACTAGAGTTGTCTTGCAGCGCAAACGGCTTGAGCAATGGCGCCGCAACTTGATGCCCGGCAACCTGCAGTACCAACCACACTTGATGCACTGGAAGTCAAACGATGAACTTTGGTGGTGCCCAGGAACAACTGTCTCAATAGAAAAGCTTGCCGATTGGGACATCTCGGTTGCAGGTCGGTTCAGAGCCTATTCAAATTCCGCAGCACTTTTTAAACCAGTACTCAAAAGACAACGACCGCCACCCCACATCAACCTCGACCACCACCATGTGCTACGCCAAACACACCCGCAAGCTTTGCCCCCAGGTGCAATCAAGAGACCGCCAGTGAGCAGGCCCAGGTCTGGTGCCTGACCGCTCTGGCACCATGCGCGTACAATGCCTGTTGCGCAACACATCCCAGGAGTTCCTCCGCCGGATGGCTTGTCGAGGACGATCAGCAAATATCTCACCGAGCCTTGCGACGACTGCAAAAGCAGTAGGGGTCTTGATGAAGACGAGCTGATGGAAGTGACTATTCGAAGGACTAGCCCCGTGGCTACTCGAAGAACGGGGTTCTGCATACACGGAGACTATGAATCACTGTTCAAGCACAGTATAACACGCGCCAGCTGGGAAAATATGCTCTTCATGCCTGTGGTGTTGTGTGGGGATTATAGTTGTCGTTAGGAGGTTCTATGAAGCAGAGAGTGTAATTAGAACTCGGACTAAGGGCTAGAAGTTGAGAGGGACCTTGTTCTTCAGTGTTGCTTGACTAGGATTTACGTACGAATGAGTGGCTCTCGTCTCGCCCCGTCAGTAGCGATCGAATGCCGTCGTAGTAGCTTTCCAAGGGACGCACTTGGCCGTATGGTATCATCAACATTACATGGATGCAGCTGCCCATCAGCCAATCTATGGTGATCACATTGCTCTATTACCACATTTTTGCCACGACTTCAATAATCCTAGCTATAGATGTGTATAGAAATGAATCCTGAAGGACGAGGCCCTTCCAAATCTGAGGCAGCAAGAAGATCCTTCAAGGAGTATAGAAAGTGTGTCGATGCCAGCAGAGCCGAAGCAGGCCCCAAATTCAGGGACCAGAGGCGCTCCACACCGTTGGCTGCCAACAACAAAACTTACAGGCAGAAGCATTGCAGAGCCTACTGGATAAAGCGAAAACCCCTTCTTCCCACCTGCTTAGTAGGTGTACATGTATCGCGGGTTGTCCTCGCCCATCTCGGCAATCTCCTCCTCGGACTTGCCCTCTATCCGCCAGTCCTCCTTGCCCTCGAGCTTGCGCTTGTTCATGCGCTTGAAGTGCAGGTGGACGTAGAGGTGGATGCAGAACGCGAGCGCGAGCATGCCGATGGACGCGGCGTAGCCCGGGACGAAGGTCGGGGCGGTCGCGTTGGAGAAGAGGAACGGCGAGGCAACGCCGGCCGAGTTTCCGATGGTGATGAAAATGCCGCTGGCGAAGGCGCGCTTGCCGTAGCGCGGCTGGTTGACGGTGATCCAGGCCATGCCTGCGCCCGAGCCGGTCCAGAGGCCGGCCGCCACGAAGAAGCAACCCGTGAAGCTCAGCGCAACCGAGTGGTTGACAATGAGCATCACGTAGCCGACAATCATCACGACGCCGCCGAGCATGCAAAACAGGCCGCGCTGCTGCGTGCGGTCACTGATGTGCGCGGTGGTGAGGTAGGTGACGAAGCCGACGAAGTAGACGGGGACGGTGAGGGCCTGGACCTGCGCGTCGGTCCACTGGCCCATACCCTTGATGATGGTGGGGAGGAAGACGGAGAACGAGTAGAGGACCGAGTGTGAACAGAACTGCGCGACCGAGAGGGCCCAGATCTTCCAGTCCTTGACGCCGGCCATGACGTCCTCCTTGTGCAGCTCCTGGCCGGACTTGGTCTGGCCGATCTCGACGCTGCGGAAGTAGACGAGGTTCTTCTGGTCTTCAGGGGTCAGGAACTTGGCAGTCTCGGGCGAGTTCGGCAGGACGAGGGGCACGACGAGCGCCGTGAGGACGGTCGGGATGCCGTTGATTGTCAATATCCATCGCCATGCGCGCCAGCCCGCGGTGCCAGCCCCGTCGTTGTCCATGAATCCAATGCCGTACGCGACCAGGCCGCCGACAGCGCCCGAGATGGCCGAGATGGAGTAGAAGTAGGCGTTGCGCAGCGAGATGTGCTTCTTGTGGTAGAACATGGTCAGGTACAGCATGATGCCCGGGAAGAGACCGGCCTCGAAAGTGCCGAGCAGCAGGCGGCAGGCGACGAGCGGGCCGAAGCTGTTTACGAAACCGGTGAAGGAGGCCACGAGACCCCAGAAGAAGAGCAGACCGGCGATGTAGCGGGCGGGCTGGAGTCGCTTGATAATCAGGTTCGAAGGTGTCTCGAACAGACAATATGTCACAAAAAGAATCGACACGGCGATCTGGTACTGGTCGCCCACAAGACCGAGGTCTTCCTCAAGGCCGAACAGACGCGCATTGCCGATACCAACTGTGAAGGGTGGGTTTGGTGTCAGTAAAAAAGTGGCCAACAAAACATGGTATGACGCTTGGGAGAAGGCTACTTACCGCGATCCATGAAGTTCATCAGGTAGATCCAGCAGCACATGGGGATAATGCGCCTGTCGAGCTTCTTGAGGATCCTGGCCTCGACCTCTTCGCCAGGAGGCGGTTGGCCGTCGAGAGTCCCCTCCTGGTAGGTGGTGCCCGCGGTGCCATTCTCGGAGTCGGATGGAGTCTTCTTGTCGTCAAACACGGAATCGTGGATAGGGCCGTTGGCGAACCCACTGGCGGCAGACATGATGGGCGACGGTTGACGAAGACTAGGGCAGATAGTTGTGAGCGAATCCTAGTAGCACTGAAGTCGTCAAGACTTGTCGATGGCTGGATTCGTGACCTCACTCTATAGCAGCAATTCGTTGCAGAGCGCAGAGCAGGTGACAACTTGCCAGCACGCCATTCACGGGGCACATCTAAATACTTGTAGGGATCCGCGTTCAAACACAGAGAACCAGGAGTCGCGTCTCGTGGAGTGCGGAGAAAGAGTGGCTCGCACTCAGGATGACGTGGGGTAAGGTCCTGCCAAGAGGGTATTTTCTCCAGAGCTTGGACTCGCAGCGGAGAAGAAGCCAGGCGCCAGCGGACCAGCGGGACCCGCGCTGCACAGAGGCCAGGAGGAGGTGATCTCATGCTGGTTTGGGACACAAGACCGGGCTTCCTTTGGTCCGCGTCCACAGAGGACCCCAAACATCGGACAAGAAATTAAGAATGGGCACGACGTTGTATCATGGCCGGGGCATAAGCAGGGCCGGGGCTGGGCAGCACGCAGTACTTGCTCCGCGGTACGGAGTCGCACGCTGCGTCGCCTCGTCGTGTCCCAAGGTGAGGCAGTGTCGGCAGCGAGCGATGGGGTGAGTGCCGTACGACGACGAGGTCGGTCTTGGCCGGGCCTTGGGCCGCCAATGCGGTGCCACGCCGGGCGTCTTGGCACGGCAAAGCGGCACCGACCCCAGCCATGCCGAGCCCTGCGCGCCTCTCCAGAGCCGCACCAAGACACACTAGGACCGGCATCCCTGCTCGACGCCTCTGCCGATCCGGAGCCCCGTGGGCACGCACCGGACGGGGCAGCCCGCCGAGGCGTCTGTCACGGGCGGCCTGCTTAGCCTAATTACTGCTGTATATGCGACAGCGCTGCACTGCTTGCCAATGAGTGCTGTCCGTGCCTCGCGTGGGGACTGTGTCTTGGATGCTTTGATTCTTGGGCCAGGGGCTCACAATAGGCCCGACCATTAGGACGCATGCTGACCATTTCCGGCGGCCTGGGAGGCCTGCCTCTTTGTTACGGTGACAGTGTCGCCTTGCTCACACACCTGTCGAGCGGTGGCCATTGATTCCATATCGGTGTGCACACAAGCCACAATTCTCGGCATTCGCAGACTACCCTCCATGAGACAATCGCTGCGCGCCCGGTATAATAACTCACGCCTGCCAAGCCAAGACACTGTGTTATGACGGTGGGACCCGGGCGATCGGATACTTATTACACAATCATGACTGGGAGACAGGAGCTCCTGAGAAACCACCTACGTCGTGTGGTGTGGCTCTCGTCCATCTGGCTTGGTCGTGAGAACTACTCGAGTCAAGCCAGTTCAGCCCATAACGAACTAGCACACCGAGACTTTTCGCCAAGCCTGGGGCAAAAAATTCACCGTCTGCCCACCTTCTCCATAATGCGGGGAATCTGCCACGGTCATCATGATAGAGGACTTTTTCCGAGACGTGCGCTCACAAAGTAATGGGGACAAGTTGGGGACACGACTTGGCATGACCGCGATTCCACCACAGATAGGCCACGGAGAGTACCGTCGCAAGCAGGCAGACGAGGACATGACGACTAGGCGAGACCAGGCAATGACAAACAATCCACGTCCCCACCAAATTGGTCTATGCCCAGCCTTGGCTCCCAACATGTGCAGACGCTCCGTCCACGTCTTGCGACGGAGGTCATCCGGATCTGCGCTTGCGCATCCAGGCCTCAGCTGCCACGTGCCCTTTCACACCCAACAGCCCGGCCCAACGGAGAACAAGGTCTGAAACCCTGCATTCGCGAGGAGTCTCACTCAGCACGTGCGTGCGCGCGCGCGTGGCCGGAGATGGCGAGTTTCTCGCATCCGGGGAAGTCGCCAGTGGCACTCTGGCCCTCGGCCCCGGCCCTCCTTGCTTTTCTGAGATTAGCAGTGTCCCTTCGTGCATGAAACCGAAGATTGCGGGGGAAAGGAGCCGTTTTCATCTGGGGTCGGCGGCCCGGGCGTCTGTTCCCCGTATTGGCAGCTTGGCCGTCTCAGTCTCTCCCGGCCTGACTTGCAGTCCAGCTCCGGAGGGCCGCTAACGAGGCTGAGTCGCATGCGTGGGGAGGCGACCCGAGGATATGCACGAGCTGCATACGCGTATCTACCTGCCAAGACAGGAGGCATTTTCGGCATGGTGTTATGCAATGAGGGGTTTGTACTCTGATAATGGATCTTTATACGTGGCCAGACGGCGGGCGGCTTCCATGCCTTGGCTGTGGCTCTAGCAGCTGTTTGCCTCGGCGTGGACATCCTGAGAATATATAGTCCATCTCTACGAGTGAGTTTCTCTTCACCCGTATGGAAAGCGGCCGTATGTTCTAGCTCCATGATCCGAAGCACCAGAGCATACTACGATGCCATTCAATAGCCGCGAAAAAGTCATGGTCGATCCTCCTGGAAGTGTAGGCTTCAGTTCTTAGCGAAACGGGGGACACGGTACCTCGTTGGGGACGGACATGTCCAAGTTTGAGTGTTCTACAAGCTGAGCTTCTCCACTAAGGGATTGTGCGAGCAGTGCTGTGACGTTGATGATTGGTTTTCCTTTCTTTGGCATGGTGCTGACCTTACAGTGACAACTCTACCACTCTTCACTAAAAGTCATAGAAGTCGTCCTGAGAGTTTTCTGGCTCCAAGATCGGGGCGAATGTCGTAGTGGATATCTAACATGTGTGTGCGCTTTGCCATGTCCATTGCCGTTCGGCCTCTCTAACTCTATGATGCTCGCAGTCGGGTTTGGGGCAATGCTCGCAGCCAGAGCAGGGTGGGGGGTTGGGGTTTGTCATGAAGGCACACAACGCACCTACTCTAGAAGAGGGTTTGAACTGATCTGCATAGTCTCCTGTCTAACTACAACCGTGAGATGTAGATAACAATCAATAAATATATCAAAATGCACTTAATTGAGACAAGATTTCTGAGGAAAATGATTAAATCAAAAAAAAACTAAAAAAGAACTCAGGCGAAAGCTAAGGCGCATAATCCAAACAAAACCCCTAAAACCGGAGGAAACTACCCTAAGAGACTTTGTTTTTCTTGTCAATTTGTCTTTAAAGAACCTGCTAAGTATTCTCCACGCATTGCTATTGCTTCTACACATGCATCTCAAAGCATTGAACGACTTTATTGAATGTAACATTAGTAGCGATATCGACATTGCACACTTCGACATAGGACCAACTTGAAAATGGTAAGAAAGGAAAAAGTCGCGCTGTGCTAGGCTCAGAATAAAAGATATCACAGGTTCAATAACATGTTTACTATGAACTGGCTCAGCAGTAGCATCTTCATTTAGATCCAGAATTTCAGTCCAAAACCACTAACGGTCGGCCTCTTTGCTTAATTGGGTTACTACTGTGAACGGTCATCAAGCGGATAGTCAGCATATCAATGCCAGCGCATACCACCAGCCTTGGAAGGACTGCAAAAGCCCGAACGAGACCATCTACGTTCTGGTATTGCCATCAAGCACCGAGAGTCGCCTCGAACCGCTGCACGATAACCACATAATCATTGTACCACTGATCCAGCCACCCTGTGGCGTCGAGTATCCTCGTGGTGAAGCAGCTCATCGTCGGGTCCACCTCTCTCAGTCGCACATTCAGCGCGCGCAGCTTGCCGAGGTACTTATCCACCTGCAGTATCTCCCTTGCTATGTACCGCCCATACGTCCTCTGCGGGCCCGTGGCGGCCACGAGGACGTTGACGAGCATGTATAGCGAGTAGGTCACTAGGGACGCCGTGCAGAAGCTGGGCAGGTGCACGAGCGTGGAAGCAGAGAGCTGGTCTGTCGCAATGTCGACAACGGCGTGGCAGTGTGTGATGATGCCTGGGAGGGCGGCCTCGAGGGGCGGAATTGGGTGCGCTGGGCGGGCGAAGTCATGGACTGCGATCCGGCCTGGAATGAAAGGCGCGGTGAAGGAGGACATGTTGGTCACGGTCCAGAAAAGGGGCTCGTGGATGTAGATCATGGCTGTGTGCCAGAGGATCTTGAGCATCCCGTAGTTTGGCGAAGGTGGTGGTAGTGGTAGCAGTGATGAGGGTGTGCTTGATGAGAATATTGAGGGGTCCATGTCGACGAGGTGGCCATGAAAGTGAGTGGCGTTGCTGTGAAAGATTTGTGCAGCACATGTTGCCGCGCGAGCTTTCAGGTCGTCCATGATGGCGTGCGTTGTGTATGTGTTGCCATCGAGGAACGTGGTGAGATTGCACATCTGCAGGCTCGTTGTGATTTCCTGGGTCAGCACGCTGACGCGCACAAGCTGGCAAAGCAAGATGTCCGACGGTCCACCCATACTCTCGAGATAGAGGACACACTCGTGGTGATAGGTATTCCAGGGCACTGCGATCGGACGACGAGTGCTGACCGAGGCAGCCGCCATGCACAGGAAACAGGCGAGCCATGTCCGCCGAGACTCCGCGGTGGAAGGATCTTCTTTGTTGCGGAAGAATGCGGCGGGTGTCGACTGGACAGAAGACCCGGCCAGCCCGAGGTCGATGGCCATGTCGGACGCTATCTGCGTGAGCTGGAAGCAGGTGGCATGTGTCTCCGCCTGGGCCGTCTTGCTCCAGAAGCCTGCGATGAGGAGCGCCAGGACGAGCTCGATGCTCTGTTGGCCCCTGACTACGACCTCGTCGCCAAGGATGCGCATCGTCTCGCGGATCAGGTCGTCGTGCGCTTCCTGCGAAGTGCCCTGGTCGTGTTTGGTGACTGTATACGTTAGGATGCACAAAAGCAGCAGGGGACAATCCCGCCGGACATGGTCGAGGTCGTCCGTAGGCAGCAGGACGATCGGCCAAGCCGGAGCAATCTCGTGTACATAGGCGCTGAGGAGCTCCTGCTGCTTGAGATGCGGTATCCGTGTATCGAGAAAGGATAGCGGCTCGCGGCCACGGTGGAAATCGTGCGGGATGGAAGCCGAGTGTGACTGCTGGCTCCCGTGAGTCGATGACCTGCAGCTACAACCGACAGTGCTGCTGCTCGGAGTTGTGTTAAGACTCCCGCTGCTGCTGGGTGCTCTCCGCTGACTCTTGACAAGGAGTAGCTCGTTCCTGAGCTGCTCGACCTGGTTCTCAAGCTCGCTGATGCGGTCTCGCTGGAGTCGCGGCGCGGCCGGTACGCATTCTAGACTATTGCGGACGCAGCGCTCGCAGGCTATCCTGTGACTACTGCTCCCATTCCTGCGAGTGTTCTCGTGATCGTCGTCACCATCGTTACCGTTGTAGTTGTTCGGGAAGCCCACATCGCACTTAATTTTGAGGCGGTGGCATTCTTCGCACGCGCGAGTTCGTTTTCCCATGGTATGAGATGATTGCTGCCACGAAACTTTAGCGCTCGATCAGGCGCAAGCCGCGCATCCAATGGAGCAGGAGCAAGACCTCGACAGTAGAAACTGAGGCGGGCATCCCGTGCAACCCTGGACGGCGCAAGTTGTCAGTGATGCCGAGACTCTTGTGGGCAACTCCAGGCAGCAGTATAAGTACAATTGGAATGGGATGGACCCTCGAATGGAATGTGGCTCGCGGCAGTCTCCGCAGGGGCCTGCAGTTCAAAGCCATCGACATGGAACTTTGACCGATCTGCAAAAGCCCATGATTGCCCAACACCTGGATCCCACAGCCCTAATGACTACCCGTCAGCACGACTCCATCGGGAAGGTTTCCCGAACTCGGACGCTTTGACTTGAATTGCACCGACTAGTAGCAAGATAAAGCGCTAGGCGCCAAGTCACAACCCTCAAAGTCATGATGTCATCGTCTTGAGTGGCCCCTGGAACTGACAAATGACAATCATCCCTGCATTTGGACACCTACGCACCACAGTCATTGTCCACGACGGCCTCATTCCACGAGTTCAAAAATTGATGTCCATTCTCAACAACTGCTCAATGCGATGCTTTTATCTGCTTGGGCTATTGCAACAGCTCGTATCGGATTGCCGAAATGTTCTGGACCGGTGCCTGCCACCATACTGACCTACTCGATCACAAGCTCAACAATTGCTGCCAACATTGTACAATGTTATGCACCTTTATTGCTACTATCGCTCCATTATTGAGTTGAAACGCAGGGCTTCCGAAGGACGCTTTGGAACCTGCAGAATCGTCTTCCCTGCTTCAAGCAAACTCCAGCCGTCATAGACGTACACAGCCTCTGGAGGTGCCAGCGGCGCTACCACCCTAAAAGGTGGCTGTGCATATTTGAAGGTTGCGAGGATCGCCAGTCGCCTCGTGGCAGAAGCGCAGAAAGTTGCAGTAGCTCAGCGCCTCCCGTACACTACCGATACTGCGGCTCCGTAGACGAGTAGGTTATTCTGCGGGGTAGGGCTAGTTCGGGTGCACACAGGTGCCACCACTGCTCGGGGACTTCCAAAGTCCATTGTACATGCTGGGGATCTAGACTGGTTGAATGTGCTAGAGCTACCTACGCTATCTTCGGTGCAGGGTTTGACAGGCATCAGTCCGACGACTTGTGCTCGAGGCATTTAGATCTGCCTGGCCAGGACATTGGTAGTAGATAGCTTGCACAGAATACGAAGCAGCGTTCTCAAGTTGCTATCATCATCAAGCAAGAGATACGAAGTAGACACAAACAAGCTCCTTTCGCACTGATGAAAACGGCGGTGCTTGGTTGGGCGGTTTGGAAAGGCAACCTCTTGTGCCCGCATACTCTCGAAGTCTATGACGCAATAGAAGTCGACTGTGCACTTCGTAAGATGGGTAATATCTCGCAAACACGAATCAGCTAAGCATTTACTGGCCTTCACTCGAGACGGCGTCGGAAAATGGCTGCCTAAAGCTCTTGTCTGTTGCTTACTGGCCATCTCGAGCACGTTTACAGCTTCCGAACCACAGACCTGCCGAAACGAGCTCCAAGTGCACGCAAACTCCTAGCGGCGTTTTCTCGCCGTGTCCACTTGGTCCGCGGAGCTGCTCAGATGTCTCCGATGTCGCTCCACATCATCAGCCGGCTTTCGAATCCCATGCACAGCGATCAGCGCAAAGCTCCAAACCCCATCCGTCGCCAGCCGAGACGGCCAATTCTCCCCGGGCATCTGACGCTGGACCCTTGCATGCCAGGGCCAAGACCCCTGACACTCTGCATAGTTCCGAATTGTCACATCGTGGTGGGCTTGCCGAGCAACCTTATGATGCGTACAACTCTCGACAAAAGCCGTTTTGTCTCGATCAATTGCGCATGGATCTCGATCGTCAAAGTTCTTCAAGTGTTTATGAATCCAGGCTCGGCGAGTGTTGCCACGATGCTGCGCCTGCCATGACTGCAACAGTGCCAGGGATGTCACTAGAGACATCACGATCGAAAGGTGACTACACGACCCTCCACAAGACATATAAGTCGAGACGCCGCCGAGTTCTGACCCTTTTCAAAATCAGACATCGACATCAACACACTCTGCCGACTGTACACTCCAACGCCTTCGCCTCACCGCCAGTAAACACCTGCTTCAAAGCGGTCAATCGACTCTCCCGACTCTCAATTCCCGCTCGCAAACCACAATCACCATGCGCTCCTCCATCTGGTCTGCCATTCTGATGGCCGGGTCCGCCGTGGCCCAGGGCGACATTGTCAGCCTTCTCAAGAGCCAGCCGGATCTAAGCACGCTGCTGGAGCTCGCTGCCCTCGTGGACGGCCTGCCCGAGCTTCTCTCATCGTCCTCGAATATCACCATCTTCGCACCCACCAACGAGGCTTTCGCCAAGGTTCCAAGAGATGTTCCGGAAGGAGAGGTAGGTTTCGCCCTCCGATGTGCCGCAGGCACCTCGACTAACTTGAATAGGCCATTGAGTACAAGAACAACACGATTGCGATCGGGGCGCTGCTCGCCAACCACGTATTCAAGGGCACGTACCCAGCGGCCGCGGCCTCCGACACGCCCATTTTCGTCCAGAGCCTGCTCGACAACACCTACATCGACTTCCGCCAGCCCTTCTCCAATTTCACGGGCGGCCAGTACAACGGCGTTGTCAAGAGCGGCGCTGATGTCTGCGTCCTCTCTGGAGAGTTCGGCATCTCGAAAGTGATTCAGGCGGTGAGTTGCTCCCTCGCAGTTATCATCGACCCCTAAGGGGTACCTTGCAACGCCAGCACGACTGACATATATGCACCCAAATGGCAGGATATCAAGCTCGGCCCCGGTATCACGATCCACAAGGTCGACGAGATCATCTCCTTCGGCGCGCCTCTGCAGCTGTTCTCGGCTCGTGCAGGCTATACAAACTTTAACGCCGCCCTTGGCGCGGCCAAGCTTGGCATCGACTTCGGCCTGACCGGCGACGATGTCTCGCTGCTCAATATCTCGGACTTCACTGTCTTCGTGCCCACCAACGACGCCTTCACCCGCATCGGTTCCGTCCTCAAGACCGCCGAAGTTGCCACTCTCCAGGACGTCCTGCGCTACCACTTCGTCCCCAATGCCGTCCTCTTCAGCACTTCACTCGGCAACACCACCGTCAAGACACTCCAGGGCAACGAGCTCACCATCAGCGTGTTCCCCGACGGCTCCGCGTTCGTCAACAGCGCGAAGATCGCCTTCACCAACAACATCCTGTGGAACGGCGTCGCGCACGTCATCGACAAGTGAGTCGGACATGATTTGTCGCTCTTTATTCTCCATGCACCTACCCCATTGGTATCTGGGCTAACATCGTGACCTCGAAACAGCGTCATCGCCCCTGGCGCTTTCGACCGCAAGACCCTGAACCCCTCCGCGCCGCCCGAGTCGCGCCTCGCCTTCCCCTCCGCCACCCCGGTCTCGCAGCTCCCCTTCAGCTCGGTGTCCTTCGCCGGCGACATGACGTATACGGCCACGCCCACGCTGCTGCAGACTCTCGCCGCCGTGCCGACCGCGCCTGCCGCTCCAAGTGCCAGCGCCTCCGCTTCCGCCACCAAGAGCGGCGGCGCCGCGCCGTCTGCCAGCACCAGCTCCGTCCCGGTCGCGGCTGGTGCTGAGGTCGTGGCCTCACGCGCTCTCATGGGGGTCGCTGTGGTCCTTGGCGTTTTCGGTATCGCTCTGTAGAGTGCAGAGTGCCACCAGAGATCGGCTTCTGTCGCAGATATGCAAGATACTCGGGTGGAGCTTGTGGGGATGTCGAGGGCGTGGTGCTGCGCCCTATGGACTTGGAGGTGGGGAAATCACACGAGGAAGCATGGTTGTCAAGTTGTTGCTGTAGACGGGAGGCTTGGCAGTGCGAGGTGGTAGCTAATAGTAAGACTGTATCAGAATGCCTTGAACGCAGTTTTCTTCAAGCGAAGTCGCCTGTCCCTTATAGTCGCACGTGCACGCTGTTCCTCGTGTGTGGCCCTGTGGGTTGTGCAACGGTCCACCGGTAGCCGAGGTATCGGAGAGATGTCCGGCAGAAACCTGGCTGCAGCGTGAGCGTGAGAGAGTTTCAATGCTTGAAAAACAGTCCCCGAAAGCCTCGAGTTGCAATGGAACCCAAAGCTAGGCCCGAGCAGAATGGTACGAGCCTCTATGCTCTGCACTGATGACGGCCTACATGGAGTCTCATCTTACAGTAGCAGTGGCGGAGCTGGAGCCGCATCGTTGCCTATAGGATGTTTCTGCATTTCACATGGCGAGCCCGAGATTTCATGAACGGTTGCCGACAGCTTACAGCTAGTCGCTTGTCTGTCAGATGCTCGGAACGTTTGCGAACCCTTGCATGGGTCATGCCGGCAGTTTTGCGCCATCGAGTCATGTATGCCCCAGCGTCGTCAGCTTGACTTTGACAGAATGGGCTAGCGGGGAGTCTTCGACAGGGGCTACTGAGTAATGGGCTCACATTGAAACGATTCTCCCAGGTGGAGAACGATCTTGGGCCACATTATCATTATCAGGGTCCAGCACAGGGTCGTAGTTTCCTCCGCCTCCTTGCGGAACTGTTCTTCTTGTCATCGCTCTCCAAGCATGGTTAGAATAGCCAAGAGGAAATCGCTTCGAAGGACGTTGACCCCCATGCACATGGAGCTGTAGGCGTGTTGTTGTGCGTCGAGTATTTTGCCATGGACTGTCTCTTTCCGCATCAGGTTGGGTCTCCCGCCAGCCGGTTGCAACGCCTCTGGATAGGCCTCGCCGGTGCGTCTCCGTGACGCTTAGCTCCATAGCGCACAGTGTGATCGGTGCAAAGGCAATGACAGGGACCAGAACCCACTGCCAGCTTGAGGCTGAAGTACGCTCGGTTGGCCTAGAGGTGTATCCGCAGGCGAACTGGAGGAACCACCATCCGGGATCCAGGGCGAGTGAGATCAGTACCCCGTACGACTCACGGTGACAATGCTGGGTCTAAGCGGCACTGCAGGGCAGCGGTTTGTCCGGATCCGAATTGATCGTGTTCCGCAACTCTGCTCCCTGCTGGGGCAGGGGCGCCTGGACCCAGCTGAGTCGACAATGACTCGCAGATATGCCATGCCAGGGACGCCGCCCACCAGGAACCCGTTTGTTGGGTTCTGTGAAACGTCCCTTTTGCACATCCTTATGATCTCCGAGTTCCTCTCCTGATCTTGCCCCTCCTTCTTCCGTCGATTGCTCCCTTTCAATGCCGTTCCTTTTCCAGTGGCATTGCGAAGCCATTGTCTGATCGAACGCTCACGATGCGTGTGGCTGCTCTGGCTGTGCTGTGGTGGTGCTTATTAGCCGGCGTCACCTTCGCACAGCTGCCTTCTGGAACGCCGGCCTGCGCTATCCCGTGCTTTATCAAGGGCGTCGCGGTGTCGCCATGCGGCACGAATGTCACATGCCTGTGCTCTGATCAGGTCTTCGCCGTGAGCTTGGAAGGCTGTGTCCGGACGAACTGCATCGTCGAGGACACTCTGGGTGAGGATACACCGAGTCCCAAGCTTTTTGTACGCTCAACTGCACAAGAGAACCCCCAGCTGACAATCTGCGGCCTGCCGCGTCACAAACGAATAGTCCTCAAGAATGCGACGAGCAATGCCTGTGGTCTGCCGGTCAAAGACCTGGTCGCCCAGTATAGCATCATCTCGCACACCCTCACGGTGCTCGTCATCGTCTTCGTAGGTGTGCGCGTTGTCTACAAGCGCTTCCTGACCTCACTCGGTCTCGGCGCAGATGACTGGGTCATGGTCGCCGTCGCCGTGTTGTGTATCCCGAGCACTTTTCTAAACTCGCAGTTGGCGACCTTCGGCGCGGGGAAAGACGTCTGGACCTTGACGCCCGCGCAGATCACTAACTTCGGAGTCACCCTGTGGACCGTAACGCTCTTCTACTACGCCACTATCGCATTACTCAAGATCTCGATCCTGCTTTTCTACCTACGTATCTTTCCGAACCCGAACTTCCGGCGTATCGTTTGGAGTACGATCGTCTTCGCTGCCTGTTACGGCCTGACCTTCATCCTCGCGCAGAGCTTCCAGTGCTGGCCCGTTAGCTACAACTGGACGCAGTGGAACGACCGCGGCGTTTTTGACGGGCAAGGTCCGGGCGGGAGGTGCATTAACACAATCATTATCGCGAGGGCCAACGCGGTCATCAGTATCGCGCTGGACGTCTGGATGCTCCTCCTACCCCTGCTCAAGGTGCGCGGGCTCAACATCAGCGCCAAGAAGAAGTTTGCCGTCGGGGCCATGTTCGCCGTCGGCACCTTTGTGACAGTCGTGTCCGTCATTCGCTTCGTATCTCTGATCCAGTACGAGAATAGCAACAATATCACGTTCGACTACACCGCGCTGCTGGTCTGGTCGACCGTCGAAATCGCCACGGGCGCGATCTGCGCCTGCATGCCCGCTTGTAAGCTTTGCTTTCTATACCCCCTTCTATCAATCACCTTGACGGCAGCTCAAGTGACTTCCTTTGCCACGAACCGTTCTGACTTCAAATGCGGTATAGTCCGCCTGATACTCATCAAGACATGGCCTCGCATTTTCGAGTCGAAGCACACCCGGCAGGCCAAGTACGCGGATCACAACATGCCTCCTGCCAACTCCTCCGTTTTGCATCCTTACCGCCCGCCCTCGTCCCACACCACAAACATCACCACCGCGGGCGCGCCCGAGAAGAGGAACTCCACATCACAGAGCAGCATCACCGATCTCGTCGCGCGCCACGATGCGCCCAGCGACAGCACATGGACGCCCAGGAACTTCTCGAGACATCCGACATTCCAGCGCTCGCTCAGCAACGGTCCAGGTGTTGGTGGTGGCGGCGGACGTCTCGGTCTGGAGCGCATCGACTCGCAGGATGACGACGACAGCACGGAGTTGCAGCCAACGAGGAAGTCGGCGGCGGCCGAGGCTTTGGGAATAAATCCGTCGGGCGGGCGTGAAGGGGATTCCGCGGCGTCCGTGGCGAGCAGTGCCGAGGACGAGGTTCAGGTGCAGGTTGTTCATGCTGGGCCGCTGGGTAAGCCTGGGGCTTGATAAGTTTCGTGTAGAGCATGGCTTAATTCATTCCGAGTCGCACTGGCGCAAAAAGGAATCAACAGCAGTTTGCGTTGTCGTTCCACTCCCAGCTGCTGCACCGGGCGCAGCATATGTGCTATGAAACACCACAAATTGGGCAGAATTAACGATCTGATAATATCCTTAAACTTCTTCTTCCAAGATGCCCGGCTGGATGCTCAGTCCGTAATACGGGTGATAGCAAGCAGCACTAGTCTGTACGCTGTTTTGCAGACGCAGCTTTCACATCACAAGTCTGCCGATTCTACGGTCAGAGGCTCTTCGAAACCTTTTGCCAGACACTACTTGCTAGTGATGAGATGGGCTATGAACGGTCCACCATCGCAGCGAAACAGACTTCGTACGAAGAGCCGCCTCTCATTTGCTGAAAGTGCCACCCATGGTGGCTTCTTTCACTCGCCCGTTTTCTGTCCACCACAAGAATGGCGTCTTATTCACCGCAAGAATCCCCCACATGATGACGGCAATTGTCTTTCAATCGACTCGGGAGACTTCGCCAGTAACGTGCTCAGCATGAGCGACGAAGCCTCGACCTGTTGAGGCAATAGACCTGTGGCTATCTGATCATGTGGACTCTAAGGATAATCCCTGCGCGCAGCGATGACGGCGTTGACCATTGCCTGTCCCGTGGCCCAGTCTGTTGATTGGTTTGATGAGAAACTGGTACTCACTATCGCAAAACATCCCCATGAATTGTAAAGAGAGGAGAGGGTATGGTAACTTACACGAAGCAGTCGACGAAGAACCGTACAGCGTACCCTGGACATAACGGTCTCCGGATCCTGGGTACTCCTGTGTTCACATCCAAGCATTAGCAAGACTCTTACACTCTCACAATTCTGCCTTATATGCTGTTCCGCCCTCATTTCCCAAAAAGGGGATGGAAGAGGGGAGGGGTAAAAGAGCAGACTTACCCAGATGGGACCGCCAGACTGGCCGCCAGCGGTGTCGATGTTGCCGAGCGTGGGCGTGTCGCTGCCGCAGCCGCCGGTCTGGGTGAGACGGCCGCCGGACGACCGGATGGGGCGCTGTCCACCGTTACGATCGCCGGGGTAGCCAACTGCAAATCAGGGGCAGGTGGTCAGATTGCGGGATCTCAAGGAGTTCACGAGTCACTCTCCGGGTTCTTGGTCAAGATACTCACACTAGATGAGAGTAAATGCGTCAGCATGCAGGCTTCTTTGATCACCGAGAGGAAGAACTTACGTTGTAATAGATGTCACGGTTCAGCCACTGAGAGCCCATGTTACGGGCGCCAAAGTAGCCGCGCTGGTCCCCGAGCCGGTCCTGGAGGATGTGGATCGCCCAGTCGAAGCCTTTAAGTAGCGGCACGCCACAGGGTCAGCGTCTGTCCACAATGAAAATGCACGGAGCAGGCAGAAAGAAAGTGATACGCACCGTACAGGCAGTCACCATCCTGGTTGGTGGGCCAGATGTATCTGGTGACCTGGGAGCCCGGAAAGCGGGTCTCGCCGTTGTAGAAAAAGGGCGAGAAACGGACGCTCACGGCCTCACCATTGATGGGGGTGCAGTGACGGGCGGTGATGACATGACGAGGGCCTAGATATCCGTTAGAATGCTGGATTGCCACCAGTCGAGATGTGTTGGCGCTCACCGATGAGAGTTCCGGTGCACCTGCACTGTCACGTTAGCCGCTGCCAGCACGGAGATGCCATATAGGAGAAATTATCGACAAAAGCGACCTACCAAGCACCGTTGGACCACTGAATTTTGCCTATGGTCGAGTAGGGGTAACTGCTGTCATCCCAGTTGACTCTGTCGTCGGCGCCAATGATGGCCCTCTGGGCAAGCTCAACGTCGGTGTGGTTGCTCGGCTCCGCGATGAGGTCACCCATTTCGAGCAGCTGCGCCGGGTCATAATTAACGGACTCGGTGTGCACATCGCCCTCAGCGACGAAGAAGGACGCGGTAGGATCGAAGCCAATGGCAATCTGTACACCATTCTTGTCGACATCGGGGATAGAGAGGCCAGACACGACAGTGGCGGCAGCACTGAGGCTTGCTGCGATACGGGAGACTCTAACCATGTTGAGTGATGCTTGGGCGAGATGGATATTGTTTGAGGGGGCTTTGAAGTCTGAGGGATGAAAGTAGAGCTGCCTGGCTTGCTGAAAGAACTCAAGAGATATCTTCGGCAGGTTGGCGTACAGCTACTTATAGATGCAGCTGGCGATGACCTCCACCGGTCAGCATAGCCTAAGCGTACGATACCGGCACCATCCCTCAAACTAGAGAGGTCTTCTTCCGGCAGCTGTCCACCGAAACTGAGACCTGGCCGAATCACTCCAACGCGACATTGCCGGAGCGGCTGCCTGCCTCGCCTTGGTTAGGGCTCGTCTTGTCGCTTCTCGCATTCGAGGCTGACAAGAGTCCGCACAGTCTGCCGCCAGTCGTCGTCGTGACCGAATAGGACTTGCGCTGCCCCTGGTCCAGTAACCGTTCGGTCAGATGAGGCGTACATAGCGCTGCGAGTGACGATATGTGGACGGTAACGAAGCTCAGTAGATGGAAGAAATGTTCACATATGGTGAGAATTCCGCAATAGGCAGGTGGCAGCCATGCAGACGCCTCAAGAAGCTCGATGCTGATGAGGTTCCCGACGCTGTACCCGGGGACAACGCAGAGCGGCAGTCAGTCTCGTTGACAGAAACAAGCGGTCCTGTTCGAAGCGCATCTTGCCTACAGGTACTTTGGCACTGGCACCACGCGCAGGACCACAGATGCAGGTCAGCATCCTGAACTCGTCTTGCACAGCAAGCTGAGGATCTCATCTGCAGTAGCCTACCATCCACCTGAAATGTCGCCATCCGAAGACAAAAACGCTGTAGAAGGATTGCGACCAGCTTGGCTGCCGCATTTGCCAAGACTACCGCCGGCCCGCACAAGGCCCAATATTGACATGGTTCGTGCAGCGCTCGCCAGGCTCGGCCGAGCTTGGCAAGCTTAGAATATCTTCGACGGCCCGTCAGCGTCGCATAGACCTGCAGGGCTGCCTCGGCAGGGCTTCAGGTCGATGCAGATGTTTCGGTAATCAGCCTCTGCGTTCTCGTCTCGCCCAAAAGCCCACGCTCATATGCCCCACGTCCGAGGGTGGTTGTCCCCCGAGCGGGCCGCTGCATAGGTGGTTGCTGGAGTCGTGCCATCGGATAAGCCCTATGGCCTTGGCGCGTGGCGGAAGAGGCAGGGCCTGTTGAGAGGCCAATAAGAAGTGATCCGTCTGACTGCATGCTGTTGGCGAGTCAGCAAAGAAGCAGAGGACCTGCGGCTGCTGTCCTTCATATTCTACCGAATCAAGAAGAACAATACGGCACATTCAAGCCCATAATATACCATGTCTGACATTTGACATGTAGCTTAAAGAGAAATGTGACTCGTGAAGGTGCTGAGTAACTCCTTGTTCGTGTTGCTTGATTGTGTGCGTACCATGCAGGATGGATCTGCGCCTTGGCTTAGGAGGACGTAGCAACGTTGCAGCAGCCTGGCACTATCAGCTACAGCCAGGCAGCACGCCCTGTCTCCACGCGGAGAACATTTGCAGGATCAAGAAAACCGGTGATCATGCGATAGCTCAATAACTTCCCGGCGAGCGCTAGTCTAGGTGCACCAGATACGCTAATGCAGGACAATTGCCTCGCTGACAAACGCGGGAACGTTCCCAGCCCAGCGTCCCGGACGGCATTCCACAGGTTAACCCCGAAACGACGCTTTGCACTACTTCTTTTGACTATTTTCTCCATCTTCGACATGTCGATTCATCAAGGCGAAAGCCGAGAAGCCATCAAGATCATGGGTATGGCAGGGACTGGGAACACATTGCGCAGCTCGACTTGCCTACTCGATGCCCCGGCAGCACTCGGCCGAGTTGATGAATGCGGTCACGGTTATGCAACTTTCCAGCATGTCATGGGAGAGTACGACACCGGCCATTATAGCTACCTATGTGCGGCCGCCAGGTGCTCTTTACCCACAGACTTGCATTTGGCAAACGGGACCGACAACCCTGAAAACAGTTCACGTGTCTATTCAGCAGACCTGTGTCACTCAGCCTTCAAGGCAGACCACATGAATGCCGAGGAGGCTGAGAGATACCGCTAGGACATTCTAGAGAAGGGGTTAGCCAGGATGGGTTGAAGACCCTGGACGATTCACTGGGCCATTTGCTGAAGCTCGAGTCGTTCTATGAGGAGCTTGGTCTCACATGATATTTGGAGGAGTTGCGGCAAGACGGCCATCTGGCAGCCTGCTCCCCTCGATGCATGTAGTTTTTTCTTCCACACACAGTTCCTATCTGTGCGTCATGTCAAGGCGCGGCCGTGGCAGCACCTGGCTATATCACCAGGTCGTAGGGTTCTGGAGCCAGGTGGTACGGCCGGGTTGTGAGACTTCGCCGTCGCTGTTGGGTCGTCACGGTAAGCCTCATTAGCGACCGCATCGTGGCGGTCACCATTCATCCTCTTCGGCGCCATGACCTTGATCTTGTAACTGTTACTGCTGGCGTGGCGCAGGCCGACGCCGACGGCAAGACTTCTGTTCGGGCCAAGCTCTGGTACATGGTCCGTTTATAACAGGCAGGCTGGTATCGATGTCGCAATGTGTGGTATCAGAGGGACTCTTGAACCCATGTAGCACGAAGCAAATATCCTTTTCTGGCGAGTCTTATATCTTCTGCCCCCTTGACATTTTCACAGCCTCTGACTTCTTTGACCATCTGCAAGCGAGTCTCCGAACGATCAAACCCAACCGTTTCGATCTATTCGACAGAGTTTTAGCTCGCACATTTCGCCACAGAGTTCTCCTCACTGGCCTCTCCAGAGCAACTAATCTCGATATTGTCGAATAGCTTGGACGCCTTGGACTGCGTCTTGTCCTCGCACCACCAACCCACCCAGCTCTTCCCGATGCAAAATGTCGTGCAGCACGTCGTCCCGTTGCGCTGCCAGACGTAGCTCGAGCTGTTGAATGGCAGGGCCAGGGCACCCTCGGCTTTTATGGCAGATGTGGAGGGCCCCGAGAAGTTGGGATCCCTGAAAGCCTGGAAGAAGAAGCGGTTGCTGGTGGCTGATGGTAGATGCACAGTCGAGGAGGTCGAAGAGGCAGTCGTCGATGGTGATGCAGAGGTACTCCCTTGTGTCACCGAGGCCGGAGGCGTTGTGGTCGATGAGGCTGGGACACTGTTTTGAGTTGTCAGCCAATGGTTCCTCACGATGATGTTGCCATCTTGGGGTCCGCCGTGACGTGCCCGAGCACAGCTTCAAGCAAAGACATGATGGCAACTTACTTTGACTCGGCTCCAGGAGCCACCGTGAGCCCACCACTGCCGCCGTCACCAGCCTTGCCTCGCCCAGCCGCGAGCCCTCCTCCCACGCCTCCACCAACAGCAGCGGCGACTACCAGCACGACAAGGACGAGGACGATCCAAAATGTCCTCGCGGGCATACCACAGATCGTCTTCTTCGTTCTCGCCAAGTCGCCGTTGCCGAGCTCAGTGTCGCCGTCCCCATCATGAGTAGCAGCGAGCTCCGCCTTAGCCGCGTTGACTAGCGAGGAGATGGCAGACGGGGATGCCCCATCCACCACTTCCTTATCAGAGCTATCTAGGGCCACAATCTTCTCTGCCGCGCCACTTGCTCCGGGGGATACTTGTGTGCTTGTCGGGCTGGACCAGTGGGCAGCGGTGACGACTTCTGGCAGATCGTCGTATATCGGCGCAAACTTTTCCTGAAGGTGGGCCATCCTTCCGGTGATAATGAGTTTGTGAGCTCGCTGTGGCTGTGTGCTGCTCGTCTTTCTGCTTGCAGTTCTCCTTGGAGATGCGTGGTGGATTGTGCTTGCTCTCCTTCCAAGTCGCAGTCAGGTGCCGATTTCGCAGATTCGAAGTGCAATTGCCGCCGATAATTGCGAGACTGTTTAGCCGCCGGGGGTGGAATCTGCTGCGAGAAGAAGAGATTGTCTCTTCGCAGCATCACCTGGATCAACAATGCAACGAATGCAGATTCGGCGCAAGGTCGAGTAGTGAAGTGATATGCGAGCCAAGCATATGAAGAGTCGGAACACTCGTGTGGTCGTGAGGCAAAGCGCAGCTGAACTGATGTGCTCGTGGCTGAAGGAGGACTACGCTTACTAAGAAGCAAGTTTTTTGGGACGTACGAATGCTCGCAGTACGCGCGATTTACGTCGACATGTGTGCTGTGCGTGATCTTGTGCTTAGCGGTTGCTGTCTTACTAGTCGTTGCACTGACCGAGCCCCTATTTTGACGTATGGACCAAGACATGCGAGTGTCGATCGTCCCTGAAAAAACCTTTGCCTTGAGCTGAGCAGGGAGGGTCGGATGAACTTCGAGCCGTGCTGCACAAGTGAGACAGCTGTCCGCGCGCGATATCATGGCCGCGGCAAGCAGCAGGAGGGCCGGCAGCAGTGAGACGCACTGGCAGCCAGTCTCCCGGCAAAGTTCACCCTTGCAGAGAGACCCTGGCTAATGAGAGATCTGCGAGACGCCAACTGATGAGCGGTGTGATAGGTTGTTACGTTCGCTGCGGAGCCGTGCTGATTTTTGTGTGTTGTAAGATCGGGACGATGACGATCCGACAGCCCGGGGCATCCTTGTCGTCCACAAATCATGCGGCAAGCGAAACTAGTTGCCAAGCCGAATTGGTTCCTGCATCACGATGCAAGCCACGAACCACGCCATCTTTCATATAGTGCAACTTCCAACTCGTCGTGTGCCCCAATATGAAGAATGCTTTCTTTGATAAGAAGGGGATATTGCAGTAACATTGAGGCAACCAGAGTCTATGCTTGCTCATCCCTGGAATAGTTTACCGCTCTCTATTCACCATATTACCGTGTCACATCAACACATTATCCCTGGCCATCCTCGTCAACCTGCGAGAGCAACATCTACCTCACCTGAATCCCTCTGTTGATACCTTCGTACAGAAAACAAGTGGGGAAGGGATAGATCTCCCATCATGGCCCCTCTGGGCATTGAGGATAACATGGACTCGTCCTTTTTGAACTCGACCTACCAAAGCTCGAAATATCACGAAGAAACCATATACAGCCAGGACTCTCGACCCTACAAGCATTCGGAGGTGCTGTAGCATAGAGATATACACGTCCAGAGATTCAGAGGCCTAGACACCCTGGGGTCAATCGCTTTGGTAAGTCAGCATATCACCCCTGGCTTCCAGGTCGGGGCCAGGGCGCGGACCGCACAGCTGCGGCCTGCGATTTCAGCTTGAGAGATGCCATGGCATGCAGGGATTTCATTGCCTCTGAAGACCTCTTGTCGCCTAAGAAGACCACTTCCCTTGAGTAGAACTCGACAATCTACGGGGCGAGAAGGTCTTGCACGATCTATCGGCGCGAGAACATGGCCGACAGAGAAGTCTGTAAGTCTGTGGAGGGCCGTTATGCTGGCTGCGCACCGTGCAACTAACATTGGCCAGGATGCATATCGCCCTGTGGCTGCCTGAGAAACGCCTCCAGATTGGGCCGAATACGCGTAGGCAGGCACGCCCACGTTTCCTCACTGGAGTATCTCAATCGCAGCTGGGAGGTCGTCCCCCCCCCCCCCCCCCCCCGTGTACGAGACAGGGCGATCAGGAGGGGAGCGTTGTTTGTGCTCGCCATGAAGGGCGCGTCTGTTTCTGCATCCTGCACCGGCTCGATTTTCAACAGCCGAATGCACGTATCAGGATTGGCCAAGTCTGTGTGGCGAAACGGCTGGGTGGACAAATGTCATGATGGCTACGGAGGGTGAGCCGTGATGATCTTGAAGTTGCGCAAGTGCATCCTGACCACCTCGTGTCCACACAGTACAGTGAAGCGGCATCATCGAAGGGAGGAAGGGAGCTTGGGCTGTCTTCAGTACGCCTTGTGCAAGTGCAGTGCTCTCCACCAACAGGAGTGCTTGGCTGAGTAGCCGAGGCAAAAGCACCCCACCCGAGACCTCTAGGTCCGGAGCTTGAATCTTCCTCACCTTCACACACCCTGGGAAATTGCCCACAATCTCGATAGGGCGAGTCCATGTCGACCGAACACACACCAGAACCATCGGCCATCCCTGATGAATGGACCATGGCAGCTCCACCAGCCATATTACTCCCAGGAACATCGCCCACAAGACTGCGCCAGGTAGCTTTGATTTCAGACGACCTTGAGAGGTGCAGACATCTGTTGGTGAGGGCCTGTTCCCTTCATGGCAGCCAGAAATATCTTGACCTTGAGGCCTATACTGACTGCATGGGTCCCATCTCCTTGACATAGACAACGATCCTCGGGACCCGCATCATCTACGAAGATCCCAGGCTCTCAGTATGGGGTCTCAAGAACTTTCTCAGTACATCGCGCGTGCCAGCCCCCCGCCCGCTGGGTTCTGTTATGCCCAGCTGCAACCCGTCGTGCGTTGTAGGAAGGGTAAAGGGCACAGCCAATCTCACCACACCGATGCTAACGTGTCCTACACATCACAGTCAACCTCGGCGGCGACTTCATCGAAGTCTGCGCGCCCTTCAAGCCCTCGACGGCCGTGGGCAGGCTTCTCGCGAAGCGCGGCGAGGGCGGGTACATGATCATCATGCAGGCCACTGACGCCGCGGCCCGGCGGGACCACTACATCAGGCAGCATCACGGCGACACCAGTGGCATCATCTTCTCTCACGAGCACTCTGACGCTGTCGGCCCCCGCGGCGGCAACGGGGGCGCAGGCGTGTGCGTGCAGTATCACCCGCGCGGCATCCCGGGAGGCATGATGCCGGAGCTCGACTCCCACGCGCCGACGGCGGAGCATCCGGATCCGGTGGGCGAGGAGTACAGCCCGTGGCATGCGTGTGGTCCGGTGTATGTGGGGGAGGACGGATATGCGGCGAAGATGATGGCTCCTGGTGGGGGATGCGATCTGCGGTTGCTGGAAGTTGTATGCCGGCTTGGGCCTGGGGATGGGAGCGCGGGAATGGCGGCGAGGCGGTGGAAGGGGTTGTTCGGCGTTGGAATTGGGAAGGTGTGCAGCGAGGGCGAGTTGGCGTTCACAAATTCTCGGATGAGGTTTGTCCCTGGTGTTCAAGGGACAACTGGCGGGCTTGAAAGCATCATTGTTGGTGTGAGAGGATCGAAAAGGCTCGAAGGGATCATGACGCGTGCGAAGGAGGCGGGGGTTTGGGACGAGGCTGGGTTCATCAGCATGATCGGGGTCAAGTGGTACCTCGAGCTTTTTCATGAGGGACAGGATCGTGGGCTGGCAAATGAGCGTGGAAAGATCTAATTGTTGAAAGATCGGACTCAGAAGAACGCAAGTAACACTCTGTGGGCGAAGGTTGCCATGGATTTCTGAATTTGTCCTCTTGATTTTACACAGCACTTCGTTTGTCGAAGTTTGCGCACATCGCTCTATTCTTCCATGCAGTATATTCCTACGATAGACGCGTCCATAGACGTCGTTCTCTCAAAGAGCCACTACAATACCCCAGAAAACAGTGACGCCAGCAGCCAGCAATCTCGCCGTGCCATCGAGCAGCCCAGCTCGTGCAGGCGGCGCGGCACCTGGTACACTCCCACTTCCACTTCCGCTGCCCGCCGTGGTGCCCTTTGTCGTTGTTGACACTGGGTCGTCGCCGAGACAAAATCCAGTCTGGCACGGAAAGGGGGCCGGCGCGAAGGTGGTCCAACCCGGGGGCAGGCCACCAGTTGGCGGCGGCGCGATCGTGGGCGCGGTGAAGCCCGGCGGCAGCGTGAACCCGCCGTCACTCGGAGGGGCAAGAGTAGGCTGTGTGGATGGCCGTCTCGTGGACGAGGTCGTCACTGTTTTTCCAGGCTCGTGGTCAGTCATCTTTCTTGCTCGGGTGGTCTACGCGCTTGCCTCGTCCACCGGTGACTTACATTGCCACGTCGTCCTGTACAGCGTCTCAGGCACCGAAGGGTTCGGCGGCACCGAGCAGCCCAGCCAGAAGACGGACGTGGGACTGTCGGTAGCCCATTTAACGGTGTACGAGATGCAGGTGTTGCCTTGGCCACTGCGACATGAGGGTAAGAATTAGCTTGTTGGCATGAGGAACGGGTTCTTGCTGTTCTGCAACTCACCACGTCCCGCCTGCGCCTCCAGGGCCGAAGAACTCCGCGCCAGCACAGGCGGTAGCGTAAAGGCACTCTTTGAGAAGGAAAAGCAAGTCAGCGAGCCTTGTCCTAACTGCGCTTGACAACACTCGGGACGGGGCCCCTCAGAATGTGAAGCACCTACCTGGACCATTGCAGCAGCCACCATAGCCTTCAATGGCAGTCGCAAACGTCAGTCCCGACGGGCATGATGCAGTGCCCCCTGTCCGGTTCCATGCTTTAGCCCGTGCTCTTTTCGTTACAGCTTCGTGATCCACACTGCGCGTCTATGACGCACGTGCTAGCAGCAACCTACAAGTACGCCCGGTTGGGTAGTAGCCGATGATGCTTGCCCCGATCGCCCTGAGATCCGGTCCAGCGGTGATCAGTGCTGCTTCCTCCAAGGTCGGCGTTGGATCGGAAGCACCGATGTCGCGATGCACGGCGGTCAGTTGCGGGACGATGTCGGCATGGGCCGCGACGGAGGTGGTGAGCATGGCTGCGCTGGCGAGCAGCGGCAGCCGTCGGTAAGGCACCGGCATCGTCTGGTGGTGTTTCCTTGCCCTCAAGCTGACTGATTGGGTGAACAGATCTGAGGTGCCTGAGGGTGAGGCTTCGTCTCCGGTCGTACTAATATGTCAAGGGAGAGGTCGAGATCGTACGGGAAAAGCACGTCGTTGGCTGTGTGTGGCGCTGCAGCTGGCGCAGACCAAGACATTTAAACGGTCCCAAGGGCCGATCAAAGTGCAGATTCGGGCGTTCAGTGCAGGTGATTTAGTCGGGGGAGCTGAAAGAAAGACCCTGCTCTCCGACAGCGCTAGGCGGCGAGCGCTGTCCGATCACAGGGCTCCTCGCCAATGAGCATCGTCGAGGCTGTCTGAGATGCAACGGCGATCCCTGTTGCTCGATTATGCTTGTCGTTTAAGCTTAGGAACAATGCGCGCTGGACCGGCAAAATTGCCAGGCTCGGGCTAGTGCCGCATCTTTCAGCCACCGTGGAGTCGGGACATTTGCTGGCAGCCGGCGACTCGGCGTATGGTTGGGCCGAGCTGACGGTCTGAGACTTCGGCACGGGTAGGATCACTAGCTAGTGGCGATGATCCGATCATGGCTTCATGAATTTCCCGCCATTCATGGCCGTCGCGGGGCAATCGTCTATAGCGTATCACTGCACCCAACGGCGTTCGGGAACAGAGTCCCCTTTCATCTTCACAAGAGGACTCGGTTCATCTGCATGCTTTCAATTTCCGTGGCTCTCTACAACAACGGTATCTGTCGCTAGGTTGTACTGGGAGGTAAATGTCCGATCGAAGTTGTAGGGTTGACATAGCGACAGCCTGGCATACAGGAACGGCGCGAAGATCGGGCTAGGGATACCTCACAAGGGCTATTGAGGTCTGCATCCCCTCCGCCATGACGCGGCCGTATAATCACCCGCTAGAGTCGCCCGTAGAAATGGTGTCAACTGGCATATGCCCTTTGTGCAAGGGTTATGACGTTAACGGAAGAGATGGACATGGGCACGATTCGAGATGAACGAATGTAGATGTGCAGGCAACAAATATTGTATTGCTACTGTGCTATTTTCTGAGTCTGACATAAGGAGATTTCTTGGTGCAATGAATCTAGTTGGTGAATCGGTTCGTGGTTTCTCTTTTTCTTTTTCCTCTTTTCTCTCTCCATTTCCATATAGTTGTCCAGTGGTGCACGCCCAAGATGATTGAGAAGTTGCAGACATTCAGCTCGTTGTGCTTGCGCTACTAATCTCGCCGGAAGTCGTGCTACGATCTCATCATGTTGGATGTGCCTGGAAGTCTGTGCTTGTTGTTGATGTGATTAACTTGACTGTTGAAAGCCTATGCCAGTGTGCTGCACTGCTCCAATGACCGTTCATCTCCACAAGTTGTGAGCATCGGCTGCAGTCCTGTACTAGGGGCTCGGTCGAAGTACATGTTCGACATGGGAGCCCTGTCCGAGGACTGCATTGAGTGCCGATGAACACACCAATGTGTAGAATCTGTGGTCACTCAGTGCATAGCTAGCACTGGTCAGGCGTCCGACGTGGTGGGCAGACGGGGCTCGTCATTGTCTGCGCAGCTTGTGGACGGTTGCAGCACTAGGATGTGCCGGCTGTTGTCACGCGCTGTACGGTCTGTGATTCGCTCCATCTGCTTGCGCGCTGTGGTTGCTGCACTGTCGTACGGGCTGTCGGACGTGACCGGAGGTATCGCGAGGATACTCTGACTGGAGAGGAAGGACGTGTTAGTGGGTCATCCTTATTCCTAGGATCTCTCGGGCAGAACTTACTCATTGAACAATTGCCCATCGCTGTTGTGCGGCTTTCCACGCACGGCATCAACAAGCCAGTTGTCTTTGTCGTTGATGACAGTGGATGACTGGCGAGGTTGTCGCAAGGCGGTGATATGGTATGGATCGGAGGGTGCGGATGAGGTTGAGGAAGAGAACGAACGATCCAACAAGGATTCTAGCTCGTTGCCAAGGAATCTCTCGATGTCTTCGTGTTTCGTCATCTCGGGACGCAGGGTCCGTTCGTGTGCTACTGCAGAGGAGGTGAAGCCTCGCAGCAACATGTCGTAAGATTCATGAATCAGGTCGTCAAAAAGGTGGTGGTTGTCGTGATTGTGCTGGTTGATCATGCCCAGTCCTGGAGTCAGGACCTGTAGTGAAAGCAGCAGGAGGACGAGCAGAAGACCAGACCAGGTGCGGCCGCTATTGCTGCTGCCCCTGGCGGTGGTCTTCATGCTCTTGCCGAGCGGTGGTCCTCCTGCTCCCATGATTGCGAGGGACACCATGGCAGGCTACATGTTGTGGGGACGGGTTGGGACACTGGTGACGGTTGTCTACCAGGCCTCCCGTTTTGATGGCTGAGTGGGATGATCCGAGGATAGAAAGGAAAGAAAACTCCCAAGAGCTCGGCAGAACAACAGCTGTCTTATACATGCGCGCACCCGACCCTTGACCTGTCAGCGGATGAACTGGAGGGACGGCACGAGGGGACGAGGTTGGGGTTGGGCTTGCGGGTCAACGCGGTCAGGGGTCGTTGGGCTCACCGCCGGACTCAAAGTCAAGGGTCGCCATTGGCTTCAGCACCACTGTCTGCAGCATCCTCGGCCCCAGCCGGCCTCAGAAGGAAGGCCACGTCGGTGTAGAGGTGGATCCTCATGCATCGGACCTGTCTGCAGAGCGCACGGGGAACTTTGATGATAACAGTCATGCAGCCGCTATCATTGTCTGTTCGTCTCCGGAGAAGTGGACATCACGAGACTCCTGAGTCTGGAGCACGAATCGTAGCCCCACTCAAGTCGTACATGGCATGATCGTCTAATCTCGGAGGTGAGGCGGGTATGCTTGAGGGCTGGTGGCAAGGCTGCACCACCTTGACGACTCAGTGTCTGGGCACCTCGTTGCGTGTGATTGCGTGGGTAGTCAGCATTTAGGCAGTGAGCACTGCATGGGACACAACTCAAACTCGTGCAGGAATGCGAGAGAGGCTGGGTCATGTTTGGTCAGTACGGCATCGAGCTTTTTAAATCACTAACGTCCAAGGCAACACCTTGTACATTGTCATTCTTAGAGGTGGACGAGACCAATCAAGCCCACAACAGGGGTGCACGCATCGGCAGAGTTAGCACGCGGATCGCAGCCTGAACACATTCTTGGTGGAAAGAACTTTCCAGAACTGCTACATCTGGTGGCACCTGAACCGTCGCCGGACTTGAGCCTTGACGTCCCTTCACCTCTCTGAGACTCGTACACGCAATCAGGCTTAGTTGAAAAGTAGATTAGTCCCACAGCCGACGGCTGAATTATCTTGGAACGCAAAATCGAGTATATTATAAAAGGGCTGTGGCCCTCTCAGGACAAATCCGTGCGCAGCTATCTCCCATCACAATGGCAGGCGATTTGCGAACTAGCTCCTGACGTGATGAAGATACCGCTCAAAGCAGCCCAGACAGCCCGCTTGAAGTATGCTCACAAATACGGTTTCTAGATAAAGACCCATTCGTGACCGATCCACCACAGTAACAACCCCAAGTGCCACAAGTTGATCTGCATTGCACAACTGACCAGATTAAGGCATAATTACCCAGAAAGCATTTGATCAGAGCTTGTAAAGATCTCCAGATGCTTTGCATGGGAGCGCGCCTGTTCCATCATGCTACCTCAGTTGTCGTCCTGTAGATGGGAACTGGAATGTTGGGCAAAAATTGGGGAATTGGTGATGGAGATTCGTCAGTACCCGGGGGCTTGACTTCACTTGATGTCTTGTCTGCGCCATCTGCCTTGCTAGATGATGTGTTGCTACTTCAGGCGTGTGATTTTGCTCGATATTCAGCTGTGCTCACCACGTGTAAGCTGGGTCAATAGCTCAAATACAGATCTTACAGCGATGGGGATCTGTACAATGTTCGTCTCAATTACATTCTAGTGGCCTATGTCCAATGGAGCAATTTATCTAGACCCAAAAACCTAGAAATCCAGAAATCCAGGGGGTGCAGAAATCCTGAAGTTCAGAGGTGCAGTTGTCATGGTGTTCAAACATCAGAGCGATACAATGTGCATTGTGGGGGGAACCGCCAATCAAGCTGAGAAAGAAGAAGAAGAACAAAGATAACGGCAAAGATAAGGTGAAGCAAACCTTGGGGAGCTCCGCAATGTATCGACGATACAACGGTTTGCAGTACCCTATGTAGCTGATTCTCCAACCGGCTTGCAAGATATGCCAGCCCTCCTTCTCGGCAAGCTGGCGCCGATGCCGGGATCTTCCCGACAAGGCACAAGCAGCCGACTTCGGCAACTCGTCGACTTGCCGGATAGTGTGCTTGGCGCGATTTGGAGCACCCCAGGAAATTCCGGGGTCAGCTTGCCGATGACGTCCCCACTGAGGGCAGCATTACTCCACCCCGTCTCGAGTCAAGATAACAGACGAGGTGAAGGATTAGCCCTGGCTGGGGTGACCAACACCCCCTCGACAACCACAAGGCCGTGCTCATTCGCTTCTCTGCTACACCATGGATGTCGTGGCTGCCAGAGCCTATTACTTCACGAATACTTAAGCACCCACATGATCCACGCTCCAATCTCCACCAGCCCGAGCCCCTGGGACCACCAACTCCAACGCCGCCTCTTGAGTCCCGGGTCATACAGGGGAAAACTTTGATTCTTCTTGCTTTCACACCTGGAGGAACAACGGCACGGCTCGCACAATGGCCATCGTAAGGAACGACGATGTCGACTTGGCACGTGGTACCTCCGACGACCTCAAGAAGGCCGAGCAAGGGGCCACGACGGCCGCCGCTGGCGACAGCACCGACATCGTGATCGACGAGGCCGCCGAAAAGGCACTCATTCGAAAGCTCGACCGCTGGATCATCCCGCCTGTCATGCTGCTTTATCTCTTTTCCTTCCTGGACCGCGTCAACATCGGCAACGCCCGCCTCTACCACATGGAGTCGGATCTCGGCCTCGTTGGCAACCAGTATCAGCTGGCCGTATCTGTTCTCTTCGTAACCTACATCCTTAGCGAGCTCCCGAGCAACCTGGTGATCAAGAAGTTTACTCCATCGCGGTGGCTTGCCTTCATCACCGTGAGCTGGGGCCTGGTTGCGACCCTGACAGGCCTCGTGCAAAACTTTGCCGGCCTCGTGGCCTGCCGCATCATCCTCGGCGCACTCGAAGGGGGCCTGTTCCCCGGGCTCACCATCTACCTGACCATGTTTTACACGAAGCGCGAGTACGGCCTGCGGATCGGGTACCTGTTCGTGTCGGCGGCCATCGCAGGCAGCATGGGCGGTCTGCTGGCCTACGCGATTGGCTTCATGGAGGGCATCGCAGGCATGAATGGCTGGCGCTGGATCATGATCATCGAGGGCATTCCGACCGTCTTCCTCGGCATCGCGATCTGGTGGTGGCTCGCCGACGACCCGGACTCGGCGTACTACCTGACCCCCGCGGAGCGCGCCCTCATCGACGCCCGCATGCGCCGGCAGGTCGGGCGCACGCGCGACGGCGACCTGATGCACAAGGCCGACGTGTACGCGGGGCTCAAGGACGTCAAGATCTGGCTCTTCTGCGTGGGCCAGTTTGGCGGCGACGTCATTCTGTACGGCTACTCGACCTTCCTGCCCACCATCATCCGCGGGCTCGGCAACTGGTCCACCGCGCAGGTCCAGGCCCTCACGATCCCCTGCTACGCCCTGGGCGCCGTCACGTACCTCATCGTCGCGTGGCTGTCGGACCGCACGCAGCGCCGCGCCGCGTTCGTCGTCGGCGCGGGCCTCGTGTGCACGCTGGGCTACGCCGTCCTCGTCAGCCCCGCGCCGGGCAACGTCAAGTACTTTGGCTGCTTCCTGGCCGCCATGGGCCTGTACGTGGTCGTGGGCATCCCGCTCGCCTGGCTGCCGAGCAACAACCCGCGGTACGGCAAGAGAACTGTGGCCACGGGCTTGCAGCTCACCATCGGCAACGCCGCAGGCGTGCCCGCGCCATTCGTAAGTTGTCTTTTACCTCACAGATTTGAATCCCCACCTCCCTCCCACTCGCTTTGTTGTAAGCAACCTGCTGACGTGGCCTCAACCCCGAAACAGCTCTATCAGACCAACGAGGCCCCGCAGTTCATCAAGGGCCACGCCGTCTCCATGGCCTTTGTCGCCATGTCGACGCTCATCTACATCGCCTTCTGGCTGTGGTTCCGGCGGCAGAATGCGCGCCGCGACGCCGGCAAGGTCGACAAGCGCGTGCAGGGGAATCTCACCGAGGCTCAGATCGAAGAGCTCGGCGAGTACAACCCGCGCTTCCGGTACACTTACTAAAGTTTGCCTGACTCGTTGGTTATGTGTGCTGCGGCGGCATCTGGGGTCAGGCGATTGAGGCCAGCGGTTGATTGAGACGTGGCTGTCCAGGAGAAGCAAATGGGAAAGGGAATACAGGCGGAAGATTGTACGTCTGTCGTGTTAACGGGTGCGGTATTTGACGAGGAGAAGGGACGAGACCAGGCGAGGTGAGCCTGGGATAGTTTTAGTGATAATGGGAATGCAACCCTTGTTTATGCGCCTTTCTCTGGCTGGTAGAGAATGTGGTTTTATTTTCCGACGTGGAACGGTCCACACTTTGCTTTTTCAAATCGCCAAACTTTTCATTGTGATGGAACAATACAAACCGAACATAATCACTGTTGTTTCACCACGCCCCCAACTCTTCGCATTTGTCCTAATGCGTAACATGTTCGCACACACAAGGGTGATCGAGTTAATTCGGTTTATCAGATATCGGTGTGCATACCTTCAACCAACGCAGAGGAACACAATCCCCAAACTCCAAGAAACTACACGAAGCTCGCACAAACTCCCGGGTATCGCAAGGTAAAGGGTGCTGCGTAAGATGCACCAAAAGTGGAATGTCACATCCGTAACCGCAACGGGAATCCAAAATCAGAATGAAAAATGCATATCCATCTCAGACGCAAATTGCCCACGCACCCCACTTCCACCACCGCTACCACCATCATCCGTAAAGAACAGGTCACAGCCCTCTAACCCTGCCCACGGCATCCGCGGCGCCTCGTCGAGGAAGCTGCCTATGAGGGGATCGCCAAGGATGTCGTTGGTTGTGCTGAACCAGTCCAGGGATGTGTGCTCGTTGCTGTTGCGGTGCGTCCTCAGTTCATTGTTGCTGGCACGATCGGAGTGTGGCCGGTCTGGTCCGGGAGTGTTCGCCATGGGGGCGGAAGACAAGGATGACAGCGAGCTAGCCGCGGCCATAGTGTCGGAGAGCACTTGATCATTGTGTGCTCCTCTGGGAAGAGGTGACAACGGGCCAAGGCCGTCCTGTTGTTGACTTTGCTGCTGCGGGCGTCTCGGGCTCTGCGAAGAATGCTCAGGCCTCGCCTGTGCCTGCAGCCTGGTTCTGAGGCTAAAGACTCGATCCTGAACTTGTGAGAGCCTGTCGCAAAAGTCCACAGCTGGTATGTTTCCATCCTTCTTGATGGATCGCAGGATGCTGAGGAGCGTCTCTAGCGCGTCCGAGGTCGCGGCGGCAGGCTTCATGACCGCCGAGATCACGAGGATGAGGGCAGCCGAAAAGATGTGGTGGGCATCCCAGTAACCGTAGCTCGCAATAGCTCCGTCGAGGAAGAGGCTCTCGACGATGCGGCTCGACGAGCGGGCAGCGTTGACACAGCTTTCTGCGAGAGCAAGGGTGATGGGAGAAAAGTTCGGCTGTCGGCGCGGCATAGTAGGCTTTTGTTGAGCGGGAACTTGCCGCTCTTGCGCGCGACTTGGTTTGCGGCCCAGCTGGAACTGGGTCTTGAAAAGATGTAGGAGAACAGGTCGAGTGGTTTGAATAATGCACTGGTTGTAGGCAAGGTGGAGGCTTGCTACGGGCCGGGGCGTACCTCTTTCCTGGACTCTTAGGCTTTTTGGCAGCTCATCATACCAACACCGGAGCTGCTTGAGGATTCTATGTACTCCCCTGATGCAGAGTCCTTTGCGACTATTCGGCACGCCGTACACGTCCGTTACTGTGCGGAAGAGGTGAGCAACGGGCCGTGATGAACATCATATCGCCATAAGGAAGGGGGCATTCGGGCTTACAAATGTTTCCAATAATCCGCCCCAGCTTCGTATTGACTGTCAGGGGTTCCGGATCCAGAAATTCTGCCTTCTCCTCTTCGGTCAACCCGTCCATGCTGGGCATCTCGACATCGATGTCCTCATCACGGATGCTGACAGGCTGACCTAGTTTTGAGGCAGAGAAGCGATCGAAGAAGTACAGCACCCACCATGCGCGTCTTCTACTCTCCCTCTCTACTGGTGTTAAAGTGCTGGTGCTGGTTGCGGCACGATGCATCCCCATGCTCATGGCAAGCCGCACGGCAGCGCCGCTGTAATGATACGCCGTCCGCACCCGGCCGAAGATGTTTGAAGCCCAGCCCTACATTGCCAGTGTCAGCCTTCACGCTGTTGGACTGGACTGCAGCCTGGGCACTCTTACCAGCAAGGTCAATATCTCGACATGCATCAGGCAGGGTTCCTCATAAATGTCGTTGTCCTGAAATGTGTCGACAGCGCGCTCATAGTATCTGGCGCCGGGAACAAGGCCATCGCTATCGACTCCCCTACGATTTGAGTAGATTTCGCCGAGGGCCATGAGAGCCCAAAACTTGCAGAGCCATAGGCTACTTGGAGTCATCTCGCGCCGGTAAACGGCATCCATCTCCTTCATGAAGGTCACTTCAAGGAATAAAGGATGGTAGTTGCCGATGAAGCGCCTCGCGACATTCAGTAATAGCTTTGCATGCATGCGTTCGGGGAAAGGCTCGTCCGCGTTGCTCGAGGTTCGGTGCGAGCCGTCAAGCCGGTGGTAATTCGAGAAGCCTGCCTTCGCAGGTGTGTATGTGTCGTCAAAGCACTGTAACAGACGATCGCTAAAGGCAGAGCAAGACGCTTCCCCGATGAAGTCGGAGTCCGCAACGGGCAGTACTTGCCTGTCAGCGGGACCGCTGGGGTGAGAGTCAAAGAGAGGGTTGAGCATGTTGGACTCCTCGTGCGACAGAGGCAGTTCGTCGTCCGGGTTGCCGCTGCTTCCCGCCTGCTGGGCCGTATCTGGCGTAGGAAGCTGCGTGGCGGATGCCTGCGGGTTCTTGTGTGCGCTGGCATGCTCGCGGAAGCGTCTGCTGTCGGCTTCGAGCCTGCGCAGATATGCCTCGGAAACGGGGATCTTGCGCTCCTTGGGCGGATACTTGCATTCTGTGGCACGACCGGTGGAGATACAAGCCTGACAAGGCTGGTCGCCTGAGCATCGTGTCTTGTTCTTATGACATGAGTGGCAGCTGTAGTAGTGTGGGCACGAGCACAAGGTCAGCCCAAGCGTCGTATTCCAGCTCACGAGCACTTACGCTGCCAGCAGCCGCCGTGGTCTCTGTGGACTGGCCATGAGTGGCTGGTCGCAGTCGTGAACGGGCCCGTGATTGCGCGCATGTGCGGCCACGTGCGCTTCTACAGCATGGATTCGAGATCGGTCAAAGTCAAGAAGGGTGCGCAGACTCGGGAACTGTCTGATGCGCGAGTGCTGTTGCAGGATTGCAACTGGCCAGTCGTGGCTGCTATGGGATGGCCCGGTAATGGAGCAGTCCTCAGCTGCGCTCCTAGACTCTGTCTCTACCCCAAGCCAGTCAGCCAGTGCCAGCGCAGGGGCGGAATCTGGGGATGCATACCATCAATGTCTTCTCACCTTCCACGACGCTGGAGCCAACAATGTGCGGGGTATTCGGATGTCCTGAGCCGGTTCGTACCAGCTCCTTGGGACATGGGGTGGATGCCGACCTGGGGAGGATGATGTCGCAAACGGCATCTCTGACCACGCCGTCAGCAGGGTGTCGGACGGCGATCTCCTCTGTCGTCGTCACGGGCGAGGCCGACGATCAGGAGGCAGTTGCGAGCTTGGAGTCGGCTCGGGGCAGCCGATGCCGGCGGCTCCACCTGCTCTTGCCGACGGCTGGGGGTGGGGTCGCTATCGATAGCATCCATGAATGGCGATAACGGCTCTGGGGCCGGGCCTCTTTCGGCAAGTCCGCACTTGCCACCTGTCAGTCGCATGTCATGGTGGATCCCTCCTCTTCCGGCATCTCGATACTTGCCGGCACACTTCGTCATGGCACCCCAGGAGATGGCCTCTCGGCATGGGGGGACACCGGAGGCCGACACGCCAAACCTCAAGTGGAGCTATATCACTGAGCGTCACGGACCTTGACTGTCCAGATCCTCACATCCCATCCGAGGCATCTCTCACATTTCACTCACCACCACAAACACGCCCGTGACCATGGCACAGCGCGGCATCCGGATCGCCATCGACCGTGGCGGCACCTTCACAGACGCCTGGGCCGAAGTGCCAGGCCGGCCAGAGCACATTGTCTTCAAGGTGCTCTCTGTATGTCCTGACGAGTACGACGATGCACCGACCGAATGCATCAGGCAGATCCTCGAGATTGCCACAAACACCACCATCCCACGAGGCACTCTGCTCGACCTCGACCCTGTTGAGTCCATTCGTATGGGCACAACTGTCGCCACAAATGCCCTCCTCGAGCGGAAAGGAGACCGTGTCGCTTTCCTCACAACCAGGGGTCTCCGCGATGGCCTGCTCATCGGCAATCAGACCAGGCCAGACCTGTTTGACCTGTCCGTCCGGCGCTTAGGCCAGCTCTACGAGACGGTCGTCGAGGTCGACGAGCGCGTGACCATCGAGGGGTTCAGCGAGGATCCAGATCCCCAGCCCATCGACCACACTTCAGATCCAGAACTTGTCATGGGCCTGACCGGCGAGGTGGTTCGCGTCATGAACAGGCCGGACCTCGATAGTGTGCGGCACGACCTCGAGAGTCTCAAGGCTAAAGGCATCACCAACGTAGCCATCAGCTTCATGCACTCATACACATACCCGGACCATGAATTGCAGGTCGCGCGCTTAGCTGAGGCGATGGGCTTCACAGTCTCGGCTTCTTCCGAGCTTCAGAGCATGGCCAAGTTTGTGCCTCGGAGCCAGTCGGCGGTCGCTGATGCATATCTGACCCCGATGACATACGCATATCTCGAAAGTTTCCGGAAAGGCTTCAGAGGTCGCCTGGAGGATGACAACGCCAACAAGCTTTTGATCTCGCAATCCGATGGCGGATTGACAAGCTGGACCAAGTTCACCGGTCTCAAGGGTGTTCTGAGTGGGCCAGCTGGAGGCGTTGTCGGCTTGGCCAAGACGTGTTACGACGACGAGGATGGAACTCCCGTGCTCGGCTTCGACATGGTTGGTTGGCCCATAGTGAGAGATCCCAAGAAAGGAACTGACAGAGTTACCAGGGCGGCACCAGCACGGACGTTGCGCGCTACGCTGGCGCATACGAACACATTTTCGAGAGCACCCTCGCAGAGGTCACAATACAAACACCCCAGCTCGATATCAACACAGTCGCTGCTGGCGGCGGCTCCATTCTGTCGTGGGAGAATGGGATGCTCAAAGTCGGACCCAGCAGCGCCGGTGCCAATCCCGGTCCGGCCTGTTATGGCAAGGGGGGCCCTCTGACGGTCACCGATGCCAACTTCCTCCTTGGCAGGATAATACCAGATTTCTTCCCGCGCAGCCTCGATCATGATGTTGTAGTGTCGAAATTTGAGGCGCTTACACAAGTCGTGAACAATGAGAAGGAGGAAGGAGGAGAGCCTTTCACTCCGGAAAGTCTGGCCCTTGGATTCTTATCCATTGCCAACGCGACGATGACGCGTCCGATCAGGACGCTCAGCGAAGGCCGTGGGTACGGCGCGTCAAGTCATAATCTCGGCAGCTTCGGCGGAGCTGGCGGCCAACACGCCATCTTTGTTGCCAGAGATCTGGGCATCAAGAAAGCTATCATCCCAAGATACTCTAGTATCTTGTCTGCGTATGGCATGGCCCTTGCGGATGTCGTCATCGAGAATCAGGAGCCCACTGCTTTGACGTTCTCTGAGCAGGTTCTGCCCGAGCTGGCGAGTCGACTTGAGTCACTATCTGCAAAGGGCAGCCAGGGGCTTGCTGCGCAAGGCTTCGAGCCCTCTACGATTGAGCATCAGTGCTTCCTCAACATGAGATACAGGGGCAGCGACACTTCTCTCATGATCCCCAGCCCTCAAAATCTTGCCGAATTCGCCACTGCTTTCACGGCTCGCCACTCACAAGAATTTGGCTTCTCACAGTCAAGAGATATCCTTGTGGACGACATCCGCGTGCGCAGCATCGGCACCACCCGAAGCCTAGACATCGCAAGTCCTTTCAAGGATCTTCAGCGGTACCGGTCCGATGGACTCACACCAGTTCCCACCCCCGTCTTCTCTCGGAAGGTGTTCTTTGAGCAGCATGGGTGGACCGAAGTCAGTGTTTTTAGACTTGATGCAATCAGTCCGGGTGTCCAGATTAGTGGTCCAGCCATGATCATCGACAAGACACAGACAATCGTTGTGGATCACCTGAGCAAGGCCTTCATACTGCCTGAGCACGTGGTCCTCGAGGTCGGCAAGTCTGAGCAGCAGGCTGTGGCAACGGACGTGGTTGATCCTGTCCAGCTTAGCGTCTTTGGGCACAGATTCATGACAGTCGCCGAGCAGATGGGACACACCATGGAGAAGACGTCCATCTCGGTGAACATCAAGGAGAGGCTCGACTACTCATGTGCGGTGTTCTCCGCGGACGGTGGGCTCGTTGCCAACGCCCCTCACATCCCTAGCCATCTCGGCTCCATGAGCACGGCGATCGCTTACCAAGCCCAACGATACAAGCCGGGCGAGCTTAAGCCTGGGGATGTCATCATCAGCAACCACCCTCAGGCTGGCGGCACCCACCTGCCAGATATCACGACCATCACTCCAGTTTTCGACAGCGAGGAAGATCCGAGAGAGATTATCTTCTTCGTCGCAAATCGTGGGCACCACGCTGATGTTGGCGGCATTGCTCCCGGGTCGATGCCGCCTAACTCGACTGAGTTATGGCAGGAGGGCGCTGCAATTGAGTCTTTCAAAATGATCAAGGAAGGTGTCTTTGACGAGGAGGGTCTGGTGAAGCATCTCTACGACGACCCAGCATCGTACCCAGGCTGTAGCGGCACGCGCACATTATCCGACAATCTTGCAGATCTCAAGGCCGCTGTCGCGTCCAACCAGAAGGGCATTGAGCTGATTAGGGACTTGATTAAGGAGTTTACCTGGCCTGTTGTTCAGCTGTACATGAAGGCGATCCAGGAGAACGCGGCGCAGGCTGTCCGCGACCTGCTCAAAACTTTTGCGGCAAAGCACGAAGGGGGTGTGCTCGAGGCTACCGAGTACAACGATGATGGCATCCGCTTTCAGCTCAAGGTGACTATCGACAAGGACTCGGGCGAGGCAGTCTTTGACTTCACAGGCACTGGACCGGAGCATTCCGGTAACCTCAATGCGCCACCTACATGCTCCTATTCTGTGATCATGGTAAGTCTCTTCTGACTTGTTTGTCACCCAGACAAACTTTTGCTAATACATGAGGTCACGCACATAGTACTGCCTCCGTTCCATGATATCAGCAGATATTCCTCTGAATCAGGGCTGTCTTGAGCCGATCAAGGTTGTCTGCCCTCAGAACACCATTCTGTCCCCATCACCCACGGCCGCAACCGTTGGCTGCACGACCGAAACATCGCAGAAGCTCGCAGACCTCATATTCCGTGCCTTCAACGCGGCCGCCGCCTCACAAGGAACCATGAACAACCTGACTTTTGGCTGTGGTGGCACCGACCCTGTCACGGGTGAAGTGACCAAGGGATTCGGCTATTACGAGACCATCGCTGGCGGTGCGGGCGCGGGTCCCGGATGGCACGGAGCCAGTGGCGTGCACACGCATTTGACAAACACGCGGATTACGGACCCGGAGATCTTGGAGAAGCGCTACCCCGTGATCCTGCACGAGTTCTCGATCCGGCATGGCAGCGGCGGTGCGGGCCAGTACCGCGGAGGCGACGGGTGCATTAGAGAGATTGAGTTCCGCCGCCCCCTGCAGGTTTCTGTGCTCACAGATCGAAGAGTCACAGCACCGTACGGCCTGGAGGGCGGCGGGGACGGGCAGAGAGGCGAGAATATCTGGGTGCGCCGCGACCCCGTGACGGGTGCTTCGAGGATGACCTCGCTGGGGCCGAGGAAGACGAGCCACTTCCAAGCTGGCGATCGCATAATCATCAGGACGCCTGGCGGTGGTGCCTGGGGTTCATCAGCGGCAGCAGCTCCTGAATCTGCGGTACGGGAAGCTGGGGGCCCTGGGGATGTGAGGCGGCACATGACAAATGGGACATTGGGCGTGAGGAACAGTATAGCCACGGGCAACTGACCCCTCGGGAGTGTCTACTAGCTCTGTTTAATGATACAAGAACTACATTACCAGATCCCACATGGGGTGCATGTTACAGCACCCAACCATATCGGTGGCATTCATCTAGATTTCCCGTGATCAAAGGCTAGTTGGGACCTTCGCCATAAGCCGTACTGACAAGTTGCGTTAACGTAGCAGCTCGAAACGACAAGCAACCTGACGTACAGAGACACACAGTCTCAGCTCGGCACACACCTTTCCGCCTCGTTCATCGCCCGCGCCAGGTCCGCATCATCAACGGATCCCGCTCCAGCTCCCCTTCCAGCACCACCTCCTGCCAGTCCGAGCCCGATCTGACCCCACGCCTGCAGCTGCGCCTTGACCACGGGACCCGTGTACATCTCGCGCGGGTGCACCCTCGCCATGGGCCACAGGTCCTCGATCAGCTGGTTCTGCATGATGTACCCGGGCACGAGGTCGTCCCAGATCATGCTGCTCCGCAGGCGCATGGCTCCCGCGTACCCGGGGGACTCCTCGGTACGCTCGTCCGTGGGCGCCCAGGGGTCGAAGTGGGCGTCCACAGCGAGGATGAAGGCGCCGGTGTCCCCGGGGAGCAACTGCGGCGTCGCAGTGGCCGGGGTCGGGTTGAGGTACGACTCGATGCTGGCCTTGTCGGCGACGAGGAAGAAGTTGCTGAAGGCCGGGGCCGGTGCTGTTTCGTCCTTGAGCTCTTCACGAAAGTGCCTGTCGTTCCCGACCAAAAACAGATTTGAAGTTAGCGCGCGCGATGCCATGTCTTTGCCCGGGTCACCCCCGGATGAATCCGCCCGCCATGTGAGCGGCACCAGAGAAACTTACGCCTTGATCGCCTCGACGTCCCCGCCAAGCTCATACTCGTCCGCCACGTTGCGCCAGCTGAAACTGGTCTTGCCGCGGAACTCGTCGGCGCCCCAGACCTCGTCGCCCGCCGTCCTGCCCCAGTCGTCCGCGTCCGCCTCGAACGCCTCGACGAACGTGTTCCACGCGTCGTCGTCGTGCTCGTGGTATCCGCGGTACACGACGATCTCGTACTCGGCCTGCCGGGCCTCCGTAATCCACGACTCCTTCTTGCCGCCGCCGCTGCCGCCAGTACTAGGTAGAACGCCCTCTGCGGGAGCGGTGTCGTTGTTGCTGTCTTTCTCCTCCTCCTCCTCCTCCTCCCCGCGGAGCTCCCGCCGCGTCTGGATGATCGCGGCCCGCTGCTGCTCGCAGCCAGCCGCGAGGTTCTCCGGGTTGTTCGGTGCCAGCCTCGGCCGACCCGCGACCGCGTCGGTGAAGGTCGCCCTGACGATGATACGCGTCTGGACCTCCCGCCTGCGGTCGTGGTACAGCTTCCCGCGCGCGTGGAGGTCCGGGTGCACCCAGACCAGCTGGTTCGGCCGCTGCGGTTCCTGCCTCTCCCATGCCGCCGCCTCTGGCGGTGTTGATGATGATGGTGACGATGACGACGACTGCCTGGCGGCCGCCTGCTCCCGCGCGAGCGCCTCCGTCGCGGGCCGCCGTCCGGAGGCCGAGTACCCTTCCCGCATGCCCTTGTACCCCTCGACGGGGATGAACATGGCGAAGTCGGCGTACGCCTGGTTCTCCATGAGGTCCTGCCACATGTTGGTCAGGCGCCACTGGGCGTCGTCGTAGCCGTTACCGCCGCCGGGCAGCCCGGGAAAGGGAGTCTGGGGATCCATCCCGCCCGAGAAGACGGGCTGGTGCGCGCGCATGTCCCGCAGCACGCGGTCGGCGAGCCGGTCGATGCGCGAGGTGACCCACGCGTGCGCGCGGCGCTCCGTGTACGCGAGGTGGGCGGCCATGTACTCGGCCCACAGGGCGGCGACCTGTGCTGGCGGTGCGCTGGTTGTCGTCGTCGTCGTCGTCGTCGCATCTTTATCTTTGTCCTCTGCAGATGCCTCCTCTGCGGGTGCTGCTGCTGCCGTCTCTGCTGCACGCTTTGCCTCGAGGGCCTGGTCGAACTCGAGCAGGTGGTCGTAGATGAGGTTGTACGTCGTCCTGAGCGCGTTCTTGACCCAGTCGTGGTTGAGGTACAGGAACACCTCGGTCGCGCCCGTGATGACCTGGCAGGCCTGCGAGAAGTTGGCCAGGTCGTCGAGTCCGCGCTCCCGCCACGCTCGGTCGGCCAGGGGCACGACGCCCTCCCACGCGCGCGATTTAAGAAAGTGCAGGTCCTTGCTGATGGGCTGCAGGCGGCCGCCGTCCTCGATCGAGCCGACCCGCGTCATGACGTCGTACATGAACGGCTTGGTCCTGGCGCTGAAGGGGTGCGATGCGGGCACCCAGGTCGACGGCGGCGCGTTGATCAGCAGCAGGTCCTCGCTCGCGGGGCGCTGGAGCGCGGATCTCCTCCCGCCGGGCAGGTCGCCTGTGCCGCATGCGAACTGGAGGAAGTGCGCGACGGTCTGCGGCTCGATCAGGCGGTCGACTTTTTTCGCGCACGAGGGGTTTCGCAACGGTCAGTCCTCGGCGTGGTTGATGGGGAAAAGCCTCCAGGGGGGGCTCAGGAGGAACGCATACCGATCCAGAGGACTCCGGGCACGTGGTACGTGGGACTGTTGGCGGCGAGCTTGTTGTCGATACCGGCAGAGGGCGTGTTGCCTCTGGCTTTGCCGTTCTGCTGGAGCTGGGCCGTAACGCCGGACATCATGTCCCCGAAGGCAGCCTGGTAGAGGGCCCCGAAGAAGTCTTGGGGGTCAAAGGGAGGTGCGGCCATGGCTGTGGCTGTGTGTGTCCCGCCTCTTGGGTGGTGTTTGTTACTGGCAATAGGACCAGGTCTCTGCTGTCGTGTTCTGGTCTAGACACAAGTTACAATTGCTCCTTTATGAGGGCCCGATGCGCCGCCATCGTGGATGTTGGTCCGCCGAGGAGCAGGCAGAAAGGAGGCCCCTGGTTGCGATGGGGGGTCTCGGTGCTGGCCTGCCTAGCGCAGCACCAGGCTGACATGCCTCTGCCTGCCGTCAACCCCTGTGTTGGCTGGCTGGTCATGGCATGGGAAGTGGAGTGACGATTCCACCAAGCTCAAGTGCACACTTTCGTGAGTCCCAGCTTAGCCTGGGAGTGGGCAAGTTCACGAGCACAGTCTTGTGGTATTCGAGCCCCGGACCGAGGTCATGAACTGGACAATGGGTGGTGAGCCGCTACTACATAGTCTGCGATGTTTCCCCTCGAGTAGAGTTCGTGCAATGTCGACTCTAGAGGGCGCCGCGGAAGAACAGGGGCTCGTCGGCCAATTTTTTGGCGCTGTTGGTTCAAGCCACAAGTCAGTCACGTCTATGCGCACGAAGGGGCACTGAGAATGGCCAGGGTCTGGACATCTCGGAAAGACACGAGCACCAGACACGTGATCTGACCAAGGCTTTCAATGTTGTGTCGAATAATGACAGGCAGTATGTAGTGTGATCTGAGCTGCGGTATGACAGCGGCTCTTCCTCGTTGAGGCGGCTGCTGAGGCGGCTTAGAGGCTCAAACACACCTCGGATAGATACAGCTTGTCGCACATCAATGTTCCATCAGCCCGGGCTCCCGTCTTACGCGATACTGTCCGGGAATGTGCAAGCTTCGACATGTCAGCAGCATGATTGATATCCTGTGTAGATTCGACTCGGTGACGTTGTTGAGCCCTGGACAGCGCTCCGAGGGCATTGGCTGACTTCAGCCTCGCTCGCCTCGCTCCTTGGCATTGTGGCTGCGGCTGCTTGCCATGCTTCGAGTTCCACGGAACCGTCTGTGCTACTGTCCCTCGGCGCAAGCTCCGATTTGCCCAGTGCTCCGATCGATGTTGTTTGTTTCCTTCACAAGGCCGATGGCACGGCGCCCAGAAGAAGCAGGCCAAGAAGTCGATCCGGGTCCTGACCTGCCCGATCAGGCCTGCCAATGCTGCCCTATAGCCCCCGCGCAGACTCACGCCATCCTGCCCACTTCATTCGTCAATCCCTCCTCCCTCCCGCCTATCATCTTTGTTCGCGGGACTGGCAAACACCACCCTCGGCACATGCACTACCACCTCGATCCCCAGTCTCGCCGGCCAGCTTCGGGAAGGTGGCCAGCCGATCGGTGGGCCGCGATGGACACGGCGAGAGTGGACAGGCATCCCGCCAAGGCGCATCTCAGCAAACTCGGCGAGCTGGGCCACCTTCCCCTCTCCGGGACAGAAGCGAGATGATGTCGTGATCTCCGCACAGGGTTGCGATCCGCCAGTGCCAGTCATGGCCGTTACTGGAGAGGCACAGGGTGCCGCGGCGCAAAAACAAGATCACTATAAAGCACCCCGATCTCCCACTGTGATCTTCCTGTGTGCGAACCACCAGGCACGCACAGCACATCGGCCAAGTCTCCTCCCACCACAGCCGTCAAGATGAGGACATCCGCCTGGGCCACCACCGTGCTGGCCACCCTCGCCCTCTCTGTGGCCGCAGCCCCCGCCACTGCCGCCGCGGACGAGCCCGAGGTCGTCTCCTATGCGGGCTACCAGGTCTTCCGCGTCAAGACGCATGGCAAGACCCCCGCCGTCGAGGAGAAGCTCAGCAGCATCAAGTACGACGCATGGCACCACGACTTCCAGAACATTGACATCGTGCTCGCGCCGGCCGAGGTCGACGCTTTCAAGAAGCTGCAGCTCGACTACGTCGTGATGCACAAGGACCTCGGCAGCTCCATCAGCACCGAGGCCGCCGCTGCTCCCCCGGCCGCTGCGGCGGGCGCCAAGAAGGACAAGAGGCAGCTCGATGACGAGTCGTGGTTCGACTCGTACCACAACTACGAGGACCACATCCAGTACTTCCGCAGCCTGCAGGCCGCGTTCCCCAACAACTCGGCGCTCGTCTCGTCCGGCAAGTCGTACCAGGGCCGCGACATCTTCGGTCTGCACCTGTGGGGTGCCGGCGGTCCGGGCAAGCCTGCGGTGCTCTACCACGGCACCGTCCATGCCCGGGAGTGGATTTCGGCGCCGGTGAGTCCGCCTTGCTAAATGGTCACTTAAGGCCCGTTCTCGCTGACAGAATACTACACGTAGACCGTCGAGTACATCACTCAGCAGCTCATCAAGGGCTACACCACCGGCGACCAGGAAGTCACCAGCGTGCTCAACAAATACGACTTCCACATCTTCCCGATCGTCAACCCCGATGGTGAGACACCCCAATCCACCTCCTTACCACATCACTGTGGCCCACAATCTCTAATACAATTTCGTGCCCCTCCAGGCTTCATCTACACGCAAGTCGCCGACCGGCTGTGGCGCAAGAACCGGCAGCCGCCTCCCGCGGGCGCGCCGAACCAGAGCTGCGTCGGCCGCGACATCAACCGCAACTGGGAGTTCGGGTGGGACTCGAACCCGCTCGGCGCGTCCACGAACCCGTGCTCGCAGACGTACAAAGGCGCCGCGCCCTCGGACAGCCCCGAGAACAAGGGGCTCGACACGTACATGCGGAAACTGCGCGACCTGCCGGGAGGCGGCGGGATCAAGCTGTACATCGACTGGCACAGCTACGGGCAGTACATCCTCTCCCCCTTCGGGTACAAGGAGACCCTGTACGCGCCGGAGCTCGGCAAGTGGACCAAAGCCGCGGCCATGGTGAGCGAGGCGATCCGCGACAGCACGCCCGACCGCGCCACGTACGTCTTCGGCCCCAGCGGCGCGACGCTTTACACCACGACCGGCGCGGCCCCGGACCACGCGTACAGCATCGGCCGGGCGCAGTTCTCGTACACCATTGAGCTGCGGGATACCGGTGACTTCGGGTTCGTGCTTCCCCCTGGCCAGATCCGGAACACGGCCGTCGAGAACTGGGCTGGCCAGAGAGTGCTGTGGAGCCTGCTGGACGAGGTGTTCTTTGATGGCACGGGCCCGGCGCAGCTGTATCAGGGTATTGTCTAGAGACTGGGAATTTGAAAGTGCCTAGTGGCAGCTGGGAAGTTGCCTGGAAGGGTGACCGCCTCGTGGAGTCGGTGAAACAGCCACGAGGGAGAAATCCGGACGAGCATCAACAGATCAGCTACCCCAGATATATTCAATACATACACCACGGCATAATCACCACCAGGAACAAAATTCGACGCGTGATCTAGTGCCGCCCTGAATGTTCTGTCTGTGAGCCCAGAGTAGTGCCAACAGCTCCAACATCCCGTCCGCCTCGTCGCCCTCACTCCATGTCAACATCACGAATCCACCATAGCACGGCCCAGTTGACGCCCGCCACGCCGGCAAGTATCCACAGCGGCAGCGCGACCAGGTCGTGCCGCAGGCCCCAGCCCAGCAGCCACCCGCCGGCCGTGGGCCCGACGATCCGCGCGGCGCTGGAGATGGTCATCGCGAGGCCGTGGATCGTGCCCAGCATGGACGCCGCATCTTCAACTCCTACTCCACCTCCCTCTCCTCCGCCACGAGGTCCTCCGCGCATCTCGCGCCGCTCGGTTCCCTCATGGTCACCTCTGGCCGTCTTCCCGGCCGGCACCGTGGCGCAGTCGTTGACCAGCATGATAGTCGCCGGGTTGACAAATGTCCTGCTGACGACCTGCAGCGCCAGCACGCCCACCAGGCACGCCCACATGAACCCCGGCTGGTCCTCGGGCACTAGTATCACCAGCGGCAGCAGCACGTAGGCTGCGATGCTGAGCGGGAGGAATGCGCGGTACGAGCTGCGCACGCCCACTGTCGCGACGAGCCGCGGGTACAGCAGGATCTGCAGCGGCAGGCCCAGCGCGCCGAGGGTCGTCGAGGCAAGGCCCATCTGCTGCGAGGAGAGGCCGAGACCGCCGGCGAAGAAGAAGAATGGTCGATGAGAAGGGGACGACGGGGATGTGTGGGAGCGTGGAGTGGGCAGCAGCGTCGAGAATATGGCGTAGAACGCCGACATGTGCAAGGCGTGCAGGAAGCGCTGGAGCATGGTGAGCAGGATGTTGGGGGTCAGCAGCTGGCGGAGGCGGGGTCCGGGACTCGCTCTTTTCTGTTGCTCATGTTGCCTCTGGTCGATGCTGTTGCCGTCCTGGCGGTGTTCTGAGATACAGCGACGAGGTTCGGCCAGAGGTGAAACACACGGCGATACTTCCCCGTCGCAGTCCGCAAGAAGTGATGCTTCCTCAGGCGACGCGCTGCCACCGCCTTGCGCGACTCCAGCATCCCCTATCGTCGAGTGCAGTGACCGCTTTTTCCTGCTCCCTGTGTATCTCCACATGATCGCCTTCCCCAGCCGCCTCCCACGATCCGGCCTCCCCTGGAGGCGTGGATGCGTTTCGTCCAGTCCCAGAACCACCGCGAGCGCCGCAGTCCCTAAGACAGATGCGAACAGTAGATTCGGCAGGACATAGGGAAACGCGAGGAGCCACCTGTTCCCGTCCCCGTCCCTCTCTCCGCCGAGGATACCGCCCGGCCCGAAGACCGACGGAAGGGCACGCACGGGGTCGGCAAGGAACCCGGCGAGCAAGGGGCCGATGATGACGCCTACGTTGTAGCACATGGGCAGCAGGAGGAAGGCGCGGGGCTGGTGTCTGCGTTTTGTTTTGTCCGCTTGTCAGTGAATCGTTCTCGGTCTGCCTGTGACATGGCTGCGTCTGCACTGGGAGGAGGCAGAGGGGGTAGTAAGAACAGCCAGCTTAAGTTCATGATCATCCCAGTAGGGATGGAAGGGAACCTGGAACTTACCTCCTCTCCCCGACAACCTCGCTGACCATGGTCCGCAGCACGCCGACATTCCCATTGACCCCTCCTGCCAGCGCCCTCCAGCAGACCGCCTCCCAGAAGGTCCTTGCGAACCCCATCCCCAGCGCGGCCGCCGCGCTCCCAACCAGGCCGACCACCAGGACCTTCTTCCTGCCCCAGGACTCAGAGTCCGCAGCCCGGCCCCAGAGCATCGCGGTGAGGCACTGCGCGGCGGCAAACGTCGCGGTCAGGTACCCGGCCTGCAGGACGATGTCGGCCGCGGGGGTGCCCCGCGGGTTGAGGAAGGTGAGCTGGTGGAAGAGGTAGGACGTGAAGGCGCGCTCGCTGAGGGGCTCGGCGAGGCGGGCGAGGACGATGACCGCGAGCTGGGCCTTGTGCGGGAGGGCGGACCACGAAGATTGTGAAGATAGTAATGAGAGCGGTACCGTCAGACCTTGTTGATGACCTAGTAGCCTGGGTGAGCCTGTATCTAGTCCAGGTGTCGCCGAGTCTGATGACTCTGATGATGCTGATGAAGACGATATGGGTCTTGAGCTGAGTGACGGCGAGCTGGCGGTGTCGTAGTTGGGCGCCCAAGCCTGCTGGAGCAGAGGGGTCTGGTGTGACGGCACGCCAAAGCCATCCTGACTCGACGAGGTCTGAGGCAGGACCATTGCTACTCGTGGCCTAGTATTATTGTCACCTCTCGTGACAGTGGACGCGCGCTTTCATGTGCAATCCATGGTGTATCAGAGTCATGGTGCGGATATGCACGCAACACAGATGAGCAGGGGCGGTCGACTACAACAGGACTGTAAATGTAAGCTGGGGACCAGCTCTGACGTTGTGGACGTGGGGTTGCTGCTGGGAATTCGTCTGCCTAATTGCACTCGAGCCCGGCCTGCATCCCGAGACGGCCAATCGGGGACGACAGTCCGCCGCCGAGCCTGGGGCTTGCCAAGGTCGTTTCTTTTCTCAGCTACACTGCCCGATGCGGAACAATCATACAATAGTCAGGGGATGAACCGAGGGCGTGCAGATCTTGGGCCACCCCATAAGATACTTAATTTCAACAGTGTGTAATATGTACAACGATGCTGACCTTGGTTATGCCCGCTTGCTTTGATCCCCCTCATCGAGTGTACATAGAATACCAGATCTACCGTCCCAGGGCTGCTCAACCACCAAAGTAGCTTGTAACTCTACGTTGGACTCACGGCTCTGGCTCCGTCCGATCCATGTTTGACAACTCCAACACTGCAGTACTTGCATCACCCCAGCTCATGGTACAAGTATATCATGTGTAGTACAGCGAGGCAGGCACAAGCTGGACTCGAGCAGCGCCAGAGCGAGTCTCGACAGTCTTGACGCTCCCATTGGGGCTGTCTTGGCGCTCAGTTATCGTCGCAGGATTGGCACTGGCTGCGTCTTTTGCCATCTGAAGCGCCAGCACGAGCTGTTCGGAAACTCTCGCCCGCTTCCCGGGTGGAAGCCTCTGGCCGCTGCCCGTGTCCGTCTCAGGTCTGGGTCGTTTCGTGCCGATAGCAGTCGACGCGGGAGGATGCGGCACGCCACCATCCAACTTGATGCGTGTCAGTTTGACTAGTTTGGCCTGATTCTTGGTGGCCGGTGGTGGCTGAGATGACGCAGGCTTGGCTTGCGGCTCTACCTTGATGACGGGCCTTGGAGTTGGCTCCCCGGTGGCAGCAGCTGGAGGTGTTGAGGAAGAAGCATCACCAGGGCTGCCAAGCTGCTCAGGTTGTGGTTCCGTTTGTTCCGTTGCACCCATCCTCATCATCCTCATCTTTTTCTTCTTCTTTTTCTCCGACTTTGTAGCCCTCTTGAGCTTCTCCTCCGGCATCGCACCGAACCGCAGCGAGATCACACTTCTGAGCTCGACCACCTTTTTCGACAATCGTGCCACACGCTGATACTCTCCCCTAGCGACTGCCTTGCTGACGCTGTGGATCTCGGCCATCGCGCTGCCCGTGCGCTTGAGCAGCTTGGCCTCGAGGACGTGCACCTTGCGTATGGCGGTGATGAGCGGCAGGAGATGTGCGTGGTTCTTAGCCAGCCAAGAAAAGTTCTCCTTGGTGGCGACGGCCGTGCGTCGGCGCTCTGCGCGGCTGATGGCCGGGTCGTTCCAGATGTCGTCCATCACGGCTGCCCAGAGGGTGTACTGGGTGTCGCCTCCCTTGAACTTCGGCACAGGAGCCACGTCCGCCTTGGGGTCGAAGTCGGGGACCGGGAGCGTGCCGTCCTGCCACCTGGCAAAGTGGTCGAGCTCGGGCTTCGTCATGACTTCCTTGGCTTGCGTGATTGCTGTGGCTATGAGCCGGTCGTGATCGCTGGGTGGGACCATGGCTTCCAGCTTGTCGTGGGTCAGCCGAGTGCCGGTGATGGCCACGATGTTCTCAAGCTTCTGGATGAGCTGCTCGAGCGTATCCTCTTTGGTAGGTAGCGCGCATGCCGCGAGTATGTCTGAGGCGGTGATGTACTGCTCTGCCATTCGGGGCCAGTGTTGATGGTTGCGCCGCGTGCCAGAGGCTGCAACGAGACTGGCGAGGGAGAGATCGGATCGGTTGCGGAAGTGAGCTGGTCGATACAGCGACGTGAGATGCCAGGGTGGTCTTGTTGCACGTGGAAAGAATGGCCATCTAGAAGTATGCCGAAAGAATGATGGCGTTTGCTGAGTGTCGCCCACGACGCGTCGGATGCTCTTTCAACGTGGTGGGGAAAGTTGAACGGCCAGGAGCATTGATTCTCATCCAAAGGCATCATGTAATCCCCAGAGGGAAAGGGCAACGCACGTCGTTGCCGTGGTGGCAACGGTCCAGTGGACGATGCCTCACAATTGGCAGCCTGTCTGTGCATGCAGCGCACAAGAGCTGGCTGGCAAGGCAAGATCATACTGGTGGTTCAGGACTAGTCAACGCAGATGCACTGCATTTGAGCAGATCAAACTGCTTTTGATGGGTCAATTTCTTGATGTACAAGGTATACTAAACGGTGTCATGGCTGTTCCTCTTCAAGTACCGTCGGCGTGACCGCCTAGGAAAATAGTCTTAGCCATTATGTCTATCATAACACCGACGACTACTCTGATTGTCTGACTGGACTCCTTTGTCAGTACCGTGGCCGTTCTTATGGCACTTGACAATCAGGATCGGCAGGGATTCCTCCAACAAGGTATATCTGGGTTGATCAGAAGCCAGGACGAAGGCGACTACTCTCCTTGAAGGGTGGGAGCACAGCTGGTTCCATTGAGGATCCAGATGACAGATTGGGCTAGTCTGGTGGTGGACGAACCGGGCTGTTGCCTTGAGGCGTCCCTGCATCCAAGCCTGGAATGCGCCATGTCAGGCAGGCCTCAGACATAACCAACAATGTGGCGCAGTGGCCTGCCCCGCCCAGAACGAGGGGCGCTTGAATGGCAAGGCCCATGACTCTCGATGACGCCACTTGGTTCCCTCGCTTCCGGGCATGGCGATGTCCACGTCCGCTCGGCTGGTGTCAGGAAGCTGGCCAAACTCGATCCATCCCATCGGCAAAGGCTTGCTGAACACGATGGATCTCGAAGCATGGGTCGCACAGGCTGCCTGATAAGAGCCCAGGCGCTTGTGGCTTCTTCAGCGGCCGCGGAGAGAGAGTCGGCGCTTAGCTACCCCGCACGCGCTGCTGCGCAAAAAGAAACGGGGCCTTTGTCACCCGAGAGGCAGGGATGCTGTGCCGTGGTCGACGGGAGACATATAGTCTGGCTTCTGGACCCCTCCTCCCCTCGGGCCCTGGTCTTAGCTGCTTTTGCTGAAGAGCACAGCATCGGCCACCTCGACGACATGGCAGAAGCCGTGGGGCTCATCTCGGGCGTCCTTACGCTCGCAGTCTACGCCCTCAAGTCCTGTAGACAGCTTTCCAAAACCATCCAAGAATTCCCAGTTCTCCCCCGCCAAGTCCGCGAACTCCTCGGCGAACTGGCCGCACTCGACGCCGTCCTACGGGACCTCTCCAACAATAGCAATATCAACCTCAAAGTGGACCTTACGGCCCTCGAACTCGCGCTCGAGCAATGCAGGCGGTCGTGCGATGACGTCGGGGCTGAGCTTCAGAAATACTGCACAAGGTCAACCGAGAGTCGCACCAGCTTCCGCGATTGGGCCAAGCTTAAATGCAGCAGCGGCGATGGCATCGATGGTTTCCGCCAGCAGTTGATTGGGTACAAGACCACAGTCGCTGTGGCCGTGGCCTTCGCGACGCTGTGAGTAAACCTGTCTCGTTCTTGCTCCCTGTAGTTTTCGCCACTAATTGCTAATCTGCGAAACCAACAGTCAGACCTCTGTGGCGACCAAAGAGGCTGTTAGCGATTGTCGAGATGCTATCGCAACGGCAACCATCGACCTACAATCCCATCTGCAAGGAGTGCAGACCAAGCTCGAGATACTGTTACGACGAGCAGAATATGATACCGACGCTGATGAGCCTGTGCGAGCTCGTATGGAGGCCGAGTTGCTGAGCACGGAAAAAGGCATCCAGTTCTGTGGCGAGCTTTCGGGAGCTATACAGAAGATTCACGACAGCTTCTTCGGCGACGAAGGTGACGGCGGCGCAGTGTCAGAATCTCGACCATCATCCGAAGCACTATTTGGCGAGGGACTAAGCGGCTGCTTGCATCATATGCGTTTCACGCTGGCACAGCTTGAAAACAACCGGCAGAGAATCCAGCAGGGTATGGGGGCAAACCCCAAGGCTAAACTGTCCGCGGAAGATGAGGCGGCATCAGAACGACTTCAGACAGAAGCGAGGACCCTCCGTAACTGCTTGGACTTCTGCTCCAATGTAGACGAAGTGCTCGAGTCACAGATGAGCAACATCGAGAACTATGCGGACGGGGACGATATCATTCAATACATGGTGTCAACCGATGGCAAGCCACTCCTCGGCAAGAACAAAGGTTCCGGAAAGAGGCTCAAGCAAGCTGGCGGCCATCTCAGCGACGGGTCTTTCCAGCAGATGTCTCAAGACTTCAAGGAGATCAGCATTCACGAGAAATTGCGACAAGAGCAATCCCCACCGAGCGCGCCGAGCACACCGAGCACACCGAGCGCTTCACAACCCACGACGAAAAAGGCAGATGGAGCCCCTGTGCAAGACTCGCCCTTCGGTGCGCGTTACGGTACGGGTCTACCGCTTGGCAACTGAAGGCCCGGGCCGGTGGTTGCCACGACAGGTGCTGGCAGAATAGGATATACCCAGATATAAGAACATGGCTTGAAAGTCCAAAACCACTCTGCAGACAGCTTCGCAGGCCGTGCTGCTGCCCCTGTGAGCTTCATGTCAGTCGCAGATGCAGTCATATTCCAGCCGTCTACCAATTTGACCCAGCATAAGAAACCAGCTTGCTGTGCAGAGTGGAGCTGGGCTTGTCACAAATGAGAAGGTGACGGTGGGACTCAGGATGTTCCTACTAATAGATTTCAGGATCCATAGTAGATTGGTTATACTCAATTAGATCTATCACAACGATTAGCTCATATGGATAGGAAATATATATTCTTTCGGGCCCAACGTTTAGACTTGAATATCGAAGCAGGTTCACGAATCCTTCATCACTACGTGGGCGAAGTTCAAACACTACCACTATCCTCGGATGTGATTTTCTCTCGAAAGATCTTCATGTCTCCTAGAGGAAATATCCCCGCTGTGTGCTTATCTGGCAGAATCAATGGTCGTGAATAACATTCAGGTTCATAGTTGAGGTATAGTGACACTAGCTATCTGTTTCATGAACAGCTATCTAGATGGAATTACTCTGACGTAAGTAAGCCCGTACTCCGTAGCTTACTGCCAGCTCAACTAAGACTCCCGTGATCCAGGTGGCAAGCTCACTGTGTGACCGCGTAGACCAGTAGTCTGCATCATGATCCAAATGTCGGCAAGTGCACCTCGCTTCCACATCGGCTGTCGTGTATATGGAGCCATGATCGACCAAGAGCCTGCGAAACGATCTGCAGCATCATTTCAACAGGAGCAAAGTCCCCGCAGGGCAATTCAGCGAACGGCTAGTCCCGCAGGCTTACCAGGCCGGACACTGCCGGGATTACCGCCAGCCTTTCCTCCCGAGTCGTCATCTGGCAGCACGTTCCGCTCACCGAGCTGCTCACTTTGTCGCACGTTGGAGCCGGGACGATGACCCGGCCGTACGAGCAGGGGTTCCCACGGCATGTGGGTGACGTTTTGTCCTGCGGAAGAGGCAAGCATGGTGCAAATCCGTGTTCAGCTCATGGAGCCCCCTCGCCTCGTGTTTCTGCAAGACAACGTGCCACAGTTGACGTCACCTAACCGGTAGTTCTGAGACCCCTGATATCGAACCCCTTTGCAGCCGGATCCCTGAGGGGGTGACAAAAGCATTGCCAGCTTGCCATTCGTGCGACTTGGTTGGTACAGCGTGGTCCTTCAGCCATCCAGGAATAGCACTGCGCAGCAATAGTTGTCCCGGTCTTATGCGGAGGAACAGCAGGCCGACTCCCTCCGGCGGAGCCTCGAGGAAGGGGGCGTGCGGGAAGCCCCACGGGCCCGTGGCGATCGGTTCAGCTCGCTGCAGGGGACCTGCCAATTGCCGTTACGCAACATGGCCACGCGGGGGCGGCGATCGGCCTGATGGGCTTCAGGTCTGCCCCATCGGGAAGGCAGAGTGCGTCTGCCGAAGCGATCATCCCTTCTAGGACCGAACTCTGATCTCATAGCCCGTTGCTGCCAGAGGCTCGCAGGATCCTCCACGGCTTCATCCAGTGTCCAACACGAATATATAAGCTGCATCCATTCCTCCTGCCAAGCGGTAGGCCAAAAAGGCTCAACAACAGAATCAGTCAGGCATCAGCACAACCAGCTACCTCTACATCTAAACGAACCCTTCGACAACACTTGCAACTTCCTTCACTCTTCCTTCTCAAGACCTCCCACAAACCACCCATCATGCAACGCACAATCATCGCCGCCCTCGCCGCCCTCGCCTCCGTCGCGAGCGCCCAGTGCAACATCCCCGATGTCAACACTGCCACGATTAACCTCATTACCGAGTTTGAGGGCTTCCGAGCCAACATTTGTGAGTCCCATCCCCTCCTTCTCTTCCAAAGCTCCTACACAAATATTTAACCCTCTTCCCTTCCTCCCAGACACCGACCCTACGGGCAACCCAACAGTAGGCATCGGCCACCTCTGCCGCGACTCCCGCTGCAGCGACGTGTCGTACCCGATCCCCCTTTCTGAAGCCAACGGCAAGAAGCTCCTCGCCGACGACCTGGGCACGTACGAGGAGTGCATCACCATGATGACCAACTCGCGCGTCGTCCTCAACCTCAACGAGTTCGGCGCCCTCGTCTCCTGGGCCTTCAACATGGGCTGTGGCGCCGCCAAGGGCTCCACCCTCATCAAGCGCCTCAACGCCGGCGAGAAGCCCCAAACCGTGCTCCCGCAGGAGCTGCCCAAGTGGGTCAACGGCAACGGCCAGGTGCTGCCGGGCCTTGTGCGCAGGAGGAACGCCGAGGTCGAGCTTGCCAGGACCGCGACGTCGAGCCCGGCGCTGCCTGCGTGCAGCTAAGGGGGATTAGGCTGGGAACAGAACACAAAAGTGGAGAGGTTCCGGAGAGGAGTTCGCAAAGTAGGTTTCTGAAAGGAACGACTTGTCACGATCTTAGGAGCGGAGCAAATATTGTGGAAGAACTAGTGCAGTAAGCCACGGTTTCAGGTAGTTGTTCACAACAAAACACATTGATAATGCACAGCCTTCCGCTCGTGTATGTCTGTTCGTGATGGATCGTCACAAGTGACGGTTTTCTCTAAACTGTCGTCTGTGCGCTTGCATGGGGAACGAATCTGGCCCGAAACGCATTTACCAGGCGGCTATGTTCATGTTCGTATTGGTAGAATGCAAGAACCAACCATGGCCAAGAAAAAGAAACTCAGGTAGGAACAGGCAGCATTAGTCAACACTCGCAGGAGCCCTGATCCTATTGTGCGGGACACCTCAGGAACAGAGGGGATTATGTGTACCCGCCAGCCTTGAAGAATTGCCGTGGCCAGCTGAGCTTGATGCGGCCGTGGTACGCGACCCGCGCAGCGATGATTGGACTAAGCGGAGAGACCCGCGCTGCAGCCAACCGCCACCAGCGTCAACGGGGGATTGTTTGGACAAGACTGGCTTGATGCAAAGTATGTGCTGCATTGTCGTAAATTACTCGTGTAAGAGCCCGCAGCTTGGGATGCGGGCAGATCTGCGGACGTGTCTTGGTCAACCGGGCATCGTCAGAGGCAAGGCGGATGCTAAATAGTAACACGCAGCAATTAGGCGCTGACGTGGGGCAAAAAGACACATGCGGGCAGCCCGCAGGGTCAGCCAAGGCGTACTTCCGAGTCCATGCATATCACGCAGCCTTATCACCCAAAACAATACAGAGCAAGATGTGCTAAAGAACTGCTCGAACATCCCCGGCCTTTCCGTGCCTGGATGGACAGTCAACTGGCTGTACTCCCTCCAGAAGGAGTGTCTGAAGCTCAACGATTCCTCGTTCGACAAAACCAGTAGAACACATTCGGTTCAAAACTACGCTGGCCTTCTCTTCCGTCGTACGCAGCGCAATCACGTGGGCTTAGGCCATCTACTGCAATGGCCCTCGGCAAGAGTCTCAGACGCGTCTTTGCCCGGAACAAAAGCAGGGTATCGCTATGGCCATCCCCGTCATCCGAAGCAGTCTGGGAGAGCATCCAGACACCACCGCGCTGGTGGCTGACGGAGGGCGCCGCTGCCCAAGGGGGAAGCCACGCCGCTCCCGAGGGCATACTTGTGGTGGCAGAAATGGAAGGCTCACCGGGACCATTGCGGCCGCAGGACCCGACGAGCATATCTCCCACGACGACTCAACATGTTGTAATCGAGCAGGACATGCGAGCCCGCGAAGGCCGGCCCGGAGCACAGGCGTTGGCGGTGGCCACGGACGATAACAGGTTCGAATTTGTCCTGCAGGTCCTCGAGGCGTCGGCGCAGGAGCAGGCCGCGGCGCTGGCGGCTGTGCAGGAAGCAACGGCGGCGCAGCTGCGGGATGCAGGACACACGATCGAGGTGCTGAGGGTGGAGAGCTGCGAGCTAAGAGAGCGCACCGAGGCCCGGCAGGCAGAGCTGCAGGCCCGCGTCGCCGAACTGGAGAGGCAGCTCGTCGAGTCACGGGAGCGTGCGGCGCGGACGGAACCCATCCTCGCCCTGCTGGCCAAGCAGGCCATCCTGACGGCCAGTGGCGGTGCGTTGCAAAGCGGGAGCCGAGGCGGCAGCAACAACAACAACAACAACAGTTTATCGGACTTCATGTTCGGCCCCGACCATACGGCTGCGTGTGCCAGCCTGGAGAGCTGCCACAAGCTCCTCGAGCTGGCATGCCGAGGGGAGACGCTGCTCCTGTGCGACTCGTGCGGCGTGCCCCAGGCCGGGCCGAGCGAGCTGTGCACCATCGTCGCCGCAGTTGGGGACGATCACAGCGAGACAGCCTCAAGTCTGCCCTTGCAATGCGGCCAGCACAACACGTGCAAGCCGTGCGGCGCGGAGAAGCTGCTCGAGTCGCTCGAGAAGAAGTGGTGGCAGGACCGGGGCGCAGACGACGTCGTCAGGGTCCACTGCCTGGCGAAGAACTGCTTCAGTGTGATGAATATCACCTCTGAGCGCAATTTCTTCAAGCTCCTGCGCTCTTTGGGGGTCAGGGACCCGGATAAGCATATTCAAGCGTAAGTCGCATAGGTCGATGTGAAGTACCTTTACGTCTCAGTTTCACCCGAGTCAATTCTAAAGAGCTGAGAAGAAGCTGAATCATGGGACCAAATAATCTGACAGAATTCCAAACACAGCTACACTCAAGCCAGGGTCTTGCGTCCACATTTACTGAGAGCGGCCCCCCAGATTACGAAACACGCGTCCAGAGAGGCCAGGATTCTGCACCGCCGACTCGAAGCCGCGGGTTTCATGGTCACTCAGCCCGCAATGATTAAAGCCCTCGAGAGCGACAATAACAATAACAACCGCGGTGAATTGGTTACCTTGGTGTCCACCGAGCGCCACGGCGTGAGCCTCCAGATACCCGTCTTCACCGGCCTCCTCAAACGCAGCAGCAGCGGCGGCAGTGGCAGCTGGTCAGAGAGGACGTGCTGCATCTGCGCCTCGAATTTCCCAGGCGATTCCCTCGCGATCTCATCAGAGGAATTTTGGGTGCGGGCCTGCGAAGGGTTCGGCGGGGAATGGATGTGGAAAGTTCTTTCGTCCTTCCCTCTGCCGAGGCATCTCGGCTGCAGCGACCACCACGAGGTCAACTTCTGCAGCGGTTGTCTCGCCACGCATATGGAGACTAGGATTGAGGAGCTCGGCAGCGCGCGATGTCACTTGCTGAGCTGTATGATGCCGGATTGCGAGCGGAGGCTGACCTATGAGGAGGTCAAGTTCTTTGCGAGCAAGGCGACTTTTGAGAAGTAGGTTCTCTTACTTTGCACTCAAAGGCAGTCGTTCCCCGCTGTGAACCCGGACGGGTCGCTTGCCTCAGAGCCAGAACTAAATACATTGTGCCATTTTTGCAGATACGACAGATACCTCCTCCTCAACCGAATATCATCGGACCCGAACTTCCGCTGGTGTCTTCGAGAAGGGTGTCGAAGCGGCCAGATCGTACCGGACGCAGCCGTCCACAACTTGCCCGAGGGCTACTATAACTGCGACGGGTGCGGCTTCGAAATGTGCTCCTCCCATCAGACAGCTTGGCACACCGGGATGACATGCGCACAAGTTAACACGCGCCAGGCGCAAGAGGAAGCTTCGGAAAGACAACAAAGAGATGGCTCACGCCAGTGGATTGAGCAGAATACCAAGACATGTCCTGGCTGCAACGTGAGGATCGAGAAGAACGCGGGATGTTTCCACATGACTTGTAAGTTGGCTTGCTCCTTTCGGCCAGCGTGTTGTAGCCATTGTTCCACAGAGCAAACTTCTCTCGCTTTTCCAAACCCTCTCCCGACGTCAGCTCTGCCACCCTTTTACGGTCTAAGAGTCCCCGACTGTCCGAAAGATCCAAGTCCCCTGCTGATATCCTTGCACGATGCCTAGGCTCCTGCGGCTTCGAATTCTGCTGGGAGTGCCTGGCTGACTGGCGCGGCATCGTCCGGCGGACAGAGGGCAACGCCACCTATGTCTCCACAGGACATAGCGCGAGTTGCTTCTTCCATGGTGCGGACATACAGCCAACACAACTAGTGGGTCGGACTCTGGAAGAGGCTGTGGAGGCGGCTCTGCAGGGTCGCGCGTGAGCCGCAAATGGCCGTTAAGAAGTGCCAAGGGACGCTTATTCGACATTTAATACCATTTTGCATAGACTCTGGAAGAACCTGAAGCAGTCATAAACATATTTTGTAAAGCAGAGAAAAGAAGTTGGCTGTGAGTGTCTTTGCATGACAGACGGCACAACTTGCATACGTCGCGGTAGACGTTATCCTACATGCACGACTCGGAGCTTGCACAGCCCGGCAGATGTTCTAAGTTCCGCGTCAAAACTATCCGTGACCGAGAGAAAAATTCTTTCCCGAACTCGATCTTGCAGTGAGTGCGCTTGTCCCGAGTGCGACCGTATCGCAATAAGTGTTCGTGTTCGGGTCCCAGTTTTTCTGTCCCCCTTAACGCTCCGTGTTCGGGTTCGTTGACCAGGAGCGAGCCAATCGGCTTCAACCATCGTACTGTGGACTACCAGATTTGAGCTGTCAGCTTGTATTAGCAGGATCACGGTCTTGTTTGAAATCAGATGTATAAGACGTCAAGTTGAGGACGTCTTCCCGAATGTCCCCAAAATAACAACAAAAACAAGTCCGTCCACCATATATTTACTCTTTAAACCTACCAGCCTCCTTTTTGACATCCAGCTGCGCACCATCACAAGACAGAGTCGAATACTGCCGTGTGAACAACATATACGCACAAAATGGTCAGCTCAACACAACAGCTCATCACAGCCGAGCAGGCGCGCAACTCGGCGTTCGACCACGCGCTGCACGGCAGCTCGGGCGCTGGGCAGGGCGGGCTCAAGGCCATGATGAGCAAGGACAACTCTGCGCGCAAAGCCGCCATGGACGAGTACTTCCAGCACTGGGACGGCAAGAAGGCCGAAGACGAGACGGCCGAGGTCCGGCAGGCGCGGACGAATGACTACGCGAGTCTGACGAGGCAGTATGTTTCTCTCCTCTTTCCTCCCCGTGTCGAAATCACACGTACTCGGTCATGGCCACATCTTGTGTCAACGGTGGCCGCGCTCAGGCAGGATTCAGGGTATACCAAATAACTGACAGACGCGACTCCGCTGGTGCAGATACTACAACCTCGCGACCGACATCTACGAGTACGCCTGGGGCACCTCGTTCCACTTCTGCCGCTTCGCGCACGGCGAGTCCTTCAACCGCGCCATCGCGCGGCACGAGCACTTTCTCGCGCACAACATCGGCCTGCGGCCCGGGATGAGGGTCCTCGACGTGGGCTGCGGCGTCGGCGGGCCCGCGCGCGAGATTGTCAAGTTCGCGGGCTGCCATGTCACCGGCCTGACGATCTCCGAGTACCAGGTGCAGAGGGCGACGCAGTATGCGGCCAAGGAGGGGCTGAGCGCGAAGATGAAGTTTGTGCAGGGTGATTTCATGGTACGTGTCACGCTGATTTTCCACATCTGTGTCACACGGGACGGGTGCGAGGGAGAAACCAAAGGAGATTGTACACTAACCACTTGCCTGTTGCCCGTACACAGAAGATACCGTTTCCCGATAACTCATTCGACGCCGTCTACGCCATCGAGGCGACCGTCCACGCGCCCTCGCTGCAGGACGTGTACAGCGAGATCCATCGCGTGCTGAAACCCGGCGGCACATTCGGCGTGTACGAGTGGCTCATGACGGACACGTACGACAACGAGGACCTCGAGCAGCGCCGCATCCGACTCGACATAGAACAGGGCGACGGCATCGCGCAGATGGTGACGGTGCAGGACGGGCTCGCAGCCATCAGGGGCGCGGGGTTCGAGCTCAGGCATCACGAGGACCTTGCCGCCGCCTACGACGAGGAAGATGCGAGAAGCGGCAAGGGCGGCAACGAGGGGGGCGCGGCGGCGCCGTGGTACTGGCCCATCGGCAGCGACGTGCGGTACGCACAGACGGCGTGGGACCTGGTCACGGTGCTGCGGATGAACCGCTGGACGAGGCTCGCGTCGCACGCCATGATGGGTGTGCTCGAGACGGTGCGCGTGCTGCCTTTCGGCACCAAGGCGACGGCCGAGAGCCTGGGCCGCGCGGCGGACGCTTTGGTCGAGGGCGGGCGGAGGAAGCTGTTCACACCGATGTACCTTATGGTTGCGCAGAAGCCCCTGGATAGCGAGGCGCAGTGATGGAGATGACGAGCTCTTGTGGCTGTGAACTTTCCCTGGACAACTCGAGCATGGTCATCTTGGGTAACATCGTTGCGTGGGCTTGTGAGATTTGCGCAGATAGCATTATGATTGCCAACCAGATCCTGGTAACACTACCAGATCCTGGTAACACTAGAGTAATAGAGATGCTTTCAGAAGCCCGACTTCGCAAGTGTTGCGGTTGATGTCTTGCTTGTCATTACAGCTGAGTAAGAGAGCATGCAGGTTTGGGTATCGCGAGCAGAATACGGGAGGCCTCCATCTCATATCATCTCGTGCAGGGGGTTTGACCCTTGACAACAAAACAGCCACGCTGCAATGCAACAGCAGCAACCCTTGCCATCACTCCAAGCAGGCTGGAGGCGAAAAGCCCGCTCGACCCGCATGGGAGTTGGGCATCGTGAAGATATGCCACGAATCTGGGCTTTACCAACTTTCTATTCATGAAAGGCATCGGGGTAAGCATTTGTCTCTCTGAAAACTGCAACATTGTTGTCCCTAGATACATCACGATTCTGTGAGCTGTCGATCGAAAGTCGTGAACCGAATCTTGGGCGGTATCGCTGCATGCTGTCGATGTGCTTCGTGGGTCTGCACCTGAACCAGACGTCAGCAGCCCGGACAGAGTGGATCTAGGGCTATGTTATCGGAGTGTCACCAGGGGTGCAAAGTAGTTCGAGAACGGCACATGCTACATATCCTGTAGCAGAGGCTCACTGACGACCAGTTCTGGAAATGCTCTGAAGGATGCATTCGGACACTGGAAGCTTAGCTCAGTGCTGCACGGGGTCTCTGGGGATGTCTAGTCTGTTGACATCGTGACCAGTGAAGTGCTCTTAGCTTCCCCTTGGCATGTGCAAGAGCCTCCAGAAAGCGGGCCTTGTCCTAGTAATCCGTCAATCAACATCAGGCAATTGTGGCAGTGCTCAAGCCTCCGTCTACTGTTTAGGGGCAGGATGCGAACTCGACTTCTGCCTGCGTGGGAAATATAGGCGGGCTGATGCTGGGGCTCTGTGATTCCAGGGCTTGGAAGTGCACTTTTCCCCCACATCTGGATACCCTTCCAGCCAGGCCGGTCCTTTTGGTTGGTGTTGTGTGGAAGTCGGCACATGAAGCCTTGAGGACTCCCTTACAGCAAGGGAAGCCGTAGTCGGGCAGTGCAAAACTGCAAAAAGACAGATTGTGACCACGTAACAATGCATACTGACCAACAGCCTGATTTGGGAGACGATAAATATCAACTGCACAGGTGTGCATGTCTGAAGAGACAACCGCCAACAGCAATTCACACCACGTCCAACTAAGCCACCAAGGCAGACTCTACAAGCTCACGAATTCCCAGTGTCTCTAAACGGCAAATCAAACGAAGGATGAGCCGCCTCGCCGATGCTCCGCTGATCCAGTCCGTCTTCTCGGGGCTGGTGACCCTTCCCGCACTCGCGTTGGGAATTGCCAGTCTCGTCGTTCTCAACAAGGGCAATGACCCGGTCCGCAGAGGCTTCAGATGGCTTGCATTCGCAGCGCTGTCATTGTTCGTGTACGTGATCTAGTCTACCCGGCGTTCCCTCGAGCAGACCCAGCCGCTCATTTGACCTACATTGTAGCCCTGGACTGACCATTTCCTGAACTTCACAGCTACGCGTTGTTCGTGTGTGTGATGAACGCAATGAACGAGGGGACCGGCTTCAGCTTCGAAGTAGCCATGGGACTCTCTGCGGGCGGTGGCTTCGCAAGAAACATGGCACATATTCAGCTGCTGTTCGTCATCCTGGACCTCGTCTCAGGCCACCTCCTGCTCTGGAACCGCGCCCCGCGCCTACAGAAGACCGTCCGCTGGGGTTCCTACGGCGCCGTGGCGGTGCTTTACGTGCTGAGTCTGACGATCTTCATCGGCTATCTGACCCTCGACACTTCCTACTTCCTCGATGAGAACAGCACCAGACACTATAGTAAGATCTTTCGGGCATCCAACTTCCTCCTGCTGGCGTTGCACAACGCGGCTCTGGTTTTGTGTGTCTATGTGCTGCGCGTAGCGAAGAAGGTCGACCACAAGGGACAGGTACGTCAGCGATTGAGGGCCCCCGTCTTCGGATCCCCTCGGGCCGTCGAGCAATTCCCCCTTTGAGTTCAAAGCACTAACAACAACTCTCACCCCATCTCGCAGACGCCTGTGCTCCTCCTCATCGCAGCCTCCTTCGTCTGGGCCCGCACAATCTTCGTCCTGGCCTCCGACATTGTCAGCATGATCCCCATCCCAAAGCGCAGCTTTCTCGCCGCGGCATCCGAGGAGTGGTGGAACATGCAGATCAGGCGCAACAATACATATATTGCCGAGAGCTTCGCCGAGATGTTCCTGCCCCTCGCCGCGATCGCAGTGCTTTACGCTGCTGGGAAGCGCAGGCAGGGTGGACTGTGGTCTGCCGAGAGCGCTGCGGACGCTGCGGCTGTCGTTGACACCGATAGCGATGTAGAGAAGCAGCAACAGCAGTCCCTGCAGAAATAAGCCACGATATCGGTTCTAGACGATCCAGGTTAGGGTCGTGAGACTGCCTCGATCTGGATACTAAAGCTGAGAGCCTGGGATATGAGTTGCTTCAGCTTGGGGATATGGATTCTGTCGGATGGTGGTGCCTTCCACTTGGCAGCCACAACATGGGCCGCCTTCATATAGAAACACGCTAGATGTTGCGCAATAGCTACATGGTCTTGTTGCCAATGGTTGGTGCTATGCTTCAACACGGGGAATACAATAGGCAGTCAATAGATTTGAACAATGGTTTTACTACTTTTAGGTCCGATGCGCAGTGTACGCACTTGATCTCGAAGCATGCCAAATTATGGTTTTAAACCCTTCAGCAGCCGTCCTGCCGTTATTCTTTGATGACCCCTAGGGGTCATCCAGGTCCTCTTCTTAGTTCAGCGCAGCAGAGCACTCGATCTCGACGAGCGCTCCCAGCGGCAGCTGAAACACGGCGACACATGTACGGCACTATGCAGCAGCCAAGTAGTCAGCCTCTCCGTGCAATCTCGTAAGTCGAAAACGCTCGGGGCTGCGAACACGGGGTCCAATTCGGGGTTTTGGGCATAAAGAGGAGGGACTCACCGGCTTGTCCTTTCCCGTGAAAACCTCGTCCCACGCCTCGTTCATGGCAGCGAAGTTGTCCATGTTGGTGATGAAGATGTTGGACTTGTAGACATTGTCGAAAGAGGACCCCGCTTCCTCAAGGATGGCGGCGATGTTCTTGAGGGCTTGGCGCTGCAATTTTGTGATGTTCCACGGTCAGTCAAAGCTCGAGTGAGCTTAAACTCAATTGTGGTCATTCTGATCATGACGAGTCGAGAGATTGGCATACCGTCTGCTCCTTGACGCCGCCGTCGACCATCTTCCACGTCTCCGGGTCAAGACCGATGTTACCCGACGTGTAGACGGTGTCCTTGTACTTCACGGCCTGGGAGAACTGGGGCAGGGCCTCGGGCGCCTTGGAGGTGGTGACGGTGGTGAATGGGGCCATTTTGATGTGAAGGTCCAAGTCTTCGGCGATAGGAAAGGTTCTAGTGAGATGTGGAGGTCTGAAGTCTGCTTCACTTGATCATGGGAGATTGTTGAGAAACAAGAGCTGGAAGGAGTGGGGTTGAGGGGTTCATGTCATACGCCGGGGCGGAGTCGGAAGCGGAGAAGCTGCGCCGTCGGGTGCTTACCAATCGACACGTTACCATACACGAGAGGACTTTGACGATGACTTTACTATCTCGGAGTCCCTATTTGTCTGACCGAGCATTGAAAGTTGAATGGGCTGTGTCGGGAGTTCCAAACAGCACCTGCATGGACCAACAGTCGCTGCAATGCCGGATCATCGACGCAGAGCCAGGATCAGCAGCATTGCCGGAACACCCCAGTATAGCAAGGCGATGAGCTCAGTGGTCAATACTGAAGAGCAGAGCCGAGGACTAGGCAGTTCCAGATCTCCTCATGAGCGGAGCGATGGAACTTGTTCACACCGGTGTTGACAACACGTGAAGGACCTTGTACAGGGCCGGTTTGCGCCAGACGAGACATGCCCTGACCCTCCACCTTTGAGGGCATCCCGGTGACACGTACTCCTGGGGCGCACCAGGTCGCCTGCTACAGTCAGAGATGAGGGGCTGGATAAGGTCGACGAGAATATCCTGTTGTCCTGTTGCCTGCGTCCGGGCCTAGGAGCGCATTGTCAGCAAGCACCAGACGCCGGCGAAGTTTGCCGACCCCGGCTCGGGCTGGGCTTGTTCTGGCCGATTGGAGCTCGTCGACGGGTTCCACCTCGACCGCCAAGGCGCAGGCATTTGTCAGCTGCGCCAGCGGAGTGACGACTGTCTGGCGATTGGTGATGGGCAGAGGGAGGGCAGCTTGAGCAGCGTCAGAACAGCAGTCCCGGGAGTCGACCACATCTGTCCCACCGCATGAGAAAGCTGCCCGTTGCAGGCCACCACGATGCATCAAGTGTCGGACCTCTTCTTCTGTCCCATATGCGACAAACCCTTCACAAAAGGTAAGCGTACAGCTGACCTCACCCTCGCCGGGATGTGCACCGATAGCTAGCAACGGCCAGCCCTAGTTAACATGATCTCTCTACCGCAGAGTCCACAAGAGACCGCCACAAGCCCTACTGCCGCCGAGTGCGCTCCGGCACCAAGCCGCGCCGCCAACGGGCCTGTAAGCACTGCAGGCAGGCCAAGCTGAAGTGCGACTTTGCCGACCCCTGCAACACCTGCAACACCAAGGCTCTCACGTGTTCATACGAACATGGGCAGCCTCAGAACCGCCAGCCTGCCATACGGGCCGGCAGGGCTGAGCCGGCGTCCACGCCTGACAAGGTACCTGTTTCGGACGCCGAGAATGTCCCCTTGGATCTAGCACTGCCTTCGAATTTCACGATAGACGACACCTGGGACATCCTGGACTTCAGCCTCGACGCCTTCCCACCTACACCCGTCAGCCTCGACTTGCAATCGAACGCACAGACAAAGGGAACATACGACTCACTCCAAGAGCTGATCATGGCCACATCTCAGCCATCTTCAATCATCTACTTCTCGACGCCACCACCCCTCCTCTCGTTGTCATCCCCTTATAACCACTCTCCATTTATCCCACGGAACGTCTCCCCTTCGTGGCGGCATTTCCTTGCCTCTAATCTACGATCCTATCCACGGATGATGCTGCAGCTGGACACATTGCCGCCCTTCATCCACCCGCACAACTATCAGCTCTCCCTACAAAGCAACATTGAGATAGACAGCGGTGCATCTACATCAAGTTCGGCTGATGCCAGCGAGCACCACCCTGGAGCGTTCCTTGCGAATTGTGTGGCTGTGTGCCAGCTGCTCTCGACCAAGACACCAGCCTCGGACGCGATGTTCTGGCGTGTGCTGCAGGGCGAGCTGCACGCTATTGAGGAACAGGTTTGCACCCCCTCTGTTTTGTCCTTCACCTCACTCAGCCGACGAATATGATGCTGATTGCACGCATGTTAATAGACACCACATCTCACCATCGGCCAGACCATTGGTGCGGGACAAGCGCTGATGGTGTACATCATCATCCGCCTAGTCGAGTGTGGCGGGGACTACCTGCTCAACGACTTTTCCATGTTCTACATCATGCGGGTAAGACTATAGTACATTCGCCGCCGCACGGAGCCTCGGGACTGATGAAATGCATAGGGCCTTCATCGCCGCGTGGAGCAGTTGACGTCGGAGCAACAGCTTTCGAGCACTTCTACCAGAGAACGTGACGTGCAGACAAGATGGCACGAGTGGATCCTCCTGGAGAGCCGTCGCCGGTGAGTCGAAGCCATCCTTTTTTCGAACTCGCTACCTCATCAGGACAATCCTTGACAGTGAACTGACCTGCCATTCTGGAAGCCATGTTGTGATATGCTTCCTCATCCGCCTCGTCATCTCACCCGAGTCCTTTGACTCGATATCAGATATCAACCTCCTGGTCTTACCGGCAGACAAGGCGCTGTGGGAGGCTCGGACTGCCGCGGAGTGGGAGTACCGCTACACATCAAGCCAAGGGCACCACGGGCAGCATGTAGTAGCTCCATTGGCTCTCCACGGCAACACAAGCAATGTACCTCCCGAAATCCGAGTCCTCGGTGACCTGGCCGCCGTGCAGAAAGAGGTGGTTGCTCAAAATCTGGGCAGGATGCTCGGCAGTGGTGTTGTAGTGGGCGGTGGGAGGAATGGCGCTTACATGCAGGCCGGGAGGCTGCTGGATGAATGGAACATGCGCCAGGATGGGCTGGGCGTGTTCTTGTCTGCCGTGACAGCTGCTGCGGCGTCGTAGTCCTGGTTCTCGACCAGGCGGGCTCATTCTGACGTCTGAGCACCGGACATGGTCGGTCTGCGTGCTTGTCAAGGGTTGAAACAAGCTGCGAAATACTCAGACACGGAAACGTATGAGGACTCTATTCTTACGCAGAGAGTTGCTGTTGCTGCGTCTCGTCATTCTGGTAATTCGACTTTGTTTGTGGCCGGCGGCATCGATTCAGTTGCTTGGCTCTGGGCAGCAGCGTGGCATGTGAGTCGCCGTTGGCTATTGCTCATTGATTATTCACATGCCTGATAGAGAAAACTGAAGTTCTCGCCAATCAAGATGACGTCCCATCTACAAGTCGCCATTTTGACTTCTATGTTGCTTTTGTGAATGAATCTGAGGCTGCATTTCCCAACCAAGTTCATTGTGGGATAGCAGGTGCACGAAGAAAGATGAATGGAGCATGCGGGTTTGTTAGCCACGCAGGTGCGTTGCTGGCATGGGTACGCGCGCCCTATTGTACTTACCTTGAAGGGAACAAGTTCCGTGTTCCTGGCAGTCGACGTGCGGTTGTGGGTCACTCCTTGTGGGCGCCGGTGTCGGCGAAGTTTGTGCCTCGGCGGAGCTAGAATCCGGAGCTCCAAGTCCCCCAATCGTAATTCCGACACGACGTAGAAAGGATGAACTGGGCCGCAGCAAAAGTTGCCGGCCCGAGCCAGCCACTCCATGCGTATACAATCCACTTGGAAATGTAGCAAGTATAAAGAAGCCCCATCCTTCTCCGCGATCCTGTCACAACCTTTTCTAGGTCCAGCAACAAAGGGAAATCAACAATACTTCTTATCCAAAGTGAACCTTTCCACTGCTTCAGGCCCTAGTTTTCACCCTATTGTTCCCACCATTTCGAATCCACCCCACTTCAAAGATGTCGACAGAAGCAGTCCTCATCTTCGGCGCAAGCGGCAACATCGGCGTAGCGGCCGTCATTGCCGCTCTCCGCTCTGGACGCCACGCCATCGCAGTCGTGCGCAGCGAGAACAGCGCAGATAGTCTTCGCACGACAGCTGCAGGCCTGATCTCTCGGGACAAACTTGATCGCCTGACAGTGCTAGTCGCCGACCTCTCCACTGTGCAGGGCTACAAGGATGTCGTAGCGAGAGCGATCCAGAGTGGTGGCAAAGGGTCCCATGGGTTCCAACATGTCTGGTCCTCCAGTGAGTTATTCGATGTTCCATAGCGTGGAGCGTACTTTCAGTTTTGGTCCAGACACTGACGCAACGATACCTCGAAGTGGGCGGCGACTACTTGGAGACACCGCTGCTCGAGCTCGAACGAGACTTTATGCGGGACATGTTGATCCGAAACTTCGAGCCGAATCTGCGTAAGTTCACAGGCGCCCATACTGTCCACTTTTGTGGATTTGATGCTGACATGATCCCATCGTTACAGTTGCCTACCAGGCAACCATGCCTCACCTCCTCTCCCTTCCCGCCGATGCCGACGCCACATATACCATGTGCACTGGTTCGCAGGGTATCATTGGCGAGCGGGCCCAGCCGGCCATGATCCAGGGCGCTCTGTTCAGCATGGCCACCGTCGCGTGTCGCGACAACGAGGCGACGAATGTGCGCTTCAACGAGGTGTACCTCGCCTACCGCGTGCAGATTGATGCATCGGAGAACCCGTACGGCATCCCGGACATCATGTCGTCGAGCGACTTTGGAAAGGCCTACGAGCAGATTCTGGATGGGGATGGCAAGGGGACCATGAGCTGCAGGATGCTTGTTGAGGAGCATGCTGACATTGACAAGGTGCGATTCGAGAAGAAGCCTCCCAATGTTCGGCACTCGGGATGAAGAGATTCAAGCGACTCGTCGGGAGAAGTAAAGCTCGCGCCCAAGATAGGTGTGATCGCTGAAGATAGTCTTGTGTGGTTCTGAAGTATGATTAATAACTTGTCTGCTCACCGTGAAACGCTCGTTTTCGTCCAGTACCTGGCTCTCGTTCATGCCTCGAAACTTGAAGACATCATTAGATACAGTGTCTTGGCCGAAATACGTGATCAACACTTCGAAGAAACCAATGGATTATACCACTACTGACAATGAAGAGTAGACACTCGGTCAGTGAGACCGCGGACGAGAGGCTTACCAGAGTTCGTTGTCGTCATTAGCGAAAATGTGTTGCTTTAATCGCGGAACTCAGCGCGAGAGTAGCATCAATACCTGTCGTTGGACATATCCGCAGTTTCGTGATACAGGTCCTGTAGGGAATTATCCACCAGGAATGTAATATTTCTTCGAAGAATAACTGTAAGCCTACGGCTCCATTTTCCATATTCCAGGCACATCACGTCTCGCCCCTTTCTTTGAAGGCTTCGCATTCTGGTTGTTGTTCTATTGTAAGCGGGAAATCTGGTTATTCCTCTGTTTGACAGTTTGTGCGCACATCACCCTTCTCGTGTTCTGCATTGCTGGGTCCATTCGTGCCGCGCTAGAAGCGCATGGGCCTCAGCTCTCCAGCGTCGAAAAATCCAACTCCTCCTTGCGCCGACGGAAGAGTAGCTGGGTCTTGGGGTTCGTGACAAAACCCATGCCGACAGCGATGGGCTCTGGTCGCGAGCCCTCGGCTAGCTTCCAGTCATACTTGAGAAGAAGATGACACATCGCGATCTTGACCTCGTTCGAGGCGAAGAAGCGTCCAGGGCAGGCGTGCACGCCATGACCAAAGCCAAGGTGGTTCGTGCTCGTGCTCACGAGATGGGCTGCATGGCTCTGATCTGGTGTAGCACGCATACGCATGAAACGATAAGGATCGAAGGTGGCGGCGTCTTTCCAATAATTGTCATCCCACATGTGCATCAGGCTGACGCCCACCTTCTCGCCCTTCTTGATCAGCATTCCACTCGGTAGCGTGACATCCTCGAGAGCCTTCCTCTTCCAGCCTATGAAAAAAAGCTCGAGTCAGCTCAAATGTGTAACGTCAAACACATAGAAGAGATTCTTGACCTATCGAGATCGGCTTAAGCCTTTGTGCCTCCTTGAACACGGCATCCATGAGCTGAAGCTCGTATAGCGCGGTCTTTTTCAAGCCATAGGTCGACAGGACCCGTATCACCTCTTCCCTTAGAGGCTCAAACAATTTGGGATTGGCAGCGATGTTGATCATGGCTTCGCAAAGCAGATCACTGGTGGTGTGAATAGCAACTACCGAGAGCCGGACCTGGTCGATTGCTGGTGAACACGTCGAGCCTTCCTGCGCGAACCATTCAATCGAGTCATCCATGTGAGATGGTTCTCCTCGGGCGAGTGCGGCCGCCTTCTCCTGTTCGCGACGCTTTAGGTGCGGCTCCAACGCCTCGTGGGCTGCATCCCTTGCTTTGCGGACCTCCTGGCAGACAGGCATGAACCAGTGAATGTACGGCCTCAACCATCGAGGTTTCTCGTTGAGTACGAACATGGCACTGAACAGCTGCCTGGTGTAATTGGCGGAAGCTGCATTCCACTTGTCATCCTTGCAGAGTTCTGCGCCCATGAACACCCTGGAGGACATGCGCGAAACGACCTTCATTATGTCCTCCGGTGCATTGTGGGGTTTCCAGGCTAGACAACTAGAGTCAGTCCACTTGCCTGAACCAGAAGACGGCGGGAGCAGAGCCACGCGAATGAGAATAGACCAAACACATCAACCAACAGGGCGATAGCCTTTACCTGTTGAATCTCCAAAAGTTTGTTGGATCACGATTTCAGCTTCCTCAGACAATGGGGCTGTGAGCTTCGCTATTCAAAGCGAATTAGCACTAGGAATCTAGGCAGGCAAGACCTTGAGTACGAACTGAGAACCTTAGTCAGATGCTTGTTGACCACTTTGAGAATTGCTTGGTCGTCCCCAAGGGCTTCAAACCCGGGAATGTAGCCGTGAGATTCCTAGGACAAGCCATTAGTCAGGAGTTCACTACAGAGTGCCCAGGGAACGTATACGTACATCAGAAGCGGACACCTGGAAGTCGAACCGCTTGTCACTCCGGATAGCGTCAACTTCCTTTGGTGGCAGCATCGTCACCTCGCCTGCCTCGCAGAACATCCTGTAGGGCTTGCCCAGAAACTGTGCATCCCAACTTTTGAGTAAGCGAATGCTGTTGGTCATAAATTCTCCGAGCCGTCGGGAGTTAGTTAGCTCGAGGGCATGTCTGGGATTGCTCTCAGGTAGTTTCGAGGCTGTCTTCGAAGTCGAGTAGAGTACGGCACATGCGGACAATATTAGGCTGCAGTGAAGGAGTGACGATTTGTCGACTGGAAGCGAGTCTAGTGCAGCGAACAAAGAGCTCGGAATGGAAGCATAAGCTGTCGTCGGTGGCTCCATGGTGATTTTGGTGTCATGGGGCACGCGTGTGTGTAGATTGCATATGCGAGAATGATGGAATGGCTTGCTGCTTGCTCAATCCCAAGCAGAAGCCCTCTTGCCGACCAAGACAGCTCCCTTATATAGTGAAGGCGACGACAGGCGATTCCCTTGTCAAAAGGACAGTTCAACTCAAGTTTGTGCTTTCGTGGCCACTCTTGTGGACCTGCAAGCAATTGACGACGGGTGTGAGTGTCAATTTGCGCAAGCCAAGACAGTACTTGTGGGTGGCCCCTTCGTAACACTTGCTCAAAATACGAGATACGAGGTATGGATCCAATCTTTGCCCTGCACCGTTGTTGCCACGTTGCTCGGGCTCTTGATTCAGCCGAGTCTCCGCGTACAGAATAGCGGGACGATGCGATGGTGCCTCTTCTATTCTATATGTTGATCATGCCGTGAACGATCGACCAGGTGCATGATGACCCTGCAGCCACCATCCCACTGCCGGCACAAGGGATCCCGGCTCGGCATTGATGCTGGCAGGGACAGGCAGTCAAAGTCGGGCTCGGGACGTCAAGCCCATTCGCCTCCAGTATTGGCAGGCACTGTGGTCAAATTCACGTGTTGGTACAATTGCAGACAGAAGCTCGTGGCTCGTTGCGACGTCGGGGATGAAAAGCATCACCCTTCTCGCATTTGCAGCATTAGTTCGACACCAGTGATCTTACGAGCTTTGACCTCGTGATTTTCAAAGTAATAGTCATGCCGATCTCGTTGTGAGTACGCGTCCTTTCTGCAGCCAGCAGGGATCGTTGGTCAGGAAGTTGGTCTCGGACGTTTCAACGGAACAGCCGGAACGGGCCATGGCGGGACGGCAGGACTCAATCTCGAATGGCTGGTGGCGCATCAAGTGCTGGGTTAGCCCAGCCGATCAGTGGTCCCGAGCAGGGTGGCGTGGCCTAGCATCACGCCTCAACGTTACGCTGTGCAGGACCAGGTGTATGACCTATCAGTGCTCAGACGCTCAGCATTACAGCAGCGCTTTGGCCAGCACCGTTGTATCAGATGGCTGGTTCTGAGCACCACAGCTTGGCAAGCCGTAGCACGCGCATACGCGCAATACGAAACCGACACAATGCTTCCCTGTTCTTGTGCGCGGGCGCCTAGGCTCCTCTACTGTGTATTCATGGCTCATGACCTCTAGTTCCGTGAATCACGCAGTTCTGACCAGGTCCTGGTCTATTCCACACCGATCATGTTTCCCGCAACTTAGCAGGTCTGTCCTGGGGAGCACGAGTCGCAATCGACGCAACCTACGGAAGAACAAACCTGGTCGCGAAATTGCCGGAGAGGGAAAAACGCGAACTTCAGTTGGAACACATTTGGATCGATTCCCGCCATGTAGAAACGCTTGGTTGTGCCGTGCTCGGTCTTTGCCGCAATGACTACATCAATCCTGTTAGAGCTGCCTGTAAAGTTGCTCTCGCCATATTGAAGCAGCCGAGGCCGCCGACGCTAAGATCCAGTGGTGCTGGAACCGCAGCTGACTCGGTTCTGTGACAACCTAGGACCAATAGGAACTTGTTTGTGCTGCCTCGCAGGACGAAAAAGGCCGCTTTATTAGGCCACAGACACGGGCAGATGTGTGAGATTAACAGGTAATTCTTCGTCATTACACAGGAAGCCGAACACCGAGTGCCGAAGAAGGACCGCCGGGCTGTCCACATGACCGTTGTCAGCACAAATCAACGTAGCTGTCGAGTCCCCATAACATCAGGACTGCCAGTACCACCACCCAGCCGCAGCAGTTGGGACAAGCACTGCCGTCAGGACCATTAGGCTGGCCTTTCTGAAAGCAGGGGCTGTGATCTCGCCCAGCAATGCCTTGAACTGCTCGGGTGCATTGCCCTTTGGGTACTTCTCCGACGGAATGTCCTTTTCAAGAAATGGACAGATCTGCTCCCACCCGAAGCCGTCTTCCAAGCGGCACACGAGCAATCGATCTTTTCGTGCTAACGTTTTGGCTTCTTTGCTTCTAAGCACCGAGACGTGTCAGAGGTGTGGTGAGTAAGAGGGTAGCTAGGGAATGTTGACGTTCCACTCACACTCTCCTTGTGTCCGCCTCTGAAAGGCGTACGCCTTCCGCATCGTTGCACCCTCTGCCGTTGTATACGACCTCCTCCAGAGTCAAGTGTAGAGCCACAAACCCCAGCATGAAGCTATCGATCTTGCCCATGACATTCATTGGGAACTTGTGCATGGAAGTGAAAACCGGCACGGCGGTGTTTGTCATGGACCTCGTCCACGAGGCCATTTCCCGCTCCGTTAGGATGAACTTGGCATCAGGGTAGTAGCGAATGAACTCTTCTGTGAAGAACTGCGGAATCTCGACGATGGTCTGGTCAAAGGAAAGTCAGCCACCAGCTAGTGTCGAGTTTTTAGTCAGGAGGACGTACGTCGTAGTTGGCGAACCACTTGTCGAACTCGGCCTTGCCATACGGCTTGCCCCCGCCGAGATACTTGCAGCGTAGTGCCTCTCTGAAGAGCATCATTTGGGTTGTACCACCCATGACGCATTCATACATGTGGTACGGCTTGTATCCTAGCATCTTCAAGGCTTGGTAAAGTGAGAATGTGCCTACTCTAGAGTGACTCGTGTCAGTTGCAGCAGCCCAGTGTTTGACATCATGGATTTGGCTCTTGGTCTTTGGCTTACCGGCTCCTGCTGAGGACGATCACTTTCTTGTCCAGCACCCTCTCAGGCTCTGGGAGTGTATCAATAAGTCGTGTCATCGTCAATGCCGCTCGTCGAGAGTAGTTTTCGGTGTTGTCTGTGGAGGCTGAAGAGTTGAAAAGGAGCGAAGAGTGAGAGGTGAGTCGTCCTTGTCACAAAGAGGAAACCAAGGTGTAATACGCCAGCCCTCAAGGAGATCAGGCCGGGTCCCTAATTAGGTAGTGCATTGCAACAACCACAAAACCCGCTATAGGCTACCGCCCATTGGATGAATGCCCCGAGTCTGCACTTGACGTCAGACGTAGCGCATGCCAGTTCCTTCGTCCTTGGTGGGACTAACAAAACGTTAGCGCTTACCAGTCAGACCTCGGAAACTATCGTATTTAATTGGTGAAACGTAACTAGTCATATCTGAACTTCAGTAGGGATGGGGTTCGGCAATGAGAAGTCAATAGCACACAGAATTCTCCGCCGACCAATACAAGCAAGTGGCCGAACAAAGACCTTTACATGTTATCACACGTTGCCCACGACTCTCAACTCTGCACGGTGCAGACCTTTCCTATGCATAAGATTTCATGACCAATCTATTTTACCGGGTTTGGCTCCAGACCACCCGATGTGAAGTCTCACGTCAGCATACGTCAGCATTGCCCAGCGCTTCCCCAGCCCTTCGTCTGTTCTCGGCAAGCTTACGCACAGCAATGGTATGGTGTGCCTGTTTCCAGAATTTACGGTGCGCATTGTCCCGAATCGACGCCTCTTTGTACTCGAAACCGCCAGGAAAGAAAATCTGCTGCATGGCTACTCCGGCTGTCGGCACCCACTTCTCGAGCTCCATCAAGGCTCCGTGAACGCCAACGGCGTATATGATGTCCTCGTCTTCCCGGGCTGGCCTCTGGCGCATGGTTTTTCCCGCAGAGGGCGTTGCCCTCGAGTTGCGATCGTGTTGTTGTGTCCCATTGTGGTGGCCCCGGTCCGTACTTGGCAGGCCGGGCTTCAGAGCCTCAAGCCAGGGCGGAACTCCGTCCTCTTTCGACATCGTGCGTAGCCAGGCTGGCATCGCAGCCATGTCGCGTCCGTTGCACTTCAAAGAGTCCCGTGACCGAGGGTTTCTCGACTGAGAGGCCCATGCTGAGAGCTCCGCTAGTTCGGCATCAGTGCGCTGCAAGTCCACAAGATCGCTGGGGTCGTCCACATAGCTCTCCCTTCTGCCCATGATAACAGACGCCCGCTCGAAACGTCTCAAGTGAAACCCAGAAGCAGCTGGAGTCCTGGGGGCACCAGCAGCGAGCACATTCTGCAGCATTCCCAGCCCGCCGATCCCAATGAGGAACCACGTGTTCTCCTCGATTCCACTCACGCTGATGAGGAGGAATGTCCATAAAAAAGGTAGAACCAAGGAGGCCAAGCGTGTCTTGGACCTTGGCTTGGTACTGCCTGCAGCTGATACCGCAGACTCGAGATCCCAACTTCCGGCTCTGCCTAGGAAGACGACGATGTGTGCGCTGCCGTTGCCGCGCGTCAGGCATGTGACCTTGTCGCTCTTGAGCATGCGGCCTCCCCACTTCTCCTGCTCCCACTGTGGCAGGCTACACGTGGCGAGCGCGAGCAGTGTACCGCAGAGTGTGACAAGCATCGTCGACCAGTCGCCATAGAGAATCCAGGGGAGTGCAGCAATGACGAGCTGCGCGGCGAGGGTGAGCCAGCCACACCACCAGACATAGTCGCACTCTACCTGGCGGTTTGGCTCAAGGTGGAAAACATCGATCCGTAGGGAGATTTGCGGGTTGCTGGAATCTTCGTTGCTGAGCTCTTGACCTCGTTCGATGGCATGCGTGAGTTCGTGATCCCGCAAGAAGCGACCGAGGAGCCAGGAATGATTCTCGCGAGCAAAGCCGTTGGAGCAGTTGACCAGGATGGAGGGGTGCTCATTTCGTGGCATCAGGCTCATATTGCCTACCGCTGCGAGCAGATTCGTGAATCCATAAGCAACCCAGCCAAATGAGAACGCGACGGGAGCAATGGAGAGCCCCGGTCCACTACGTGCAAGGGGAAGCCGGAGCTGGTAGCCGATGAGTTGAGCGATAGCCTTCTGCACGATGTCGCTTCCAACGAGGAGCAGTAAGCTCAGGATGTCGCGTGGGTTCAGCCATTGCTGGCGTAGCTGTGCTGCAGGGCCTTCCATGGCAATGAATCGCAAGAGGGAAGAGGAAATGAGGGGACCTGGCACGATTCGAATGCTATAGAGGATAGCCTGCCAGGAATTCACAGCCAATTGTGCTTTTGGCCGACCGCTGCAAATGGAGGGCTCGTAAGCGCTTACTGCAGCAGCAGTTCTTGTGCATGGTTACGCAAGGTTTTGTGTTTGTGTTGCCGCCCACGAAGTATGCGTAGTCAGTGGGCCACGCGTTCTGGAATGAGTGTGCCGGAGTTGCTGCACGCAGTCATCTGCGGCTCGGAAGTCGAGGCATAGTGCCACGGCCGCCACACTTGTTGCAGAAACACCATGCGCCAAGTCTACAGGGTCGAGAAGGTACAGTGGCGAGCACGAATGTTACTGGGTATGAGTCGAGCAGCACAGCCCCTCGTTATCGGGCCACCATGCAGGTTTGCGCGGGGCTGAAACGCTCTTCTGTATGGCGAACGCGAGTTAGCCTGGGCGCCTCCCTTGCGTCGTTGAGTGGCACAAGCTGGTGCTAGACCGAGTAATGTAGGACATGGCCAGAGCTGCATATTGTGTTGGTTACTCCAAACTTCGGCGGCAACAGCCGTTGTCGGTGTGACCATTGAGGTAACCCACCTTGAATGCTCCCGCATTTAATTCCTCCAGAGTATTGAGGCGGTCTAAAATAAGCAGATATGCCGCGAGAGCGCAGTACTTCATGGAGGCGCAGCGAAAGTCACCAAAGCCGGGAATAAGGCCTCCGAGATGCACGAGATCCTTGCAATACTTTTTAGGTACTTTGCCATCGCGCCATTAGCAGTACACTGCCGCTGGAATCTTTGACAACTACCAGCTTGTGCTGCCTATCTCGCTGATTTCCCAGCTTGACGTCAGGTACTGCGACCAGGATTGGATGTTGGTTATCTGCAAACTATCAAGTAGTCAAACATACTAGGAAGAAATTCGCCCATCATTTGAACTTAAAGACCAAGACCATATACTTCCAGCGACAGTGCATTGCTTTTGAGCAGGGCAACCAAGTGTTCAGGTGGTACTCCAAATCTTTGTCGATCTTGAGTTTGGTGTGGCATACCCTGCCTGGAGCGCACCTTCAAGAGGCTGCCTGCATGATTGAGGCTTAGATGCTGCCCAATGGTATTGGCGATCGGCGACAGCCTCGACCAAGACGGCCTCGAAGGTTTCAATTACGCGGGAGGGGTCTGCGGGTCCTTGCCTGGGCGTATACTGTACTCAGTGCAGCGAAAACCTGAGATGGTTCGATACCCTAAGCACCCTCACCCCAGGTACATAAAAGCATTCAAGTTTCATACTTCCTCATCAAATCAGCTTGCGAATCACCAGCCGGCGTTTACCACACTCTTCTTCAACTTTGATGTTTACCGGGCATACTGTCTGTTAACACGGAGGCAATTGCCAGCAGCTCTCCCATGAGAGTGCGTTCTGCACAATGGGCGACCCTATGGACATTGCTGTTAGGGGGGCGAACCCCCCTAACAGCAAAGTCGATGTAGCACAGGGTAAGTTCCCAACAACTCGGTCCTTGTGGGCCCTTGAGCACCCAATCTGACTTCCGACAAACCACCAGCCAACATGCGACTATTTGAAACCCTCCTGGAGTCCATGAGAAAAAGCAAACTATTCCGCTCTGCCGAGTCCTCCTTCATTGTCTACGCCCATGACTCCGAGAACAGGCAGGAGCGGGCAATGGCACACGCGACCTGGGTTGAAGTAGTCATCAACTGGCTTCACGCCATCGGCACACGGACGCTGTCAGACAAACACCCGATACTCGCCAGGGGTGGTGACCGCAGCAACGGTACTCGGAGCACGCAGAACATCTTTGCCAACCAGGCATGCCTAGTACCCGGTTTTCGTCAGCCAGATCGCCCTTCAGATATTGGCGACGTGGACACAGTGGCGGTCTGGTGTAGTCCCTTGCTGGAGAAATACTGCCGGGCAGATTTCGCTCAGAGGTACATGGCCCGAGTCGAGACCGGATACCGCACAGAAATGCAGAAGCCTAACAGGACTCGTCGAGACATCGAGCGAGTCATCGAGCGCGAAGTGCATAGATATGTCGCAGACTCCGACTTCCACCACGTCCTCACGGAGATAGCCCTGATCCATCTGCGCATCGAGACAGCGCCTCAACGCCATGGCGTCGTGCCGGTCGCCCTGGGGCTCAAGATGAAGGGCTCTACATGTCTTGGCCTGACGCCTACCGATCTCTGGGTGTGCATCGAGGACGTGCAAGCGGACGTGCACAAGCAGTTTTTCAAAATCCTCAGGCGCATGCATCCCAGCCTCGACCCCTACATTGCAAATATACAAGCTTTGTACAAGCAAAGCGCTGTATCTTCGCCGGTTACTCCGGATGAGCTGGGAAGGTTGTTGGATCGTACGGGCAGAGACGCGAGTAATCACGCATTGAATCATAGCCATGCGATACGGACGATACAGGTTCCCGGCGACATGCAGCATCGCCAGCCTTACACGGAGCGCAAGAACAATCTCTTGTCCAAGCTTGGGCAGGGCAACACATCCTGTATCGAGGCCAAGAACCGCAACGCGACTATAGTCGACGGAACTTGCCAATGGGTCAAGACTCACCAATCTTTTACCCACTGGCAGGGTTCTGGCACCACACGGCTGCTGCTGGTGACTGCGGACCCCGGTTGCGGCAAGTCGGTGCTGGCAAGGCATCTTGTTGACGATGTGCTTGGCGCCCACACTTTCGTCTGCTACTTCTTCTTCAAGGACGACTATGAAAACCAGAAGACTCTGGTCGGAGCTCTCCGGAGCATCCTGCATCAGATCCTAGTGGCCTATGACGGGCTCATAACCGATAAAATGCTGCAAGGGAATGAAGATGGATCACTGGACCTCGACTCGGTAGCGTGTCTCTGGAAGACGATCACAGAATTACCCAGCAGCACCACTTTCCCTAACATCGTGTGCGTCATTGATGCGCTGGACGAGTGTGTCGAAAAGGATCGAGAGGAGCTATTCAGGCTCCTCGAGGCGATCCAAAGCGATACAATGACTCCTTCGCGTCTCAAATTCTTGGTGACGAGCCGGCCGTACGACAATGTAGCGAGGCCCTTCCGCATCCTCAGGGCCAATCAGGGGGCCATCCATATTCGAGGCGACGATGACGCGCAATCCGAGCAGATCAGCCGAGAAGTTGGGCACTTCATCGGACACCATGTCGCCCGGCTGAAGATCAAGTGTAACCTCAACATGGAGGAGGCGGATCTGGTCCACAGGACACTGGCGAGCTACAAGAATCGTACCTACCTCTGGGTCGAATTGACGCTCAAGAGCATCGAGCAGCTCAACAGGATCACCAAGAAGACTCTTCTCCGGCAGATAAAGAACCTACCAGCCACAATTGATGCAGCCTACGACGGGATTCTCGCGCGCATAGAAAAGAACCACGAGAAAATAGCTTCTCGCATCTTCCACTTCCTCATCGGAGCGTGCAGACCGCTTACAGTCGATGAGATGGCCTTCGCTATTGGCCTGGAGGAGAGCAACTACGCCCATGTCCAAGTCGACGCCGTGGCGGGCGCCAGGGCCGAGAGCTTCATCAGGGCAGTCTCGGGGCTCTTTGTGCACATCAAGGACAGAAAGGTCTTTCTGATGCACCAGACGGCTCGGGAGTTTCTGTTGTGCCATACGCAGACTCTTGGCACTGGGTGGAAGTCGTCCATCTCAATCCGAAACGCTCATCGAGAGCTTGCGGCGGTCTGCTTGATCCGCTTGAGCATGAAAGACTATTTCTTAGACAATAAAGAAGTGGACGTCGAGGTTGGGGAGGGACCCAAGAGCATCTACCAAAAGGTGCTTTTCCTCCAGGCCAGGAGAGACATGGTTTTCGAGCAGACCATGTTACTGGAGTACGCCGCCAATAACGTCGTGCATCATTGCTGCGAAGCAAAAGATGAGCTATCGGGATGGGCACTGGACCTCGCTTCTATGCTCTGCCGGAACAAGCGCTTGCCAAACATGACGTGGTTCCCCCATTGTCGGAACTGGGTCGGCAATCTCGCGCCTGACACGGACCTGATAGTAGCCACCAGCCTGCGGTCGGTCCCACTGGTGCAAATCATGCTACAAAACATCGAGAAAGATGTTCTCGACGCCAAGGAGTCGTTTTACGGGAAGACAGCACTCCGCATAGCTGTCGATGCGGGCTCGAGTGAGATTATCCAGCTTCTGCTGGACGCAGGCGCGGATCCCGACATTCCGGATGACAAGAATGAGGCGCCAATCCACATCGCCACAACACAGGCGATGGAAGAAAATCTCGAAGCCCTCCTCGAAGCTGGGGCCGAAACCGACGTGCTTGACAAGGACGGCCTCTCGCCGCTGATGCTGAGCTGCTACGACACCGCGTACGAGGAGGCGACCAGGATACTGCTCGCATACCGCTCCAACACAAACTTTTGCAATTCCAAAGGTCGCAACGCGCTGTTCTACGCTGCGGAGAAGTGCGAGGTCCAGCAGGCGATGCTGCTGCTCCGGCATGGCTGCGACGTCACTCACGCAGACAAGGAGGGCAACACTGCACTGCACCTAGCGGCAGCCTCGGTTCTGGATCCGGAAGGCTGCGACGTCGACCCGACGATAGACGATGACGGCCCAGAACTGCTCGCCCTGCTTATCCACTACGGCGCGGACGTGAACGCCAGGAACCACAAGGGCGAGACGGCACTGCACATCGCCGTGGGGTGGAAGTACGGACCGGTCCACAGGATGAAGGCTCTCATCTCGCGCAAGGCTCGGATGGACGTTGTGGACGCGAAGCGTAGAACACCCCGGCACCGTGCCCTAGAGCGCGGAGCCCAGGACGCGGTGAAGCTCCTGGATGCCTGCCGAAAGAACTCCCGGCTGCCAGCATCGTGGGGAAACACCTGGCCCAGGGCAGCGTGGGAGACGGCATAAAGCGTGTGCTTGATGCTTCGCCCCTGTCACCCATGAGAACAATTCTTGGACAGCCTCAAGACAAAACACACCTCACCGACGCTCATCATCGTACAACGTAGAATCATCGCGAATGTCGGGCGCTGTCCGCTCTGCTCCCGGTCTTGGCAGGAACCAGGGGCGCAACCCGCTGACGTCAACTCGCTCTGGACCCTGAAATCGGCGCTGTCCCCCACCACACCGCCCCATCAGGCACAATACAGAACTTCCCAATCCCGTCTCAAAGCACAACAAAAGCACAAGCTGTCCAGTTGCGCCAGGCCAGGGCCTCCTCCTCTCTCCTATATACTCTCTTTGCCCCCCCCCCTCATATTCCCTCCTCGAGGATACAGCGCTTCCACAATGTCCGCGAGCAGCAACAATAACCTCCTTCAGACCGCGTCAGACAGGCACATCCGGGCGACCCTCACAGCGCTGTGCCGCAAGGACCGCAAGCTCGAGCGCGAGGCGTTGACCATGCTATCGCACCTCGAGACTTTCGAGACCAGGCGGCTGCAGCAAGCGGCCTCAGCAGCAGCAGGCAGTAATGCTGCACAACCACCACAGCAGCGGCAGGCTACGGCCGGGGTGAAGCGCAAGATGCCCACCACCCACGACGAGAGCGGGGACAGCAACATGATGGAAACTGGAGCCGAGCTCTGCATCGAGTGCGGCAGCACGTTTGACGCAGAGCTGAATAGCAGCCAGGCCTGTCAGTTCCACAAAGAGAATGGTATGTCACTTACCGAGCGAGACTTTTTCCCGATGCCGATGTCGCTCCCTCGATTAAGCCGACTTGCCCGGCCCTTGTTATTGTTCCTCTCCTTATCTGACGCGCTGCATTGGATCTGATAATTTTTTTTTTACACGATCTCCAGCCAGGACCGAGCCAGACCTCAAGGGAGACTTCTGGGCCGACCACGACGAGGATCTCCATGGCCGGATAGACTCGGAAGAGCTGCGCGAGGAATATCCGGACGGATATCTCTGGACGTGCTGCGCGGAGACGGGCTCGCACCCGGGCTGTCAGCGCGGGCCGCATAAAACGAGGTTTGACCCGGTGGGCAGGACTGGTCATTGAGGGGACTCCCGTCAGCGAAATATATACATTGGAGACGGCTTGTGGTTGCTGGTAGCGACGCCTGGCCTGGGTGTTATGGAACAAGGTTGCGGGGTGGGAGTTGGCGGGTGTCTAATTTGCGGCTTGCGTGCTTTCGAAAATTGTCAGACAGGGCCATCCAAAGCATGGTACACGGAATGTTCCGTGGTTGTGGTAACAGTACTGACAAGAAGTGTATGCACAAAGCATCCGGAGACTACATTAGCACTGATTAGATCACTTGTTTTAGATTCTTAGCTTTCAGCACTACCGGATTCTGGGTATCCTCGGTACTTCGACCAGAGCACTAGGTTCTATGCTAAATGACGTCCTCTATCGAGATAATCCATGATAATATGAACGCCGAACTTTTGGCCCCCCTGGTAAGCATTTTCCAACCGATGTCTATTGCGAATGTCACGGTGTTCTTAAGTTCTACTTCGAAGTAGTATCAGGCCGGGTGAAAGCATTGGAGCCGAACCACGTGCCGTTGACGTAGTTGTTCCAGTACACCCAGGGCTATAGCAGGACATTTCGAGTTAGCAATGATTATAACACATGATGCAGCAAAATGAGCCCCCCGGAACGGGGTTCAATGGCAGAACTCACGAAGAAGTCCTTCTTGAGGTGGTAGAACGCGCGGTTCGGCGTCTCCTGCCCGCCAAAGATGCCCTCGAACGTCTCCTTGGGCACGCCGCCGTACTTGAACTCGCAGAGCATGAGCTCGTTGTGGCCCGTGAGCAGCGGGCAACTGGCGTAGCCGTCGTACGCGGCCTTGAGCTGCTCTGGCTTGGCGCCGCCCATGGTCGCGACCAGGTTGTCGATCATGACGGGCAGCTGCGCGGTGATGGCGGCGGCCGTCTTGCTGTTGGGCAAGCTCGACGCGTCGCCGATCGAGAAGACGTTGGGGTACTTTGTGTGTTGCGTCGTGGACTTGTCGACGTCGACCCACCCAGCGGCGTCGGCTGTTTCCAATTCGAAGCATTGTTAGAAAGTTGTCCCTCGTGGTAAGAAAGGTCCAAGAAGAAGAAAAAGAAAAAAAAGACATACCGAGTGGAGACTTGGCAACCCAGCTGAACGACTTCTGGGGCGGCACGACGTGCAGGAAGCCGTACTCGCGCTGGACCTCCTTGCCGTCGTTGGCGAGGTCCTTGAACGTGGCGACCTTGGCCTTTGCGTCGACCGAGACGAGGTTGTGCTGGAACAGGCCCTCGACGCCGCGCTCCCTGCGCAGGGCCTCGAGCGCCTGCGAGTACTTTGGCACGGCGAACATGGCGGCCGCGCCGGTCGCAAAGGTCGGGTTGATCTGGCTGCGAACGCCGTCGCGCTGCCACTGCGAAAGGGCCATCCAGAGGATCTTCTGGGGCGCGCCGGCGCACTTGATGATGCCGGCGGGCTGGGTGAAGATGGCGTCGCCCTTCTTGAAGGCCTGGATGTTGCGCCAGACCTGCTCGACGGTGTTGTGCGAGTAGATGGACGAGACCTGGCTGGCCGGGTCTGCGAGGGCGTCCTGCAGGCCCGACACGCCGGCGAAGTTTGTCTCGAGGCCGGGGGTGACGACGAGGTAGTCATACGACACGTCGACGCCTTCCTGGGTCTTGACGAGGTTGTTGGACGGGTCAAACGAGGCCGCGGACAGCGGGTAGTGCTTGACGCCGGCGGGGATGATCTGGTCGAGGGGCTTGCTCATGCCATCGAGGGGCTTCAGACCGGCGCCGACGAGGGTCCAGCCGGGCTGGTAGTGGTGCGTCTTGGCCGGGTCGATGATGGCGACGTCGAGGCCGGCGAACTGGGGCAGGTTGCGCAGCTGGGCGGCGGCGGTGACTCCGGCGGTGCCTCCGCCGACAATGACGACGCGGTGGTGCGCCTTGGCCGGGGTTGATGTGGCATAGCGCCGGACAGCGGCCTGGAGGGCGGGCGAGGCACGAAGGAGAGCTGTGGGGGCCATGTTTGCCGGGTCGACAGCTCACGTGAATCTGGACCTCGACCAGAAAGAAGCACGGAGAGTCCGGCGATGGCACGATGTGGTGTTTCCGCCATGCAAGGGACCGGGCAAAAAAGAGCGGGGCCGGCCGTCACGTGAAATCACGCAACCAGGCGCGGCTCGGCCGGCTCGCCGCCGCCGGCCGGGCGGGCCGTGGCTGCATTCCCAGCTGTCGTGTCTCTTCCCACTGAGCCCGCCTGAGCAGGACGCACCAGGACGGAGCTTGGGGCCATCCGACAGGTGCATGCCTCCATAAACGACAATTATGCTTATACCTTATTTTGCCCTCGCCCCGTGGCCCAAGCACTCCCCTGGGGGCTGGGCCGTTCCACCAGCGGTGACGAATGCTGGAACCGCCAAGGGGTTCGAGGCCTTTGAGCCATGGACGCCCCCATTGCCTGCCTGGGGAATATCGTGACGATCGTCCCGTCTCTCGTCGTACCCAGCATTGGATACGCGTGGCAAGAATGGAACTGCGGGCGCGTGCAGGGCCCTCCGAGCCGGCTGCGACAGCCCCTGTTTCGGGCTGGGGTCGGCAGGTCTGGGGATCTCCATTGCGCAGGTTTGAGATGCGGCCTTGGCAGAGCTCCCCCGGGCGTTTGAATGCCACCAGAGCAGGCATCTCTTCTGTTTCAACCTTCACCGCGCGTCGGCGGGCCCTGTTCCCTGCCCTGCAGCCACGGCTCTGCGACGTGCCGGGCCTCTGCGTGCCTATTCTGGGGACCAAGTCGCCCAGTGGCGACCCGCGACTGTCTCATCCGGTGTCTGATACAGCCGGATCCATGTCTGATATCACACATGGCAACCAGACGTGACATCAACATTCAGGCACAACAACCTCGCAATGTTCAGATGAACACATGTATTTAAGAAGACGGCCATGGCTTCTCATTCCATCTCAATTCTCTCATCCTCATCCTCCAACCAAACCAAACCAAACATCCATTCACTTCTTTTTCGAGTTGATCTCATTCTTGACTCGAGTTGATCTCGTCCAAGCTTTTTTGACTTTTACAAGCCTTTTACATTCACGCAGTCTTTCATTCCAAGATACCCTCTCGTTTCCAACCAACCAACCAACCAACCGCCAACATGAAGTTCGACATCTTCCTCATTGCTGCTCTGGCCGCCACCACCTCTGCTCTGGCTATCCCTAGCAATTCGGCGTCCGGACTCGTCCTTCGTCAGAACCAGAACCAGGGCAACCGTGCTCGGGGCAACCAGAACCAGAACAACGCCAACGCTGGTAACCAGAACAACGCCAACGCTGGTAACCAGAACAACGCCAACGCTGGCAACCAGAACAACGCTGGCAACCAGAACAACGCCGGTAACCAGAACAACAACGGCGGAGCTGCTGCTGGTGGTAATGGCAACCAGAACGCTGGTGGTAACCAGAACAACGC